>VZRS01007046.1:2326-25679 GCA_013398055.1 Ifrita kowaldi
TTTTAGAGGTCTTAAAACTAGAATTGCCCGAGGAAATAGCTGTTGTACATATCAAGGGACACCAAAAAGGAATGACCTCAGAAATAAGAGGGAATAATTTGGCTGACCAAGAAGCTAGAGATGCAGCAGAAAACAGAGGCGAAAAGGTTATGTTGATGCTGTCTCAAAACGGGGAAGAATTGGAAATTCCAAAATTTACTGAAGCAGCAGAAAAAGAATTAAGTAAGATAGGGGGAGAGCGGGACCAACAGGGAAAATGGAAACTCCCTGACAGGAGACGGTTACTTGATGAGCCCCGTACTAGGAAGATATTAGAAGACATGCATCAGAAGACTTAGGGGTACTTAGGCCTTGTGTGATCACTTTTTAAGGAATTACAGGTGCATTGGGATCTTTGGATTGGCAAAACAAGTAACTGAAAGGTGTATAACTTGCCAAAAGGTAAATAAGAAAGTTAGGAGAAAAACAACACCGGGGGCTGTGAATTGGCTATGAGGCCACTCCAAAGCATCCAAGTGGATTTTACAGAACTTCCTCAAGTGCAGACATGGAAATTTTTATTAGTAATAGTAGATCACTTGATTCATTGGGTAGAGGTTATCCCAGCTGTTAGAGCTACAGCTTACACAGTGTCAAAAACCCTCTTGGAACAAATCATCCCTAGGTATGGGATGGTCAACAAGATCGACTCAGACAGGGGAACACACTTTACATCTGAAGTAATACAGCAAATAAGTCAGGCTCTAAGAACAGAATGGGAGTTGCATACCCCATGGCACCCTCAGAGTTCAGGTAGGATAGAGAGAATGAACCAACCTCTGAAAGAGACCTTAACTAAATGGATGACTGAAACACAGATATCACGGGTAAAGTGTCTGCTTTTGACATTATTAAGGGTCCGAACACAACCTAGATCGGACTTGGGGGTATTCCCTTATGAAATGATGTTTAGATTGCCTTTTCTGACTACCAAACACGAAACAGCTACCTATGAAGAAGGAGAAGCAAGTGTTAAAAAGTATATCAGTACTATTGCACAGACCCTAGAAAGCTTACAGGTAAAAGGATTGATTTTTGCTTTGTTGACTTTGTCCCCTAATAAAATTTTAAAACCTCGCAAGAGGAGCAGGCTTTGTTTCTCACACCTAATATCCAATCTGAACCTCCCCTGGCACAGCTCGAGCCCGTTTCCTCTCCTCCTGTCCCTTGTTCCCTGGGAGCAGAGCCTGACTTCCAGCTGCACCCTCCTGTCAAGGAGTTGTGGAGAGTGAAAAGGTTCCCCCTGAGCCTCCTTTTCTCCAGGCTGGGCCCCCCCAGCTCCCTCAGCTTCTTGTCATCAGACTTGTGCTTCAGACCCTTCCCCTCAGCTCTGCTGCCCTTTTCTACACACAGAGAATTATTTAAGAAATAAGCTATTTTGTACAGGGGTTTTTTGTTTGTTTTTCCGTTTAAGGACCCTTGGCTACAATTAAGGGGATACTATACTGCAGAATAGCTGAGCTAGAAAGCATTTCCCACCCCAGCTCTTTTGAAGCCATCAGATCAGGTTGAATAAAGATAAGATTCGCATGGAATCAAATGAAGTTATTGCTGCCCTTTGGCCTCACCCTAGTAAACAGGTTAAATTCTGACTTTTTCATGGGAAAATAAGAAAAGGCTTTTACAGGAATTACCAGTAGATTTCACATGTAACATTTTTTTATATCTTTTAGAAAACATTTTTTTGAGTGCAGGATTTAAAATAATCTAGCATTTCCATAATTAAAGACATCTTTATGAGATAAATCATGATTGCTGACGATTGTTGGGCGATGCTTTTGTTTATGCTCCCAAACACTGGGAACAACATGCTATTTCTGGAGAGTGCTCCATATCCTGTTACCTGAAAAAGGCTTGAATGGGAAAGCTGACACAATCACCTATTATCTCTTCCCTTCCCTCAATTTATTAGTAGATGTATGAGATACTTATAGCACACATTATTTCCTATATCTTGGACCTTTTGTTACTGAAGCTTGTTAATAAAACACTTGGATTGTCCATCTTCACAGCACTTCTGTTTTAACTTTTTAAGTAGGATGGTGTTACAGACCCTTGCTCTATACCAACACAGAGGAAGCAAATGCAATTGCTTTTTAAATACTTTCCACTCTTATGAGAAAACAGAATAATAGCAAATATAAAATTACTTTCTCTTGAAAGTCACCAGATACATTTGATTTTCTTTCCTTATAAAAAATAATGTTCTGATGTATAAAGCACAGCCACAGAATGACGTAAAGTATAACAGAAACACTCAGAAACTGAAAAAACTTAATAATATGGTATAAAACCCAACAACCAAAGATGCTGGAGAACCTAAAGCACAAGCTTTGCCTTTTAGCTGGTGGCAAAAAAAAGCTATTCATTAATATAGAACTTTTAAAATTTAAATTTATGGTTGTTACACTAAGCATTTCTCTTCTGCGTATATCAAAATGCTATTAGGTGTAGAATGACAGTGTTTAACCTCATTGTGACAAACGAAAAAATTACAAATAAATAAAAATGCTGCATCCTGACACTTAACAGACAATATGTCAAAATATATAGCATTCCCTTCTAGGTGGCACCTCTCACCAAAGAATATTTGGTTGTAAATACATCTTTTTATTTTTACAGCTGCCAGTGAGATTAAACTTTACATCGAGAAAGTAACAAATAGAAAAAAAATTATTAATGAATAAAATCATTCATTTAGTTAGATTTTCTTGCTATTTTAATAAATTTATGTAAAATTGACATTCCTGATAAACTTTTTCTTCCAGAAAATAATTTCAGGGAGCTGAATCCAAAGGGTTTGCCAATGAGCCATATGACGGAGAGACTAGCTACAAACAGGGAGTATTTCTGCCCATTTCAATTTTAAAAGTTACTTGATTCTCAGTGGTTTTCCTCCTACTTCTGAAGGAGGACCAGCCTCTGCTGGAACACATATCCATATGAAAGAGATCATGTTCATCTGTTTCACAAACACGGTCTATTCATCTAAGTTTTGTGAAGCCCCACTAACATACAAGGAGGCTCTTTCCTTTCTTACCTTTATCTCAGTGACATTTCCTTCAAGTTCTGTAGATGCCTGGAACTTCCACTTCTCCTTGCCCTCCAAAGCCCATGTGCTCTGATCAGATCCTGCTGCTTTGTTCCACATTGCTACTCTCCCCTTGCTAGTTCCAGCTGCCAAGAGACCTGCCATTCACAAACATTTCAGGCATTTCATCTTGGACTTCAGAAAAACAAATGCACATCAGACAATGTAACAGGCAGCGAACTCTGGTTCTCGGGTACAAAGAAGCCACCTTCCCAGCAGCAGCATTTCTTGCCTCACTGCAAACCAGCATCCTAGTCCTGTACTGGAGAACTTTTCTGGAGAAACAATGGGAGAAGTTCCATGTGGCAAGGTGCATCTTCTAAGCTACTAGATGAACTTATTTTTAAAATGTATCAGATAATTACTTAATGTTAACCTTTTCTTAGAATACAGAACTACTGAATATCCTGAGCTGGAAGAGACCCCAAGGGCCATCCGGTCCAGCTCTTGGCCCTGCACAGGACAGTCCCAGGAATCCCAACAAGTGCCTGAGAGTGTTGTCCAAACACTCCTTTACCTCTGGCAGCCTTGGGGTCATCCCCACTTTCCTGTAGAGCCTGTTCAGTGCCCAACCACCCTCTGGGGGAAGAACCTTTTCCTGATATCCAGTCTAACCCTCCCCTGGCTGGGCACAGCTACGGCTGTTCCCTCTGGTCCTGCCATTGCTCACAGAAACCAGAGACCAGATTTGCCCCTTGTGAGGAAGCTGCCCAATGGACAGTCTCCTCAGTCTCCTCCAGGATGAACAAACCAAGTGACCTCAGCCGTTCCTCCTATGGCTTGTGTTTATTTTTAAATAGCTGGTTTTGTAGTCACCTTGGGCAACCAACCACTGAAAACCATTCTAGCAGACATCAGCTGTGCCTACGCTGGCAACAAGGTGGTGCCCAGGAGTAGCTCTGTAGAAAGCATCTGTTGTAAGGACCTGGCACCCATAGGATATATGCTGCTAAGTTCTATTTGGCATTAGCTGCAGTGCAGGCTTGTAGACTGAATGCCCAAAACACACTGCAGTGCATTAGGTGAACTCCAGGGGTGCTTGTATCAAAGGGAATCCAGCTCGTGTGCCATGAGACAACTCCACAGTGAGCCCAAGTGTAGTTGAGTATCGAATGATCTCCTTGCACCTTTAAAGGCACATTTCTGATCCAAACTAAAATCTTCTACATCACATACTACCACCGAGATCCTCAGTCACAAGACAAACATACTGAAGTGATTACAGGGCATGGAAGGCTGAGGTTTGAAAAGGCTTAGGACCAGAGATCACAGCTGCCATGTTACTTCTCACCTTTAGCACTGCAGTAAGACACACAGTTAATACATTCTTCCCCTTCAAAGCCAAATTGCACATCTAGGGAGAGCACATAGTTCTCATCTCGATCCAAATCCCAGAACCTAAGGCACAAAAAACAAGAACGTTAACAATGCTTTCCTTTCCAGGTGTCTTGTCAAACACAGTCAATAGGATGCTGTACATGGCATTAATTTACTATTTCCATAATACCTAGATAATTTAATTTTTAAAATTAAATTGTCGGCAGCTGTCTCTGGAGCATGAATTTCTTAACAATCTCTTTCCTTCTCCTTTGACTTTTTAATCTGCAGCATGTTTAGGGATATTCTCCTATGAAGAGAGAAGTCAGAAGCAAGTGCAGCTTTAAGAAAAAAAGAAAAAGGTGACAGCTAGTTGCAATTTTCTTCATTCCTAATTACGCTTCCTCCTCTATTTTAAGCCTATTCCTTGGTTAGCCAGTAGTCCTTTGGATTCCAGATTTATTTTCTAGAACTAAATATTGCGATGAAATTATTCCTTCTTGCTATTTGGTCTTTATTGTATTCTCACAAAATTAACAAAAGATTCTGTCTGATAGTAGCAGACAGAGGTTCAATAAAGGGAGCTACTGATATTAATGGAACACTCCCACCCTCCCAAAAGGTTAGAGGAAACAGGTGGAGCAGGTGAGTAAAGACAAGGAAGAAAAAATTGCAAAAATGTAAAACTACAGAACACAGTTACATAACAGCATGGCAAGACAACATATTTTAAAGGATTAGGGACAGAAGTAATTGAAATACTTGTCTTATATTACAGTAACAGAAATGTCCTGAAAAGTAAACACTTTTTTTCTGGTTGCTGATGCTACGAGTATCCTAAGGATCAGACAGTAACATTGGCAAGAACAGTAAAGGGGTTGTATTTTCATGCAAAACCCCCAACTGGATTTATTTTCAGAAGAAATCAATAACAGCACTCAAGGAAGGAACAGATTTGGGTAGCACTGCCTGGCAAAATAAAATACCTAGAAAGAAAGCATGCCATACCAAATTAGTTTCTGGCCTTGAGAAAACAATTTTCCATTTCATTTCTCTACTTATTTTGACAAACAAAATTAGGAAATATTGGGAGTTTTTCATTATTGGTAAAAAAACCCCAACCAACATTTCAGCAAAATATTCAGTTCATTGCAGACAGTAACTTTTAGCTGGCCATTCTCAGGGGCAGCCAGAACAACATTCATTCTTACCTGATGACTGTCTCACCTAGTGCTGTAACAACCAGGCTATGGTCTATTAAAATCATGTCTGCAGAATGACCAGTCTTCCCACTCAACTTCACCTGTTAACCATAAGCAAATAAATAAATTTACAGAAGGTGGGAGGAACATGCTGAAGGACAGTAAGCATCTGAACTGCATAATTTGGCTCAAAAGTAAAAATATAAAAACAACTAGACCTATCTGTCAATTCAGACAGACGTATTCAGACAGTGAATTCAGACAATTCAGTGATCACCACAAAATGCATCACGACTGCAATGTATAAATTTAATAAAAGAAATCTTGTAGTGGGTTAATTAAGTAGATAAGGAGCAATTTTACTCTTGCACTAGATCTTCTCCTAGAATTTAATAAAGATTGCTTTAATATGTGAAGTACCAAATCTTACTTCTAGTCAAACATAAGTAATGATCAATAAGAAGTGGATACTCCTGTAATACGCAAGCGCCCAGTCTTTTTCTGTCTTGGATAAAAAGAAAAAATAAATATCTTAGGAAAGTGAAGGTTTGGGGTCTACCCACAAGCAGCACTTTGTAATAGCATAAGGCAGGGTGTGAGCTTTTCCTCTTTAATTTCCTCTTTTAATTTCTGGAGATCCTCTGTCAGTCTTTCCACTGAGGAGACACAGGCCCATAGCGGGGTGGAGATAGTTTCTTCATCTGTCTGGGGTTTGGTAACCAAATTGTCCACGTTTTGTTCTCCTTCCTTGCATGGCATCACTCCCAATGAGTTGAAATATGACACCAGCATGCTCTGTAGGAATTTCTGCCATATGTTTTGCATACACTGGATGTCGTCTGGATTAGTAGGGAATTGTTTGTTACTTGAAAATATTATCTCCATCACAGCTAATTCTCACAGGTACCAGATACCTTGCTCCATGGTGTTCCATTTGTCTCAGTGCACTAAAAGGTCACCTTTGCAAGGAAACCTTTCCCTCACATTTGACAGGAGTTGCGTCCAGAGGCTGAGAATTTCAGGTCTTTTCCCGATCCCCTGGTCAATACGTGCATCCCAGGGCATGGATCCCAGTTGCAAAGTGTCACTACCATCTAATTTCATATAATGGGCCACAATAGACCAGCATCAGAGCAGCTGGATCACCAGGGCCTCACCTGACTGGAGGCTGAAATCTTTTCACGTCTCACAGCTCACTCAGGGATAGGGATCGGGTGATTATCTCTGGCCCTGCCTCTTCCTCCTGTTGCAAGTGCCCTGCTTCCTCTTCATTACTCACTACATGAACTGATTTGGTCTTGGCTTTCTTCTTCTGAATACGGGCAACTGCTCCTAGCACAGGTTGTTCTTGTGGTTCAGCTGCAGTTTGAATGGCCATGGTGCCTGTTGCTCTGCTTTCCTCCTCCTCCCTCTGAAGGTGCTGTATATAAACAAGCAGTGTCCAATAAATAGTAGCCAGGGTCCAGCACGTTTCATAACTTCACACCTCTCTGGAACTGCCACAGCAATTTTCTTTCAAACATCCTGCCATTTTTATCAGGGCCCTGTAGTTGTTCAGGGGTGAACTTCCGAACCAGGAGTAGAATACTCTTTCAAAATCTGGCCCATTTTCTCCCACATGCCACACCACTAATGACTGTCCATCCCGGGACACGTCTCTGGACAACTTCCCGAGAAATCTCTGTCCTGAATCCTAACATGGTGTAGACTGTACAGAGGAGACATAGTAGACACATCAATGAGGGTATGATTCCCTTAAAACCCAAAGAGAATTCAAAATTTTCAAAAGCTGTTGTAAAAGAACTGAAGGAGGAGAAGAGGATAAAAGGCTGGGAAAAATCATCCCTTCCTCTTCCCTCCACAGGCTGAGTATGATTATTAATGAATCCTCAGAGGTAGCAGGCAAGGCCAGGACAGGAGAACAACACTGAATACACATCACAAATGACCCCCATTGCCTTTGATACTATCATGTCATAAACTGGTATCACAGAGTATAGCAATCTTGATCCTTCTCCCTGCTTTGACAGAGATCACCGTGGTGGATACATAGCGCATATGAGGGAGTACATACAGGATTAGGTATCACACCCACACGAACGGACCAAGCAACACTGGAACCAGGGAGTTCTCTATCTAAAACACATGCTTAGATCAAAGTTACCTCAATACTATTGAGCCTTACCTTGGGCACCAATTAAATGTGGTGGCTTAACACTAGCAAAAAATTAAACTCCAAATAAGCCATGGCCCTTCTCCTGCCCCTTCCAGTAAGGGAGGGACACAAGCAGAGACTATGGGTTGAGATAATTTACTGAAAGCAAAAGGCAATGGAGTAAGAAACACACAGTAACAACAGCAATATGAATTTTAAAAAAATCCAAAAATAGAAGGTGTTTTACCCACAAAAAATTAGTTTTATGTGGCTGCTGAGACCAACACCAAAATGGTGGATGCTCCCCATAGGTTGTGTCCATGTGACTTTCCCAGGTTCCC
The DNA here is from genome assembly GCA_013398055.1 of Ifrita kowaldi. Lineage (NCBI taxonomy): Eukaryota > Metazoa > Chordata > Aves > Passeriformes > Cinclosomatidae > Ifrita > Ifrita kowaldi. The sequence continues at coordinate 10,472 of VZRS01007046.1, forward strand.
ACATGCTGTCACAAACAAAGGCAGTATGGCAAGAGGCTTCCTGTCCCCCCAGGCCAAGACAACAAAAAACAATGGCAAACAGACCCCCCAAAAGCTGGGTCACCCAAGACAGGTCACACTGCAGCTCTGCTGGGCTCAGTTCCACACAAGTGCCTGCACCGTCGCTTCTACTGTTCCACCGTACTGGGGGCTGATCCTGCAGGTTGCTGCCACTTCGCTGCAATTCTGCTGCACTCGTTTTGGCTTGGCTTGGCTTAGCTGGAATGGGCTTGGCTGGACTGGGCCAGGCTGGGCTCCCTTTGGCTGGACTGGGAGCCTCCCCGCTGGTGCTGCCATTCAGCACAGTCAGTTCTGTGTTCTGCTGCTTTCCTTTCAGCGCCATGTCCCATAGCTGCGTCTCAGAGAAAACGGGAGAGGGTGGATGGAAGAGGTGGAAGACGGAATCCGCAGGGCTGATGCCGACAGCCTTCCCATGAGAGAGAGCAAGGCAGAATGGTTCCCACTTCTGGGGTGTGCACGTTTTCTCCCCGAAACCAGTGATGATATAGGTGGCATAGAACAACTTAGCCACACCTACACAGTGCTAAGCTCAGCCCCCCTCTGCAACCAGGACAACTGGAATTTCCAATTTTTCTCTAATTCACTAAGAAACTGAAATTAAACGTAAAAGGATTAAGATAGAGTCAAAATGAAAAAAAATTATGAAAAAACAGGAAGACAAGATGAAAACCATCTTTCCAAGTTCAGTAACTCATCACTCTATTCCACTTTTAGATGAGCTACTTTTGCTTCTTCATCAAGGTATTATCTGAGAAACAAAAGTGAGAGTTGATTCATTTGAAAGCAACATAGTGATAATCAAAAAACCCCAAAAAATACTGATAAAGAACAAATATTGCAACTTTACCCTGTAGTATGACTCTTACCTTCATGAGCTCTTCTGCCTCTCCATCGGGAGAAACTGCATGTAAGGACAACTGCAGATTCTCTGTTATTACAAGTAAAACATTTCTTTCCTCTAGCAACAGGAGCTTTCGAACCAGACTGTCTGTGGACAATACATGCCTTGTCTTCCCTTTCTCATTCACATAGTGCACAGAACCTGTACCACAAATAAACAAGGGGCAGATTTTAGTCAACAGCTTTTAGCTACAAAAGTCAAAGTTGATGCTTTCTACCTTAATAAAACATTCCTCAAGTACTGAAAAGGTAAAAACAAAGATTCTTTCATTTTCTAGTTTGCCTCAGGATAGAGACGACAATAGCTGACCAGAGCAATAAACCAAAGTGTATTTTTCCCCATTTAGAAAATCCAAAGGGGAATAATTTAAATAATTTTAAACTGCAAGTAAACTTTCTGTATGAATGATAGCTTCTGAAATCTTCAGCCTTAGAAAAAAATCTGTGAAAGAAGAATGGCAGTTAAGAATTGGTTCAATTTACATCAGAGTTTAGTTTTACAGCAGAAAATTGTGGACCTGAAGTTCTTCACTGTTTAGGAAACACTGCACCACACACCAAATTCAGATTGAATCGATAATTTCACTGGCAAATGGGACAGTGTTTTTCTAAGAACACTGACAACAGCAACTAATGCACGTATCAATATTTTAAAAGCCATTATCATTTCATTGAGTTGTACTACTCTATGTGTCATAGAATCACAGAATCATTAAGGTTGGAAAAGACCTCCAATATCATCAAGTGCAACCTTTGATCAAGTAGCACCACACCCACTAAACCATATCATGAAGTGCCACACTTTGAACACTTCCTGGGATGGTGATTCCACCACTGCCCTGGGCAGCCCATTCCAGTGTTTAACAACCTTTCCTGTGACAAAATTCCTCCTGATGTCCAGTCTGCCCTCCCCTGGCACAACCTGAGGCTGTTTCCTCTTGTCCTCTCCCTGTTCCCTGGGAGCAGAGCCCCATCTGCTGCCCCCTCCTGTCAGGGAGTTGTGGAGAGCCAGAAGGTCCCCCCTGAGCCTCCTTTTCTCCAAGCCTAACCCACCCAGCTTCCTCAGCTGCTCCTTACCAGACTTGTGCTTCATATCCTTCCCCAGCTCTGTTCCCTTCTCTGGGCACACTCCAGCCCCTCAAGGTCTTTCTTGTCATGAGAGGCCCACAACTGAGGTGCCTCAGCAGTGTCCAGCACAGGGGATGGTCTCTGTGCTGGGCCTATGGACACACTATGGCTGATCCAAGCCAGGTGCCATCGACCTTCTTGCCCACCTGGGCACATCTGGGCTCAGGTTCAGCTGCTGTTACCAGCACCCCGAGGGCCTTTCCTGCCGTGCACTTTCCAGCCACTCTCACCCAAGCCTGGAGCACTCCATGGGGTTGTTGTCACACAAGTACAGCACATGGCATTTTGCCTTATTGAACCTCATAAAACTGGCTATGGCCCATTGCATGCACGGGTTTAGGCAGTGAAACCCCCCTACAAGCAGTACAGTCACTTGCAAGTGGCATTACAAAAATCACCCAAACCAATGTCATCAAAATCTGACAGATCTCAAGCCATATCCACATAATTTCTTAGCAAATCATGGTATTATATATAAGGGTGACATTTTACACCACTGCAAATCAAAAAAACCTGTGAAATTAAATAGCATCTTGCCCCAAAAGCTTAAGCAGAAAACACAAGTGTATAAGAATGAACATTAAGGATCTGCACTAAAATGTTGTACCCAAGAGATATGATGTGATTTAAAAGAATGTTTAAATTTCCAAAACTCTTGCAAATATATTACCATCCCCTACATTCCAGCTATATAAAAAAAATCCAAGTCCTGTCCCACTGCTTTATTTTCTCCCTGAAATAAAGCAATGCATAGGTATCTTCATCTTGTTAAATCACAGAACAGTTTGCGTTTGAAGGCACTTTTAAAACTAATCTCTTTCTAACCCTCTTGCCGGGGCAGGGACATCTTCCACTATCCCAGGTTGCTCCAAGCCCGGTCCAGCCTGGCCTTGGACCCTTCCAGGGATGGGCAGCCACAGCTTCTCTGGGCACCCTGTGCCAGGGCCTCCCCACCCTCACAGGGAACAATTCCTTTCCAATATCACATCTATCCCTGCCCTCTGGCACTGGCAAGCCATTCCCTGTGTCCTGTCCCTCCATCACTTGTCCCAAGTCCCTTTCCATCTCTCCTGGAGCCCTTTGAGGCCCTGGAAGGGGCTCTGAGGTCTCCCTGGAGCCTTCTCTTCTTCAAGTGAAGACCCCCAGCTCTCCCAGCCTGGCTCCAGAGCAGAGGGGCTCCAGCCCTTGGGGCATCTCCATGGCCTCCTCTGGACTCATTCCAACAGCTCCATGTCATTCCTGTGTTGAAAACCCAAGACCTGGAGACAGCTCTGCAGGTGGGGTGTCACCTGAGTGGGGCAGAGGGACAAAATCCGCCCCCCCCCCCATACTGTGGGATCAGCCCAGCACACAGCGGGGTTTCTAGGTGCCAGTGCACACAGCTGGGGAATGTCCAACTCTCACTCACCAGCACCCCCAAGTCCTTCTCAGGACACTTGGGAGTGACAGCAGATCACTAACTAGATTAAGAACAGAGTCTAAAATACATATGCCCAAACCAACCTAAGCAATGAGGCTGCTCACAAGGAACAGTCAGTGTCATTTGATTGAAATTTGAGAAGTTTGACAAGGAGGCCCAAACCAAGGACAGCACCCGCAGGACACAGAGCCTGTCCCTAGATGGGGCTCTGCACCACCACAACAGTGGCTTTGAAGGTGAGGACGGAACGGGCACAGCTTCTCAAAGCTTCTCTGCTTTTAGCTTTACGAAGCGCCCTGTGTCCATTTTCCATTTAAATGGTTCCTTTCTAGTAAAGAGGCTTGTAATTCACACATCAAAAGAAGGTACAGTCTACTGCTCTGCAAACCAACCACACAGCTGGCCCATGCCACTCCGGCAAGCTGTGCTGGTGCTGTACTGCCATAAACAAGGGGTGTCAGTTTGGGTAAAACACTAAGTCAAATTGTAACTGACTGCAGAACCAGCATAACTGAAATGTTTTCAGAGCAGTTAACACCTGAAATCAAGAGGATTACTAGAATCACCTACCAGAAACACCCATTATGCAACTTCTCACACACATTCTGGCTCCAGTTCAGAGAGAGCAAGTTACAGAGATGGCATCATGCGAAGAATTGGGGTGGGAAGAAAATTAGCTTAGAGCAAACTAGTACCCAGAAGACTAAAAGGGATAGGAAAAGACAGGGAAGAGTAAAAGTCAAGGAAGAGGAAAATGCAGAGAAGAAACGGTATTCGGTATTAGAGAGAAAACTAACAAAACATATTCTCAGACTTTTTTTGTGTTGCAAGACTGAAGTATCATTTCAAAGCATGAGAAAAAAGTGAAAAGCAAATTCAGAATTTATTTTAAGAGATATGTTTTAGCAGAATTTGCCTATTTATAGAAAAAAGAACCCACAACATATGCATTATTTTGAAGCTTTGCACAAAAGCTGATTTTATCTACACTTCTGCGTTAGAGATTGTTTTCCTCATACTCACTTCTTCAGGAACCTGACTAACCCAGCACCTCTGGTGTCCTTGTGAACAAGACCACCCTGAAGATGGTAAGATTTCAATAATTTTATTAATTTCTTACCAAACATTCTACAATTCCTATGAATACTCTACCCCATTGTCTTGGGGTGAGTTTTTGATGTGTATCCCCTATCGCTGCTCTATGCCAAGAAATTAACTTTGTGCCTTTCTGTGCCTTTAAACTGAGCCTGAGAGGAGGGAGAACAAAAAAAAAAACAAACCCAAGCGAACTTTTCAAAACAGTTGTTCAAGGACACAGATACACACTCTCCTGCTGCAGCAGCAAGAGGGGGTGGAAGCACCTTTCATGCTTTTCAACCAGCTTTCAGCTTCTTTTTCTCCAGAGGGGGACGGAGAGTTGAACTTTGTTTTCCTGGAACTTTGTTTTTTTCCCTTCTTCTCTTCTGGACTGTTTCAACATCAGAACACACCAGGAGAATTTTCCACCAAGGCCCCAGAGGTGGGCCCACATCGACCCAGCCCCGAGGAGGAGAAAGACCACACCTACAGAAGGACTCTAAAAATCTTCCCAGGTTTCTCTCCACAGCAAGAGGTTTCATTATCTAGCATTATTATCCTTTTCCTGTCTGTTGTTAAATAAAGTTTTTGATCTCTTTCACTCTCCTTCAAAGAAAATTCCTTTTTTCCCGAACCTGGTGGGGGAGGGGTGGTTGTAAACCTGCCTTCTATCAGAGGATATTTTCCTCCAAATTTGGCCAAACTGGCAGACCCACTGAATACATGAATGCAATGGATATATTAATGTCCCCCAGATGTAGAATATAGGAAAACAAGACTATCATGCACTGAGCTATTTTGAAGCTCTAAGGAAACAACTTCCCAGCCAAATGGAAAAGTGGTTTTGCTCTTACCATCTGTCAAAGTGATAAAGAAGGACAGTCCTTCCTGGACTGCCATTTTCAGGCATGGTCCCATTCCAGCTTTCTTCCAGTTAAACATATCCAAGGCTTTCTCATCACCACTCACAGCCGCTTTTGCCAGTTGCACAAAGTCCCTGCAAAGAGAGATACTCCATTCCCAATTCTTTTCATAACAGAGTAGTTTCAGTCTCAAAGAATGGAGGAGTAGTTAATAAAGCATATTGTATAAAGAGAATAAAAATGTTTCCTACACTGATTGAAAAAAGGGCAAACTCAAAAAGGTATCAAACAAAATTTTAGTATTAGTATTCATTTGCATTGTTTCATCTTTTTTTTTTCATACGTATCATTATTTTTACAGAGATGTGAAACAGAAAAGCCCAGACAAGGAAAACTCTTATTTTTTATTACAGCTGCTTCCTATTTCTTGATTGGAGAGGAAAGAAATAACAATGTTTAAGAACTGACTTTTAATTTAATTGTTTTTGACAATAATATAATTGTGTTTCCAGTGTGTTTACGGCTTTCCACAATCAGCAATATTGGTAATTAGAAGAACTAAGACAGAAGAGTCAACAGCAACAGACAGAAGATGTGGACAAGAGGAAGAAGATCTGTTGCTGCACAGGACACAGAGCCAGCTACCAGAGTGGGAGAAGAGTTTGGAAATAAAGGGCAGTTAGGAGAAAAACGTTTTTTTACATATTTAAAAATAGTTCATCTGTGGGTAGGACTTTCTTTCTGTGGAACAAGACAAAGACCTGGTCTAGCAGAGCTCTGACAGGGCCAATACTCACTCGCCTGGAGGGGGTGGCCGAAAGACACAGTGACACAAGCATTTCCCATACTCCTGCTTAACCAGGGCAGGACCCTGGACTCTGCCTCGATGGTCTATTTTCCACAGAAACAAGACACCGTGCTAGAAAAAGACAAGTTAATTCATTACCCTTTGCACACAGATGAGAATCCAGACTCCAGCTACTCACTGCACATAAAAATAAACATTTTATTGACAGAGCAACAGCCTTCCTTTTGTTTAGTTGACACATACAGTTACTCCCACTTAAAACTAAGCCACAGGGAATCAAAGTTATCTTTAATGCCATATTATTTGCTTACTTACAATCAAATTATCTTAAAAAAGCTTATTGGTCCTATCCATTTCTTGTTAAACTACACTGCCAGAGCAATTAAAGGGAACAGTCTTGGTTTTCTTCTGCAAGTAGCAGATGTAAATATTCGTTTTGATAATGTCCTTTCCATGTTTTTTCTTGCAAGTAGTCTGATAGCTTATCGTTTAGCAATTGAAATAAAAGACAGTAGAGCATATGCATCCCTCAGTAAATGCATATGACACTGATGTAGATGAGCACGAGTATATGATCAGACACGTGAAGTCAGAGGATGCAGAAAGACTAAGGGCAGAATTTCTGAATTTCTGGAGCTTTCCTCCTCTTTCAGAGCAGACTTTCAAGAATTTGCTTTTAGAAAAAGAATCTAGTAACTAGAATAATCATAGATGTTAAAGGAAGGAAGTCTGGTTAGCTAATTAACTCAACAGTGGTCAACACAGGCCAGCCCTCAAGCCTGGCACAGGTGCTGACATAACTCACACCCTGCAGTGCCAGCTCAGGAGCAATAAACCCCTGGTAACTGGAAAGAATGGAGACAAATTCCAACAAACTGACTTACACTACATCTTCACACCTGGAATGCTAAGGTGATTATTGTTGTTTTTATGCTAGTGCATTTGGGAACCTTCCATGTAAGTACTACATGAAAAAAACCCAGCAACAATTTTCAATATCAAGTTCAATCTCATTTCATTTCATTAAGATATACAACAATAAAGTGGTATTAGAATTTGCTCTTTTTTTATTTATTGTTTTCAATGAAGTATTGTCCTTCTCCTAGAAGTGAAAAACTGGTAGCAGTGGTCACTTACTCTTCCCAATTCTGACTAGAAACTACACAAGATGCAGCCAAGGCCTTCCAAGGTAACATTTCCTTCTTTTTTTCCCTAAGATTCAATGTTCTAACTTCTTTTCAGCAGTAAGATGGCAATAGTTATACCATCCAAAACTGTTTATCAAGTGGAATGTGTCTTGCAGCTTAAAGAATGCCACTTAGGTGCGCAACTGTGACACTGCTGTACTCCTGTCCCAAGAGGACACTTGCAGTTCGTGTTTGCTACTTACCTCTGAAAATCACAGGTTCCTATGAAGTTGTTGATTCCTTCTCTCACTCTTCCATCAGCTTTATATGTAACCAATTTCCAAGGATCCCAGCTAAAACCACCCGCACCATTTATAAGCTGGAGGAAAAGCCTGCAGCTTTCTAAAGCTGTTGACCTTCCTTCCACCTCCTTCTAGATATTCCAGCCCGTATCCAGATAACCTACTTGCAAACTCAATTCTTAGTTTGGAACACATGAGATTGGAAACAAAAAAGGCTCACTACCTCTTCTAAGTGTCACTGGAAAAGATGCAGAACTGGTCTGTTTTCAAATGATATTTTTAAAGGACACAGGACATTGACCTTATCATCTATCTAAATGTCCTTTCCAAATGGAGATATTCTCTGATTCTATCCTGCACCTTCCCAATCATTTTTAAAAACCCAAAGCTTTAGCACCTTGGTATGAAAGCTACTTGCCTTAAAAATAGGCTTTCATTATAGAAAACACCTAGATCCTTTGTGTGATCAAAACATGGAAATTATCTGTGTTATTTTTGCTTAAAACAAATTAAGAGCTTCTGATTTTCACAGCATCCTATTCCAACTTTATGAAGCTATTTTCAAATAATTTTCTTGCATTTCAGGATGTACGATGACAGAAATCCTAGTGAAGACAGAATCACAGAATATGCTCAGTTGGAAGTGACTCACACAGATCATCCAGTCCAACTCCTGGCCCTGCACAGACACCCCAACAATCCCACCCTGTGCCTGAGAGTGTTGTCCAAAGGCTCCTGGAGCTCTGGCAGCCTTGCAGCTCTGACCATTCTCTGGGGAGCCTTTCCAGTGTCCAACCACCCTCTGGGTAAAACAGAAACCAAATCAGGGTCCAAATATTTATCTTCTTTCTAAAGGTTTTCCTCTAGTATGAGCAGAGCGTGATCCTGGCAGCACTCACCTAATGAAGTTTCCTAAATATAAACCCTCATGGGAAAAATATTAAAAATAAACTTATAAACTATTGGAAAAGACGGAAGAAATTAAACATATCTATGCTGCACCTCAGACCATAGCATAGTGACACTGGTTTGAAATCAATTTGAAAAGAACTTTGTTCATAAAGTAAGCTCTGTCTACATTAATGTACTGCCTCATGATTAAGGCTTCAGCTACACTGAGATGTGACCATCTTTTGCCTGGGCAGAACTTTCTCTTTTCTAATAAAGAAGATGATAAATTCTTTTTTTACTCAATTTTGAATTTCTGCATTTCTGTCAAATGCAGCAGCAGAACTTTACAAACAATGAATTAAAATCATATTTTCCTCTGATTTTTATAGAATAAGAATTCTGACATATAGGTAAGAGCAGAACTGAAATTCTTGGGCAAGCTCAAGTTTGTATCAGGGAAAATACAGAAAAAAACCACCTTTTTTTTCTTCATTTGCTGACTCAAGAACCGGCAAAATCAGAATCGTCTAAGAATAATTAATCCTGAATATTCAATAGCTACTTTCTCACTTCACTATATAAAAGAGCAACCAGCTCGTCAACAAATAGAGTGTCACATTTCCCAATACAATCAATTTGATACAATTTCAAGTCATTAATAAAACCAGAAAGAGAGATTAGCATGGGTTTCCTGTATTTAAGTGAGCACTGCTTTGCACTCACTATAGATGAATATATTGTAACTGGAATTTGTCTCTCAACATCTAGGCTTTATTCCTGAGTTTGCCATAAAATTTGTGCATGGACAGGAGCAAAAGAATTCAAATTTTCTATACCTCAATTACTCCATCCATTAAATAGGCTTAAACCTTCATCAACACTCAGCACTCACTGAGATTAGATACACTTTTATTTAAAGAAAAATTGTAGAACAGCAATTCTTTAATTGTAGAATAATATTGTAGAAAAAGTTAAAACACTAAGATTTGATTTTACACCCTAACAGTATCATTACTTTTAATTTGTACCTAATGAAAGGAAATTCCTCTCCCACACAACTCTCCCTTCCCCATGGATCTCCATTCCATGATCCTTTCCCATTACAGAGCTTCCAAGACGGTGTTCCTCATCAAACACACATGTGGCATTTCAGCTACTCACCCCATCCCCAGACACAAGGCAGGTACCACTTGTACTCCAGCTCAGGACTGTGATTTTGGCGCTGTGATTTGGGAGTACAGTGTGCTGCTCCTTGTCTTGTTTGTTCAGTATCAGAACTTCTCCTGTCTCCCATCCTGATGCCAGAATGGGTCTGGAAGGGTGCCAGGCAAGTAATGTGACCTGAAAGCTTCTCTCAACATGAGAATCAGACACATGTTCTCCCTGTAAACAGAAATCTGTGTGAACTCAGTCCAATGGAAGATCAGCAGCCAAACCTTCAGATTCACAGCCCAGTCAATATCAAGCTTTCTCTCCCGTATAAAGGATATAAGAAGGCTTCGAGCACATTTCAAAGTAAAAAGAAATTCTAGCTATTGAAAAAGAATAAAGTACATCACTAAGGACACAGAATAATCTAATATTTCAACAACTCTTAAAGGCAAATCCTCCTTTGGGCATGGTTCGCAAGAATATTTCATGTGAATCATTTAACCTCTCTCTGTATTTATTTTTCCATTTGCAAAACTTGGATGACAATTTTTCAGCATACACTTTGAAAAGTACACATTTTATAGGCTACTCATATTAACAGACTTACATGTTTCAGTAAGTCTACTGCTAGATACCTTGTAGTGCTACTTCCCCAAATATTTTGAAAACCGAAGTCTTACACAAGGCTCTCATGTAAATGAGTATGCAAAAGAAGTACCTGTCTACAGGCAGAAACTGTACTAGGAAGCAACCTACTCAAATGGAACAAGCTGAGTCCAACAAATCAGTTCAGTCTCGTAGTGGTGCAATGATTTGTTTAATTTCCATTTCTTAGTATGTTCTATTCACTTAAAAGTTAAAAAGCAGTAGCAGCATGTGTTCATTTACTTATAACCCTGAAATTCTCACACTATGAGAAGCAAAAAGCAAATCAGTAACCATCACAAACAAGACTTATAGGCTGTAAACATCAAATTTCAAAGGAAAGATCAATTTAATTTGTTAAGATCTTTTTAAAAATACATATAATGAGTGGTTGATGAATCTGTCATGTTCTAGATAGCACAGGACATAGTAATTAAAATCTAGAGAGAGAGATTTAAGGAGGATAAGTAAGCCTGCAAAAATAGAGATTAAAAATGTGAAGTTTTAAATTAGGACAACGATAAAGGTTGCTGAGAGAAGCTGTCACTTCTCACACACCTCTCACATCTCTGGAAGTGTTCAAGGCCAGGTTGGATGGGGCTTGGAGCAACCTGGTCTCGTGGAAGGTGTCCCTGCCCATGGCAGGGGGTTGGGACGAGATGATCTTTAAGGTCCCTTCCAATCCAAACCGTCCTGTGATTCTGTGACTCTATATTGAGACCAAAAGCAAAGTTGCTGATTTTTCACCTGTTCCAGGTAGATATCCACACAGCCCCCAGCTGCTGTGCTGATGGAAGCAACTGCCAGGAGTGGATGAAGTGGGTGCCATGCTATATGGGAAGGGGAGGCAACGGAATCAGGAGCATCTGTTCGATGATCCACGTACACAGCCATAACAACAGGAGCTGCCACAGACTGCACACCTGTACAAGGAAAAAAATCCATCTCTAACAGGTATGCTTATGTAGATAATACATATACATTATACATATACTATATTATATTTAATTTATGAACTATATATAATGATATGCAGGATTAAAACATAGGGGGAATATAAAACTACAGCATCATCTTGTTATACATGCTACATAGACATGAGAAAGGTCAGAGTGGCATTTTTTAAAAAACATTGAGAAGCATTGAGCCTCGTACTCTGCAGATTCACAGTGTGCATAGGCCGGTACCAGTCTCTCACCAGTGGCTTGTGCTGGCCTACTTCAAAGGACTCTGAAATAACTCAGAATTTATCAGAAAGTTACTTCCAGTACTTCATATCCAAAGATCTTAATTAATATACAAACAGAACTCTTTTATGTTGTAAAGTCTCATGTCTGGCCTTTCAGAGAGAGTTTCAACTGTTGCCACCACTTTGGAGCTTGAACTGTTGAAATCACACAGGATTAGTTCAAACCACACTATCTGCTACTTACATTGGAACTGTTACCAACATATGAATGAAAATAATAAGTGCTGATGTTGTACAGAAAAAAACATGAGAACAAAACCCTTTTCAGCGTGGTGTATCAGAAATGGAGGGCGTCACTAATTATCTGTAATAATTTATACACAGAGGTGGTCTTTGGGATTTGTGTCATGGAATCCAACTGGCTCGGTTTCAAAACAAAAACAGCTGGAGCAAAACACCTCAAAGAGCAAATAATCACAGTCATAGAGTTCAGTGAGTTAACTGGTCCAACCTCCCTGCTCACGCAGTCTTCCCAGAGCACATGGCATAGGATCATGTCCAGACAATTCTGGGATATCCCCAGTGAGGGAGACTTCACATCCTCTCTGGGCAGCCTGTTCAGCGCTCAGTTACCTACACAGTAAAGAAGTTCTTCCTCATATTTAGATGAAACTTCCTGTGTTCTAGTTTCTGTCCATTGCCTCTTGTCCCATTGCTGGGCCCCACGGAGCAGAGCCTCGTCCATTCTCGGAGCCCTCCCTGCAGACACTGACAGACATGGATGAGGTCCCCTCTCAGCCATCTCTTCTCGAGGCCCAACAGGCCCAGCTCCCAGAACCAGACACAGTGCTCCAGATGTGCCTCACCAGGGCTGAACGGAGGGGCAGGATCCCTTCCCTGACCCACTGGCAATGCCTTTCCTCACACACCTCAGGATGTGCCATCTTGGCCCCAGGGCATATGGCTTGTCAAGGACAGCTGGTGACCCCCAGGTCCTTCTCTGCAATGCTGCTGTCTAGCAGGGCAGCCTCCAGCCTGGACTGGGGCATGGGGTTACTCCTCCCCAGGTTCAGAACCCCACCAAGACCTGGTGAAAAACAAAACCCCCCCAAAAAAACAACACAAACAAACACACACAGACAAAAAAAAAAAAAAAAACCCGAGCATGCAATGTTTAAGACTCCTGTAACATTTAAGGGGAAGAGACTTTTTCTTCTGCACAGCTAAACCATGAGTTCAGAACCCGCAGGCACACAAACATACACAGCAGTGAGACTTGCCTAAGCCACCAGGATGTAAAATGGGCATGAACAGACGTTTCTTTTAAGGTCTCTTTTCTTTAAATCTTCTGTCAGCACCTAAAATAACTAATTTGCTGGGCACTTTATTTAGAAAGGTGGGCAAACCTGTTCAGTAACTTGGCAGTTCTGTATCTTGCCTCTGACACATAAAAGGAATAACATCAACCATTAGACATGAGAGCAGACACAAGAGCAGTCAGCCTAAGGACAAACTATTTCATCTTTCAACAAGATCTACTCACCTTTATCTTCATAATCCTTCAAAATCCTCAGTATTCCCAAAGTGGCATAGAGTGGGTCTAGTTTTATTGCCATGCAAACAAAACACCCAACAAACCATTCAAATAAAATTTGGAGTGTTTTTCATCTTGATTTCATGTATTTTAAAAGTTTTCTTACATCTCCAGTTCTGTTCCAGAGTTCTGTGCCCATAGTACTACTTTACTCCTTATTTTATCCATTTCATTTCCCTCTAACAGAGGAAGGATTTAGTCCATATTTGACTATAAGCTTTATACGGGCTCAAAATTTGAAATAATAAAGAATTTCACTTTGGATTAAAATAAAAATATACAATGCCTAAATGAAAACAAAACCACATTTCATATGAAATAACAGTTTTATCACACAAGCCATATAGCTGTAATGCCTTCTCTATAGCAACCACTTTCTGCTTTTAAGTGTTCCTTGCATCTGTAGTCATAAATACTACTTATTATTATTCCGATATTTCAGTTCCCTTCAATGACAGAAATAAGTTTATCAAGCTTCCAAATTGCATCTCTTGATCAGCTCACTAATTTAACTTTGGGAATTAAGAGACAGCAAGAAAAATTTTTCAATCAATACTGTGTGTATTTAAAATAGCAGACTGGCAGTTCCTAAAACAAGATTCAGTGATACTGTCACATAAATTACAGACAACCCCTAATATAAAATACTCTTCACCATCACAGTAACTACACAGAATTGTGCAGCAGACTGCTACACACAAATAAATAAATGGCTTACATAAGTGGATTACTCAGTGGTGTAAAAATACTTAAACCAACATTCATTTTCTTGCTGTGATCTTCGGAATTCATTATTCACATGTTTACTCATGTATTTACACTGTAGCTTTGACAGCTGCCTCTTCAAAAAAGTCTTCAAAGAAAGAAAAAGAAAACCAAGTAACACTGCCTCTACAAACTATTCTGGCATTAGATGTTCTATTTTTTCAAGGTTTAAAAAAGTACAATTTCTGTAAAAGTTAACCATTTTGAGGCTTGGCATAGAACATGGCCAAGCCCCCATATGTGATCTCAATAATTAAATTAGATACATCTGACACACAATTTTGAAACAGCCCACAAGCAATTCTTAAAAATGGTTAGAGCTCATGGAATCACAGCACGGTTTGGGTTGGAAGGGACTTTTAAAGTACATCTCATTCCACTCCCTGCCATGGGCAGAGACACCTTCCACTATCCCAGGTTGTTCCAAGCCCCATCCAACCGGGCCTTGAACACTTCCAGGACTGGGGCAGCCACAGCTTCTCCAAGTAACCTGTGCCAGGGCCTTCCCCTACCCCCCCTCCTCCAAATAAAACTTTTCTTCATTATGCCTAAACTAAACCTAACATGTGCCAGTTAAACCATTAGCCCTTCGTCCTGTCAGTACAGGCCCTCGTAAGAAGTCTCTCTCCATCTTTCTTATAAGCTCCCACTAAGTTCTTTTTAAGACAACTTCCCTGTCCAACCATCCAGGAGCTACCCTGCCAGTCACTCTTGCACCGCCTGAGCTGGGACCGAGGCCCTGCACAGCTGCACCCCACACCCACACAGTCAGACCAAGTCTCCTTACCAGCTCAACCCTAGGCTTCCCATAGCAGTCTCAGACATCTGGATCCTGAAAATAATTTAATTTTGGTCCAGTAACAAAATTACAGCTTGAGCTGGTATCTCCAATGAGGAACCTCAAACAAAGGAACCGCCGAGTTTTTACAGCCTTTCAATCTAAGGGCAGGAAAGTCTGGGGGTTGTCAGCTGCTGCTGAGTGTCTCCGAGTGTCCCTCACCTGGCGGAGCCACAGGTCCCCATGCCCTTTGTTATGCAAAGGGCCGGCAGTTTACATCCTCTTGCTCTGGCCACCCAAAGCTCAACCTGCAGCTTGCATTGCAACAGTTGCCAGCACTGGCACTGAATGGATTCCTAAAATACTAGAAGGCCGCAATGAGGCGTTCGCAGAGCCTTCTCTTCTCCAGGCTAAATACCCGCAGATCTCCAGCCTGTCTCCAGAGCAGGGGGCTCCAGACCTTGGAGCATGTCTGTGGCCTCCTCTGGACTCACTCCACTCCACTCCAC
>VZRS01007047.1:0-60419 GCA_013398055.1 Ifrita kowaldi
GAGGAGAGGACTCCTTCAACAGTCACGACACCAATCAAACAGTTTCTCCTGACTTCTGTGAATTATTGACACATCTCAACCCCTCTTTTTGCCCTCTGGCCTCCTTATTTTAGTTTATTTTTGTCTTTCTCATCCTATAGAGTCACTTAAGTCTACAGACTGTTCTGTGCTTGTCAATATATTTATATAAAACAAAGACAAAAAATAATTGTGAATCTGAATGTACTGTGTTGATCCATCTTTGATTTTCTTGGAACTCCAGAGCATGCAAGGAAAAAGCAAGACTATAACTTCAGCCTGTATTGACTGCCAAGTCAAACAGAACAATCTAAGTTCTTTCAAGGATTTGTTAGGGTGACATGTACCTGCTGCTCTGGAATCACAGTAACCCTGACAAAAGTATCTGTTCAAAATCCCTTCTTGTCCCAGGAGTAACAAATGGTGGAATCATATTAGTGCAGTGAGGTTCTGTCTGTTGAATGGCTCTTAATATCTTTACTTTATATGCAAATAATAATGAATTAAATGTCAGTGTCAAGATAGGATCTTTCACATAGCTGAAATTCATTCCTTTCTGTACTAAAAAACAAATCTGATTTTAAAAAATGCTTTTTCAACTATATGTACTGCAAAAAAAAACCAGATTTATGTCCAGAAAAGGAACTGGGTTTAATACTGAGGCCTTCTTTCTGTCTTACTTTACATTTGACAGTTTTAAATGGATAATATTTGCTGTCTTCTGCAGAAATATCAGTTGAAAAACGCTTTCTTAAGGGTAAAATTTCTACATGGTATACATCATTGTCCTTATGACTTCATTACAAGAAATGGAAAGCAAAAATTAAAAATCAAGACTATTTCAATGTTACCTTTGCTATCTTCAGAAGTCAAATATAGGAATTCCACTTGATGTAGTGTTGAATAAAATGTGAATGTTGCATAAAGCTGGCTTCAAAAGAACCATTAGGAAACAAGAGTGCGATTGCATTTTTCAAGCCTGAAGCCATTATATAATTTACTAGCATTTTCATTAATTCTTTGCCCACATAAATTGGTTTGAGACAGCTTACTCTCCTCTTCTCTCCTTGAACAAAGCAGCATCACAAAAATGTGGTTTAGAAATTTTATCCATATATTTCTTTGGACTGGGCTTTTTTGGTATTTTTTTGGTTTGTTTTTTTGTTTGTTTTTTTGTTTGTTTTTGTTTTTCTGTTAACTAAAGGAAGCAAACCGACTATTAAAAATATTGGAATAATTTTTACAGATTTGTCACAAAAAAAAGGAAAATGCCTTGTCATTCACTGTGACTGTAATCTGTAATGTGACATTTCGTAGTTTGTTAAGTTTTGGATCAAGCTTGTATATTGTAATATTGTATGTTGAAGTGTTGAAATGATAGATTGTAGGAAAGAAAGAAAAAGATGAAATGTAGAAACATATTTCTTATTGAAGTTTTCAACTTTGAATGGAAATTTTATTTGGAGATCAAATTTCATTTGATGTATCAAATGGAAAGGCTACTGTATCCAAAAGGAAAATCTTGCACAGATCTATATATCTGAATTCAAATTATAGACTATCCACACATTAAATTTATTCAAAAGGTATTTGAAGGTTTAGTTTTTCAAATCATTGCAGGAATGCAAAACATCTCCTTGCATTCAGAAATTTCACCTTTAAATCTACTTCACAGTAAAGTAAGAGGAAGCACGTGATGGGAGAACTTCCATGTTATTCCACATAACTCCTCCTGTAAGATGTGAAGCTATTTACACATCTGTTTTCTTTTCCTCAGCTCATTGAGATAAGTCATTCTCCTTTCTTCAAGGCCAGGATGCGAATGAAAGGGTACATGCATATGCTGCACAGACCTTCTTCCCCTAGTGAGTTTACAAATCTTGATTTAGAAATCAGCTGGATATGAAAGGTTGATTGAAGGACTTCTCTAGCTGCCAGCTGATAATACTTTTACAAACCACATTTTGCTTTTAAAGATGAGCTATTATTAATTTTTCCTTGTTCAGGTAAAATTTTTACGTATTATTTTCTAGCTGTGCATTTTGTCATGCTGCCCTAGACCTACTGTTATGTTTTGAATTCCAACCTTGATTTAGATTTTCACATTTTCTAACCGTAGAAATTGGGCTTAGTGTCTTGTGATGTACAGCACTATAATACTTTAAAAAAACAGCTATCTTCCTGCAGATTTTCACTGCTGGATTAGAAGCTCAAGTGCCTTTTAAAGTACCTCAAGTAAAAAAACTGTGTTTATAAGAGATGATGCAACCCACTGATATGGCTGAACAGAAGGGGTCGTAAACAGTATGTAATGAGAAGTGTGTTTGAGGCAAACTAGATCTCTTGAAGTTATGCTATTTGGTGATAGTAGGAATCAGATCCTTACATCCTTTTTTTTTTGCTTTTGGATCAGAAAAGGATAACTTTCTTATGGCATCTGAGATCAGTATATTGTCTTTAGCATCTTCCAGATCCTCAGAGAGCTCATTCCCACAGGCCCATGTTTCCAGCTGGTTGCTAGAAACCTTCAGACAAGAAGTGAAAGTGCAGGAGGATAAAATGTCAAACAGTTACCACCCAGATAGCCTTTACTCTGAAGGCACTCTCGTTAGAGCACTCTCATCAGACAAGGAAAGCATGAGTGAAATGACAGATTCCAATAATTATTGTGCTGGTCTAAAACCCAGCGGGAAAATTAAACCCACTCAAGCTGCTCCCTTTTCCCTGCTCCCTTCTGATCATGAAGGAAACACTAAGGAGAGATTATAAAAGAGAATCACAATTTACTGAAACATCCCAATGAACACAATAATATTAATAAAAGAGTGTACAAAAGTGTTTTACCCACAAAAGGATGTTCACCACTGAACAAACAAAAATGCTTCCTGAAGACAGCACCCAGTGTGATTTCCCAGACAAAGGCAAAATGGCAAGTGGCCCTGCACTGGCCACATGGTATATGGGAAAAGAAAGGTGGTATATGTCAGGGAGGCTCACAGCTTAACTTTCCCCCGCCCCCAGCCCAAAAACAATGGAAAAACAAGGACAAGACAAAACCAGGTGGGGCCTGACAGGGCTCTGAAACAGGTTAGGGGAACCTTTTCACGGGCCTGACTTTGCAGGAGCAGGACTGGAGCGCTTGGTGGTGCTGGTGGTGGCAGTGGTGGATTCCTGCTCCACATGGCTCGGCTGGGCTCACTCTGTGCCACCGCTGCTCTCTCCCTTTTCTTTTTCACAGAGCAACATCCTGGGCTTGCCAGCACTGTCTTTCAGCATCTACCTGCAAAAACTGCTGCTCAGAGGAATGGGAAAAGGAATTGCTGGTAGCAGAAAGGGGTTTGGCTCTCCAGTCTGACCCAGTGCCTGCATACACCCTACCTTGAGCCAGAAAAAAGATGGAGATCCTTCCATTTCTGGCCTCAGCTTCCTTCTGCTGAAACCATGCCATGGCCATGCTGTGGGTGGTATGGAATTAAACAGTGCTAATAACTCCAGCCCTTTCTTCTGTAACCATGACAGTACATAAAAAAATGTATAAAATAATATTCTATATAAATATATGTAATCAGCATTATCATTGACAAAGCTATAGTATTTCTTGTCCCATATTTTAAAACCATAATTTATCTTGTTAAACTTTTTAGCATCTGACAAGAAGTAGGGACAAAGTCAACTGTGTTTCCTTAATTCCTCTGTACTGAGGGAGAAATAGTATTCAAAGGTTATTTTTATATATATGTAACCCTCAGATATGTCCAAGCTTCTCAGTGCAGCAATGTATAGTACGGTACCACACAGAAACACCAGCTGAGCCCTTAGGAGCTATCAAATTAAAACAGCAGGGCTGTAGCCTTTAACAGAGCTAATGTCTCTGCGTGGTGCGAGGTGGTGGAACAGATTAAGTATGTCTGACAGCGCTGTGAAGTGCAGCTACGTCTCCTGTAATGTGATACTGGTTCCAATGAGTGTCATCAATTAGGTAGCTGCTAATTTCAAACTCTAGTTCCTGTAACTGCCACTTTGGTCAACTGGCTTGAAATTTTTCTTTCATCAAGCAATAAAACAACAATTTCGACTTGCAATCTAAAATAAATTTTGTAGAACTATAGCGTTGTTTTGACATATTTTTTCAAAGAAGAAATCTGGAAATTGGGTTTTTTTTTTTTACTTGAATTTAAAAGTTACAGAATTCTCAATATTATAAATCAAATTCCTCAACTTAAACTTTGGAAGATATTTCTCCAGAAAATTTAGCTCTGAAAATAGAATTAGACTTTGCAGCCCTTCTCTAAAATTCTGACTTTCATGTTGGACACATTATTATCTCTAATAATTTGCAGTCATTTTCCTGCCTTAGGAATAAAACATCAAAAGTCTATTAAAGATATGGAAACTGAAATTTGGCTTTTTCCTCCAAGTAACAGAAATTTGTCTTGGGGACAGATTTAATAATTGAATATTTTTTGTAGTTTGGAGCTTCACTTTAATTATATAGAGAAGAAAATAACTTTTAGGCTTTGCTACTGAGCTTTTTGGATATTTTTAATAGAATGTATGAGGGCAATAGGCCTTTTGTGGTTCTTATTTCTTCATGGCAGTTTACAAAATTTGGTTGGCCTTAAATACTAGGAGAAGTTGTGAAAGCTTTACACTGATACTTATTCACAAGCATACCAACTCCTTGTCTCCACTAGTAAGGAAATTTAAGCTGATTTCTTTATAAAACTACAATATGAGAATTCTTTTAAAATTGAATCAGTGCTTAATTTTATTTTTATTTTGTATGGATCCTTTGTGAGTTCTTGATCAAGCTCAGTTCAAGAGACCTTCTAATGACTAATATTAAGACAAAGAGAATCTTTAGAGGTAAAATGGACTTAATGCTTTCTGCTAGTAGTTTAATTCATGAAGCCAAGAAAACGTCATAACATAGTTAATCATATATAGGGAGGTAAAATTGTATATTTAGAATTCATATTTATATTTTTGAAGAATATTTGGGGGTATCTGATCCAGTTATTAAACTAAATTTAAGTTTGTCAAGAAAGCCTATGCATATTAGCACTCATCTTATGAACTATTTCCAGCCTGAAGGCTTGGTGCATATCTTATTTAGGCCTATCTGGTCAGAAATATCTAATCCATTTAATGATCATACAAAGAGAAAAAAAGTAAGTTGCTGACTTTTGAAGGTCAGCTGATCCAATGCCCTCTTCCAAGAATGGTTAGTCTCAGTATTAGACAGTTCCTCAAGTTTTGGATACTGCCACAAATGGAGAACCTCTGAACAGTCTCTTCTGATACTTACTAACTCTAAAGTTTTGTTGGTTTGTATTTTTCTCCTTAATACTCTCTCCTGACTTTCTGCTGGGCTCCTTTTAGGAGTAGAACCAAGGAGTAGCAAGATGCAGGTGCTCCACCATGGGGTCAGGGAACTGAGACCCAAGGGCCACCCTGGGGTACTTAAAGAAGGAAATGTCTGAGAAAGTTTCTGAAATAAGTCTTTTATGATAGTCATGTAAAAATAATGGCCTCCCAGTCAAATTTCTGTCTTGTTTTTTAAGGATATTTTTATAAGTAAAGCAAGTCACAGTGGTTATGCATGGTCCTAAGGAAAATAATGGGAATTTTGTCATTGCTGCCAGCTGCACTAGAAGTTTCCCCTCATTGGGAGTCTCTCATTAAAAAAAAAAAAAANACAAAAGATAAAATGTTGTTTAATGATTTTATGAGTACTCTTTCTTTAAGTGCCATATATTCTTCATAGGTTGCTTTGCTCCACATCCAATATGCTTTCCCCAGTTTCTATTTGTGTCCACAGAGCTGCTGCTCTGATCTTCTTCTTTAAGTCCATAGGAAATTTACTTATCCTCAATATCTCACGATGGAGAAATTAAGAATAGGTATTAGCTTCTCTATATCACTCGTATTTTATATATTATAAAAAGAATATTTACAATCTTGAAATGTCCAAATAGGATGAGCAAGTGACCAATCAAATGTAACCCTTACTCAACCCCTCCAAATTGTTTATCATCACTTGCAATGCCTCTGTTAAAATTTATACTATAAGCTTTTTCAGACAGGGATCTTGATTTATGTCTTCTGCAGAGTCTCTATTGCCCTTTGTGTGCTTACTATAATAATAGGGTGATAAATGATTTACATTGTTTTCTGTGTCTCTACATTCTGATTCATAAATCAATTGTTAGATGTGCTTTAATCACCCTCATGCTTTTTGTTTATTTCGATTGAAATCTCTTGGATTTCCTCCAGCAGTTTTTGCCTGGCATCTTCACAAGTATCTGAACTAGGATTTTCCACAAACATTGAACACATGGCAACAGCAATCAAATATGTATTGAGAGCTTCATCCAGAACACACTGCAGGAGTTCTGCCTTAAGTATGATCAGTGATAGCACATTCTGAAAGGAGCTGGGGTGTGTGCCTGTAAAACATTTAATCTTTCAAACAGCAGGGTCCAATGGCAAAACCTATGCTCTACTGCAGCTGTGAAAGCTGCAGCTGACAGCTTGTCCTGTTGTCATTTGCAAGATACATTAGCTTTCTCCTGTAAAATATTAACGCATTTATCAATTTTATGATCAATAAGCCATACATTTGTAGTACTTAGATGTTTCAAAAAACGTTTCATGAAATGATGAATTGTTGCTCTAAATACAGCAAGTGTACAATAACCTTAAATTCCATACCTTCTCATTCATGTATTGGTACATTCTTTTATTCCAACAGCTACAACGCAGCAAGACAATCAATAAAAAATGGGCTCTTTCCCAGTAAAACAGAAAAAGGGGTTTAAAATTAAACGTTTGCAAACTGTCAGTTTTGCTAACAGACTGAAATGTATTTGTTACTATCAATTTGGAATATTTAAATATCATGTAACTCTTTCAGTTGTCCTCTGCAAAAAGCATAGTTTTCACCCATAAATGTAAGGTTATTCCTGTCCTGCTAGTATGGATAAAATTGATATTGACCTGGGAAAGCCATGGGGTATAATCCGTTCCCTGTGAATTATAAAAAGCATTTGTGGTAAATGCAATTTTCCAGTGCAACTTTTCTCCCTGATGTACGTTTTTACAGCACAAGTATTTTGGCCACTTACAACCTCTTCTCAGCATGTCTTGACCCCTATTTCCATCTTGACCACCACAGATGTTCTAATGAGAGCTGCAGGATAAACACGGCCTCAAATCCATCCCTTTCCAGTATTTCTAGCCATTCTTAGCGCTACCAGTAGAAGTGCAAATTCATCAACATTAACTTCTCTGATGGTAACATAGTTGTAGGAGTTAATCTGAATCCAGAATTTTAATGATTCGTATCCCCCTAATGTGTTTTGGGGTTTCAAATACTTTCACCAATTCATTATTCATCAATTGTGAAATTTGTTATGTGCAGAGATTCACAGTAATGTTAAACAAGTTAAGAGACCTCTTAAATCTTCTGTGTGCTAGCAAGCCATGTGCTTTGACACAGAATAAAACCATGCTTTTTGAACATGACTTTTTAACAAAGAAGGAAAGTCAAAGTGATTACCGTTTATTGCAGGCAACTGTTAAAACTTCTTGAAAAAAGGGATATGAAATCTTTGAAATTCAATTCACTTTTTGGGATAAAGACATCAGTTCTGATAAGGGTAATATCATCCTGCAACACTGAGAGTTACCTTTCTCTGTAAACAAGTGCCACCTCCTCATGTTGTCTGCTACCTTTCTCTGATCAGCCGTTATTCTTCCAGATGACAGCTCTAACGATATTTGCTTTGCTTCCCAAAAACATTTTTTTTGCTTGTTCCAGATGATTTTCATTAAATGAAAGTGAATATATAGTCTTTCATGCACTTATATGAAAAGATCCTTGAAAAGTACGGTGCGTTGATTCCTTCTCAATAGGTAGTATAGGGTAATATGTTTTGGATTGATGTTCAAATAAATGAATATTTTTGTTATTGCTGAGGAATTCTTATACAGAGTAAGAATTCTTTTCTGCTTCTCACCCCACCAGTGAGAAGACTGGGGATGCATGAGATGTTGGGAGAGGACACATCCTGAACAGCTGATCCCAACTGACCCAAGGAATAATCCGTGCCATATGGCATCACACTCAGCATATAAAGCTGGGGGAAGATGTGAGAGGAGAGGACATTCAGAGTGGAGGTCATCTTGCCAAGCCACCATTACACATGATGGAGCACTCTTTTCCTGGAGTGTGCTGGACACCTGCCTGCCCATGGGAAGTGGTGAATTAATTCCTTGTTTTGCTTTATTTGTGTGTGTGGATTTTGCTTTACCTATTAAACTCTTTTTGTCTCAACTCATGAGTTTTCTCCCATTGACCCTTTCAGTTCTCTTCCCACTGGGTGAAGTGAGTGAGCAGCTGCGTGGGGCTGAGTTTCCAGTTGGGGTTAAAAAACAACTTAGAGTCACAGAAAGATGTCATTGATGTAACACTTTTGAGATATATGCGTACACCTGCAGTATTTCCAAATGGTGCAACTCACTAAGCCATAGCTTTTGCGTCTGCTGTCCCACAGATATCCACAGTAAATTCACTGAAATTATGCTTTTTTGTCGGGGTCTCCTGGACTCTGGGCTGCCCGGTGGCCCTGAGTAGGAGCCGACAATTCCACGGCCAAGGGCCCGAAATGTCAATTGGCTTTGGCGAGCTCACCGCTTGGCAAGGGCGGAGCTGAGCGCCAGGACGGCAGGCGAAGGCGGAGGGAACAAAGGAGTCGAGGAGGGCTTCTTCCGCAGGCAAAGGGTTTATTGANTATCATGTAACTCTTTCAGTTGTCCTCTGCAAAAAGCATAGTTTTCACCCATAAATGTAAGGTTATTCCTGTCCTGCTAGTATGGATAAAATTGATATTGACCTGGGAAAGCCATGGGGTATAATCCGTTCCCTGTGAATTATAAAAAGCATTTGTGGTAAATGCAATTTTCCAGTGCAACTTTTCTCCCTGATGTACGTTTTTACAGCACAAGTATTTTGGCCACTTACAACCTCTTCTCAGCATGTCTTGACCCCTATTTCCATCTTGACCACCACAGATGTTCTAATGAGAGCTGCAGGATAAACACGGCCTCAAATCCATCCCTTTCCAGTATTTCTAGCCATTCTTAGCGCTACCAGTAGAAGTGCAAATTCATCAACATTAACTTCTCTGATGGTAACATAGTTGTAGGAGTTAATCTGAATCCAGAATTTTAATGATTCGTATCCCCCTAATGTGTTTTGGGGTTTCAAATACTTTCACCAATTCATTATTCATCAATTGTGAAATTTGTTATGTGCAGAGATTCACAGTAATGTTAAACAAGTTAAGAGACCTCTTAAATCTTCTGTGTGCTAGCAAGCCATGTGCTTTGACACAGAATAAAACCATGCTTTTTGAACATGACTTTTTAACAAAGAAGGAAAGTCAAAGTGATTACCGTTTATTGCAGGCAACTGTTAAAACTTCTTGAAAAAAGGGATATGAAATCTTTGAAATTCAATTCACTTTTTGGGATAAAGACATCAGTTCTGATAAGGGTAATATCATCCTGCAACACTGAGAGTTACCTTTCTCTGTAAACAAGTGCCACCTCCTCATGTTGTCTGCTACCTTTCTCTGATCAGCCGTTATTCTTCCAGATGACAGCTCTAACGATATTTGCTTTGCTTCCCAAAAACATTTTTTTTGCTTGTTCCAGATGATTTTCATTAAATGAAAGTGAATATATAGTCTTTCATGCACTTATATGAAAAGATCCTTGAAAAGTACGGTGCGTTGATTCCTTCTCAATAGGTAGTATAGGGTAATATGTTTTGGATTGATGTTCAAATAAATGAATATTTTTGTTATTGCTGAGGAATTCTTATACAGAGTAAGAATTCTTTTCTGCTTCTCACCCCACCAGTGAGAAGACTGGGGATGCATGAGATGTTGGGAGAGGACACATCCTGAACAGCTGATCCCAACTGACCCAAGGAATAATCCGTGCCATATGGCATCACACTCAGCATATAAAGCTGGGGGAAGATGTGAGAGGAGAGGACATTCAGAGTGGAGGTCATCTTGCCAAGCCACCATTACACATGATGGAGCACTCTTTTCCTGGAGTGTGCTGGACACCTGCCTGCCCATGGGAAGTGGTGAATTAATTCCTTGTTTTGCTTTATTTGTGTGTGTGGATTTTGCTTTACCTATTAAACTCTTTTTGTCTCAACTCATGAGTTTTCTCCCATTGACCCTTTCAGTTCTCTTCCCACTGGGTGAAGTGAGTGAGCAGCTGCGTGGGGCTGAGTTTCCAGTTGGGGTTAAAAAACAACTTAGAGTCACAGAAAGATGTCATTGATGTAACACTTTTGAGATATATGCGTACACCTGCAGTATTTCCAAATGGTGCAACTCACTAAGCCATAGCTTTTGCGTCTGCTGTCCCACAGATATCCACAGTAAATTCACTGAAATTATGCTTTTTTGTCGGGGTCTCCTGGACTCTGGGCTGCCCGGTGGCCCTGAGTAGGAGCCGACAATTCCACGGCCAAGGGCCCGAAATGTCAATTGGCTTTGGCGAGCTCACCGCTTGGCAAGGGCGGAGCTGAGCGCCAGGACGGCAGGCGAAGGCGGAGGGAACAAAGGAGTCGAGGAGGGCTTCTTCCGCAGGCAAAGGGTTTATTGATGCAACGCAGGGAAAAGGCAGTAGAGACGGGGAGCGAAAAGAAGCCAAGAGAACATGGGACGCCAACTTAAGTACGGGAGCGAATCTCAGGGCGGGGTTTACAATTAACCAATTAAAAGATGACATGCAACTGACAGGGGGCCAATAGCGGGATTTGGGAGGAGGGACAAACAGGATACAGCCAATGGGGAGTCGAGAACAGGAGAAGCTTCCAGAAACTAATTGAATATGTAACAACTCAACTGAATAAACATGAAGCCTTAAACCAATTAGAACGCAAACTTAACAGAACTTTCCAGATGGGGGCGGAGATGAGGCAAAAGGGTGCAGCCCAAGGTGGACGCCTACTGGGCGTTCCTGCTTGACTGGCATGCCTGCCAGGGCTGTCCTTGTGAAGTGATTGGCATGTCCTTTGCAGCTTAGGAGCTGCTCTCAATGGATTCGTCGTCCATGCCGTCATTGTCTCTGGGCGGGTATCGGACCCAAGAAATCAACTCAGGGCCTGAAGGCACCTGGGCCACCGCCACACTTTTTAAGGATTTCACTCTGAATTTAAAGATTTTCACTCGGGATGGAAGCAGAGAGTGCAGATAAAAGTCCTATCACCTTCACGACACTAACATTTACAGAAGTACCTGAGGAACAAGACCAGAGACCACATCCAGCTGAAAACCTTTTCTTTCTCTTTCCCAGGATCCATTCTCAGCATTAACATTTCTTCTGTCTGTCTCGCAGTGCAAATAGGAGTAGTAAAGGTAAACTTTACTAAAGGGAGAACACAACTGGAGCAATTAGAAAAGTGAGACTGCCACTTCTACTTGTGATGGAGTAAGACCACAACAGAAACATCTCCTGGGTTTCTTTATTTTTGTCCTATTACTTACCATTGAGACCTGTGGATTTGCATCTTGGCAATAATGAGAATTATTAATCTGTAAGGAAGTCCTAAATGAAATGCTGCTGTGATGAGGTGAAATATATACTTATTTGAATGATTTAATAATGTGTAATAGCACATGTAGAACTGAAAATTATTGTTTGTGCTATCTCTTTTTTTCACAGAAGACTTCTAGAAATATTCTGCATCAAATATTCCTTAATTCCCACTTACACAGTAGTGGATCTCAACCAGAATTCACAACTATTAGTTTTTTCTGTTTCATGTCTAAGTTTGTTACTCCCAGTCTAAACAAGCTTGTTGCTACATAAAGATTTCAGCTGGAACAGTCTGATTTCCAAGCAGAAGCTGGACAAACATTAGATACCTTCAAGTTAATCATGCAATCCAAAATACATGCTTAGGCTTCCTCTATAATCACCTATAAATTCCTTTACAATTCCATTATAAATTCTACTGCTGTATAAAGAAGAATAGTAGCAGAAACCCATGCAGCCAACCATACAAAGTGTTCTGACAGGAGCAGAGCTGTTCAAGGCTGACAGTAAAGCTATCATAATGTGACCCATTACATTGCAAAACAGGAAGAAAGAAGGTGAGTAGAAGCAAAAACATTAATATGGATAATTGGTGCCATAATCTTTAATCAGAACCAGAAGAAAAAAGAGGTCAGCCTTAAGGAAAGCAGATTGAATTTTCTGTGAAAAGCATTTTTTTCTTTTTTTGAAAAACAGGAAGCTTTCAGTTTCCTGGTTTTAACTGCGTTATATCAACAAAACAATGGAAGGGCCCATGAAATTTACCTTGAGTGATTCTTAATCACTTCTAAAGGAGCAAAATAACAGTAATTCCAAAAGTAGATCTTACTAAGTAAATAACTCTATTTGTTGTCCATTGAAATCATGCATACAAGAACTCTTTTAATCAAATAGTCTCAGAACATTCTATAAATATTGCCATCAAACTTTTCAATGTAAGGGGTTTCAATTCATTGCATTG
This sequence comes from Ifrita kowaldi, assembly GCA_013398055.1. Taxonomy (NCBI): domain Eukaryota; kingdom Metazoa; phylum Chordata; class Aves; order Passeriformes; family Cinclosomatidae; genus Ifrita; species Ifrita kowaldi. The sequence goes on from VZRS01007047.1 coordinate 12,608, forward strand.
ATACCATTGATACTTCTTATACATACAGATCAGTAAAGTAGAGCATAGAAGTTATACTGGACAAAAAGCCACAAAACACCTTACTAAAAGATTGAGCAATCAAAAATCTTAGGGAAGCCCAAACTCTTTAATCCTAGGCCTAGGCATTATAATTTATGATTTCCTTATTATTTAATACTATTCAACCCCTACACAGTATTATTCCCTGTGTTTTTTCTTTAGGTCTTGAAATTAGTATTTTACAATGCATTGAAAAAATGAGTCTAGGTGGGAAAAATTATTAAGCAACAGATTTAATGATCTCCTCCTCATCTGTTTTATTCTTTTGTTTCTCTAGCTACAAAAAAAAAAAAAAAAAAAATTAAATAAATGAAAAAACAGAAAACAGTATTTTTAAAACAGAAAACAATTAGCAGCCTCAGACACGCATATTTATTGAAGCTTTAGAGCTCTGATTCTATCAGCTGAGGACCCATTTTTATGGAGGCAAAACACCCACAGAGATCAGAGACAGTCTTTTGTGTTCAGTCAGTTCATTGTTTCCTGTGGTTATTCAGTAGGGCCGTGATCCGGCAATTGGATCAATGGTGTCCACATGGGCTGAATGGCCAGATCAAAGCCCAGGCATTTTATCCCTGTTTTTGTGAGTTTATACAGCAACAGCAAAAAGAGAGGTGTTCTTTCAGAAATGAAAAAAAAAAAGTCTGGATTCTAGGTCAGGCGGGGAGCTATAAATTTTGCTTAATTTGTCTTTAGAAGTTTGTTATATTTCAGACATGTATCCCAGTTATCACGGCACAGAAGAATGAAGTTGATGAATCCCACATTTCTTAAAAATTGATCAATGCAAACAAAAACTTTCAATTGTTGTTACAGACAGAATCATACATAAAAACTCTAAAAACGGTAGAAGGAAAATAAATAGAAACCTTTGAAACAACTTGGTAGATAAGACATTCAGGATAAGCAGCTACAAGACTGTCAGTCCTTGGCTGTTCCTGAAGAAGGCAGTTTGGAGAGAAACTAGTAAAGGTTTCTTTACCTCAGTAATAGTGAAGTCATTCAGTCATACTTTAACGCACAACCCTAACGGACAGTCTGGTACACATTTTTGTGTTTGTGTGTACTGCAGAATCAGACTTTATTGAAAACAGATAAATAATGTTCAGTATTTTAAGTGCACTTTGCAATGTGGAATTGAGATAGTGTAGGGAAAAGAGGAAAATATATATTCACCACACTGGGAGTAAATAATGTTTATTATCAAAAAAACCCCCAAACAATTGTACTTTATCAGCTACTTAAGTCATACTTTTCAACCCAAATTTTAAGCATACACATAATTCAGGCAAATTTTAAGCATAGTTCATTAAATTGCTTCAAACTGTCTCTGCAGAGAATTAGGTGTCCCAAAGAGTATTTCAGCTTATTTAAGGTCTGCCACAACATTTCATGTTCTGTAGAGGAAACCTAGAGAAGTGACCAGATTTCTAGGTTATGTGATTCATATACCTATAGTTAAACAATCTAATATTTAACTCAGATTAGTCTGGATGAAGACTTCAGAATTAAAAATTTTCCAGAATAGAAATATTGCCTTGTTTAGGATGTTGTAAAAGTATAAGAAAGTAGAGGATGATCAGAACTGAGAAAATAGGGTGTTTTAATATACATTAAAGAAATAATACTGAGAAAACACAGCACTTTTTATTTCAAGATTTTGAAAGTGAAACATTAATGTTTACATAAAATCAAAATTCTAGTTTTCGAATCAAACAAAATAAGTTTGANTTTTCCTGGAGTGTGCTGGACACCTGCCTGCCCATGGGAAGTGGTGAATTAATTCCTTGTTTTGCTTTATTTGTGTGTGTGGATTTTGCTTTACCTATTAAACTCTTTTTGTCTCAACTCATGAGTTTTCTCCCATTGACCCTTTCAGTTCTCTTCCCACTGGGTGAAGTGAGTGAGCAGCTGCGTGGGGCTGAGTTTCCAGTTGGGGTTAAAAAACAACTTAGAGTCACAGAAAGATGTCATTGATGTAACACTTTTGAGATATATGCGTACACCTGCAGTATTTCCAAATGGTGCAACTCACTAAGCCATAGCTTTTGCGTCTGCTGTCCCACAGATATCCACAGTAAATTCACTGAAATTATGCTTTTTTGTCGGGGTCTCCTGGACTCTGGGCTGCCCGGTGGCCCTGAGTAGGAGCCGACAATTCCACGGCCAAGGGCCCGAAATGTCAATTGGCTGTGGCGAGCTCACCGCTTGGCAAGGGCGGAGCTGAGCGCCAGGACGGCAGGCGAAGGCGGAGGGAACAAAGGAGTCGAGGAGGGCTTCTTCCGCAGGCAAAGGGTTTATTGATGCAACGCAGGGAAAAGGCAGTAGAGACGGGGAGCGAAAAGAAGCCAAGAGAACATGGGACGCCAACTTAAGTACGGGAGCGAATCTCAGGGCGGGGTTTACAATTAACCAATTAAAAGATGACATGCAACTGACAGGGGGCCAATAGCGGGATTTGGGAGGAGGGACAAACAGGATACAGCCAATGGGGAGTCGAGAACAGGAGAAGCTTCCAGAAACTAATTGAATATGTAACAACTCAACTGAATAAACATGAAGCCTTAAACCAATTAGAACGCAAACTTAACAGAACTTTCCAGATGGGGGCGGAGATGAGGCAAAAGGGTGCAGCCCAAGGTGGACGCCTACTGGGCGTTCCTGCTTGACTGGCATGCCTGCCAGGGCTGTCCTTGTGAAGTGATTGGCATGTCCTTTGCAGCTTAGGAGCTGCTCTCAATGGATTCGTCGTCCATGCCGTCATTGTCTCTGGGCGGGTATCGGACCCAAGAAATCAACTCAGGGCCTGAAGGCACCTGGGCCACCGCCACACTTTTTAAGGATTTCACTCTGAATTTAAAGATTTTCACTCGGGATGGAAGCAGAGAGTGCAGATAAAAGTCCTATCACCTTCACGACACTAACATTTACAGAAGTACCTGAGGAACAAGACCAGAGACCACATCCAGCTGAAAACCTTTTCTTTCTCTTTCCCAGGATCCATTCTCAGCATTAACATTTCTTCTGTCTGTCTCGCAGTGCAAATAGGAGTAGTAAAGGTAAACTTTACTAAAGGGAGAACACAACTGGAGCAATTAGAAAAGTGAGACTGCCACTTCTACTTGTGATGGAGTAAGACCACAACAGAAACATCTCCTGGGTTTCTTTATTTTTGTCCTATTACTTACCATTGAGACCTGTGGATTTGCATCTTGGCAATAATGAGAATTATTAATCTGTAAGGAAGTCCTAAATGAAATGCTGCTGTGATGAGATGAAATATATACTTATTTGAATGATTTAATAATGTGTAATAGCACATGTAGAACTGAAAATTATTGTTTGTGCTATCTCTTTTTTTCACAGAAGACTTCTAGAAATATTCTGCATCAAATATTCCTTAATTCCCACTTACACAGTAGTGGATCTCAACCAGAATTCACAACTATTAGTTTTTTCTGTTTCATGTCTAAGTTTGTTACTCCCAGTCTAAACAAGCTTGTTGCTACATAAAGATTTCAGCTGGAACAGTCTGATTTCCAAGCAGAAGCTGGACAAACATTAGATACCTTCAAGTTAATCATGCAATCCAAAATACATGCTTAGGCTTCCTCTATAATCACCTATAAATTCCTTTACAATTCCATTATAAATTCTACTGCTGTATAAAGAAGAATAGTAGCAGAAACCCATGCAGCCAACCATACAAAGTGTTCTGACAGGAGCAGAGCTGTTCAAGGCTGACAGTAAAGCTATCATAATGTGACCCATTACATTGCAAAACAGGAAGAAAGAAGGTGAGTAGAAGCAAAAACATTAATATGGATAATTGTGGCCATAATCTTTAATCAGAACCAGAAGAAAAAAGAGGTCAGCCTTAAGGAAAGCAGATTGAATTTTCTGTGAAAAGCATTTTTTTCTTTTTTTGAAAAACAGGAAGCTTTCAGTTTCCTGGTTTTAACTGCGTTATATCAACAAAACAATGGAAGGGCCCATGAAATTTACCTTGAGTGATTCTTAATCACTTCTAAAGGAGCAAAATAACAGTAATTCCAAAAGTAGATCTTACTAAGTAAATAACTCTATTTGTTGTCCATTGAAATCATGCATACAAGAACTCTTTTAATCAAATAGTCTCAGAACATTCTATAAATATTGCCATCAAACTTTTCAATGTAAGGGGTTTCAATTCATTGCATTGATACCATTGATACTTCTTATACATACAGATCAGTAAAGTAGAGCATAGAAGTTATACTGGACAAAAAGCCACAAAACACCTTACTAAAAGATTGAGCAATCAAAAATCTTAGGGAAGCCCAAACTCTTTAATCCTAGGCCTAGGCATTATAATTTATGATTTCCTTATTATTTAATACTATTCAACCCCTACACAGTATTATTCCCTGTGTTTTTTCTTTAGGTCTTGAAATTAGTATTTTACAATGCATTGAAAAAATGAGTCTAGGTGGGAAAAATTATTAAGCAACAGATTTAATGATCTCCTCCTCATCTGTTTTATTCTTTTGTTTCTCTAGCTACAAAAAAAAAAAAAAAAAAAATTAAATAAATGAAAAAACAGAAAACAGTATTTTTAAAACAGAAAACAATTAGCAGCCTCAGACACGCATATTTATTGAAGCTTTAGAGCTCTGATTCTATCAGCTGAGGACCCATTTTTATGGAGGCAAAACACCCACAGAGATCAGAGACAGTCTTTTGTGTTCAGTCAGTTCATTGTTTCCTGTGGTTATTCAGTAGGGCCGTGATCCGGCAATTGGATCAATGGTGTCCACATGGGCTGAATGGCCAGATCAAAGCCCAGGCATTTTATCCCTGTTTTTGTGAGTTTATACAGCAACAGCAAAAAGAGAGGTGTTCTTTCAGAAATGAAAAAAAAAAAGTCTGGATTCTAGGTCAGGCGGGGAGCTATAAATTTTGCTTAATTTGTCTTTAGAAGTTTGTTATATTTCAGACATGTATCCCAGTTATCACGGCACAGAAGAATGAAGTTGATGAATCCCACATTTCTTAAAAATTGATCAATGCAAACAAAAACTTTCAATTGTTGTTACAGACAGAATCATACATAAAAACTCTAAAAACGGTAGAAGGAAAATAAATAGAAACCTTTGAAACAACTTGGTAGATAAGACATTCAGGATAAGCAGCTACAAGACTGTCAGTCCTTGGCTGTTCCTGAAGAAGGCAGTTTGGAGAGAAACTAGTAAAGGTTTCTTTACCTCAGTAATAGTGAAGTCATTCAGTCATACTTTAACGCACAACCCTAACGGACAGTCTGGTACACATTTTTGTGTTTGTGTGTACTGCAGAATCAGACTTTATTGAAAACAGATAAATAATGTTCAGTATTTTAAGTGCACTTTGCAATGTGGAATTGAGATAGTGTAGGGAAAAGAGGAAAATATATATTCACCACACTGGGAGTAAATAATGTTTATTATCAAAAAAACCCCCAAACAATTGTACTTTATCAGCTACTTAAGTCATACTTTTCAACCCAAATTTTAAGCATACACATAATTCAGGCAAATTTTAAGCATAGTTCATTAAATTGCTTCAAACTGTCTCTGCAGAGAATTAGGTGTCCCAAAGAGTATTTCAGCTTATTTAAGGTCTGCCACAACATTTCATGTTCTGTAGAGGAAACCTAGAGAAGTGACCAGATTTCTAGGTTATGTGATTCATATACCTATAGTTAAACAATCTAATATTTAACTCAGATTAGTCTGGATGAAGACTTCAGAATTAAAAATTTTCCAGAATAGAAATATTGCCTTGTTTAGGATGTTGTAAAAGTATAAGAAAGTAGAGGATGATCAGAACTGAGAAAATAGGGTGTTTTAATATACATTAAAGAAATAATACTGAGAAAACACAGCACTTTTTATTTCAAGATTTTGAAAGTGAAACATTAATGTTTACATAAAATCAAAATTCTAGTTTTCGAATCAAACAAAATAAGTTTGATTTTGTCCAGTTTTTATATTTTTGCAGCTAAATAAAATATTTCAAAAAATAACTCATTTTTTTTCCAAAAGTACTTGAGAAGCTGAGAATTTATTTTTAATTTTCTTTTTTATTGCCAGCCTTTGGAAGGAAACACTTCTGTATTATTGTGGTTAATTTTTTGATGGTGTTAGAATAAAGAGTTGCTTTTATAGGACTACTTGATAGCTTTAGAAGAAATGAAAGGGCATTTTTTTTGCACCCATCCTGCTCATCTATACAGAGTCACAGAATATTCTGAGTTGGAACAGAACCACAAGAATCATCAGGTCTCACTCAAATGAATGACCCATACAGGAATCAAGCCCACAGCCTTATTGCTATTAACACCATGCTTTCTGAGTTAATTATTACTATGAAGATTAACACTAATAAAGAATATTATTTGTCCCTGTAAAAACCATGGTCTTCTTTATTAATATTAGTATATGAGTCTATGTGAAAGAAACCCCTAGGTGAGCACATTTCAATGATTTACATAAATGAGACAGAAATTAAACTGGGCTGTCATCAACACTTCCTCTGAAATCACAATCTTTGAACTGCTTGAGGAAAAGCTCAAAACCACTCCAAATTACCAACAGAGGATAGAGTCATTGGAAGTAGTGTAAGTGGAGTAGTTTATCCTCTCTAAAATGCTGATAAGAACCTGGAAAATGAAAATATAAATCTTTTAATCTTTTGCATCTTGGCTCTCCCTCTCATACTGCCCTTGAGGTGTGCACTTTTCAACTCCATCTGACCTCATCATTCAACACCACAACTTTTTCTCTTGCTTTGCCATCAAGTTGCCAACATTTGCCATCATTTCACATCATGATGTTTTATGAGACAGTACTTTTTCCACAGCTTCTGTCTGCATCCTGCATCATGGTAGAATCCCTCCAGTCTTTTTTTTTTTTTCCCAAAAGTTGCCATTGTTTCTGGCTTAGTCTCACCTAAAAGCGTGTTGTCTATACTTTGGGTAAACACCCCCGGCTGTTGATACAAAAGAGCTATTTACATGATTAATGGATGTGTTGAATTTTACAGATTACAAAAATTCATCATATGATCAAAGCATGAAGTTTTTTCATCAAGAGGGTATGCAGTCATCATTCAAAAGTGTAGGTGATTTAGGAAGATGCAGTAGCTACCTGAAGTAATATATTAAATCTTAACTGAATGCCCAGTATTTAATCAGATCTTTCTGAAACTGCCAAGTAAATCTGTAAAAGAGTCATCTGTAGGCATTAGTTAGACAAGGAAGTTGTGCAGCTGACAATGCTAAAACATGCTGTAGAAAGATTGACTCTTCATTGGTTTCCTGTATCTTAGAGAATCGGTTATTTTGTAAAAAATCAGTGTAAAATGGAATCAGTCAGACACTGTCTGATTACAGAGGGTTTGTGTTATTGCCCAAAACCCCTCTCATTACTGGCAGTGAATTCTTGATCAGATCTTCACATTACTACCAGTACTTTATACCATCTTTGCCAAGATTTAAATTATTGTACAATATAGTAGAGAGCTGGGGTGAGTAAGGCAAAATCCTTAGCTGAGAGATCAAAGTCTCATTGATATAGACCTCTAGTAGTGCTAGAGGAAAAGAGAGAAAGAACTACATCCTCAGGTCAAAAGTTTACCAAAAATCCAGTCTATGTGTCTTAAAAAATAGTAAATTTTACTGCTCACAGTTTTAGCTGTGTTTGTAAGACTTCCTAAAGAGACTATTCCAAAAATGTTTTTCAGAATTTTTTTCTTAAAATATACACTTCATTTTCAGATATGCAGCAATATGCAAAATAACTCTACCATTTTCATCCAAAATTAATTTACACAGTAAATTTTTTATTCAAAACGGGAATAACAGCTGCTCGTGATAAATTTGTGTGGGATTCCTTTCACCAAACTTAAGTTCTTCAAATATTAAGAATTCTGTGCTGACTTTGAGGTCTCTGGAGAGAACGGTAGCTCCAAAGGCTGAATCACATAGGGCAGAAACCTTTCACAGCAAAGGATGAGTTGCACTTTTCAAGGTGTTCGTTTCTCTTCATTGACTGTAGAAGGAGCCTAGTTGAGTAGCTTGGACCATGCACAGCTTAGGCTGTGTTTCATACTGGCTAGATTGAGACAACTGATGTTGAATGACACTATTTTCCATCCTTATACATAGTCTATTTTAAAGTGCACCATGCTCAGCAATTCTCAGCGAAACCAATTACTGCACAATAGTTTTTGATTACCCAGCTTTAGATTTAGGAGCCTGTGGCAAGGGCCTGGCTTTGCAGTCGTGCCTGATGCTCATATTGCTGTTGCTTTCCCTCCCCTCTGCCCCAAAGCAATTCGTTGCTTTTTTCAGTCACAGGTTGCCATCTCGTCACCTCTGCCAGCAAAAGATCATGTGTGCCCCTCCTAATCCTTGGCAGGCAGGCAGGCACGCAGGTTACACAGAGCACAGAGGTGTTTGGCCTGCAGCCGGCTGACTTTATCTGATATAGACTGATACAGTTCCTCCATCCTGCAAAGTGGCAGGGGAATTACCCTGAGAGCTGAGAGACAAACTGGAAGCAAAAAATATCTGCAGACAGTGCATCCACAGCCACTAATGCACATCCCACTTCAGAGGATTTTTAAGGTCCTTAGCATTCTTCTTTTATTTTAAAGAGGGAATAAAACTATTTTTAAACTATATCCCAGGAACTGAAGAAATTTACAGTAACAATTTAAAATATCTTATTTGACATTTTGAAATATTGTGACCGTTTTTATAATGCAAAAAAAATGTAGGAATAAATAAATGTCTTAACTATTTTTGGTGATGAATTGGAGTAAAAATGAGGGGAAAGTGTATTTTGCACTCTAAGGATAACAGCATTACTCTTTTTAAGTAGGTCTTTGTCCTTAATCAATATTCTACTGAAAAAAAAAGGAACGTATTAAGAGAAATAATTGCCACAAACCTCCTAAAGCATTGAAAAGCAGATGATAGACTTTCTCGTCATGAATGGTTATAACAATTACCCTTTGAGGTAGGATTTGAATGAGTCATATAGAAATTACTGCATCAACTTACACACACTGAAGTCTTTTCTTATATATTTTGACCTAATTTAAAATTAGAATTTCAATTGTGTCACAACCAGATACTAGAACATTTTGTTCTATCTTTCATGAATATGTGCAGTCATGAATACATACTCAGTAAAACATTACTATGGAAGAAGTAATTTTATTTCAAAACTACTGCATTTATTATGAAAAACTTACATGAAAGGTTGTACTATTTCACATGAATAATCTGTCTTTGAAGAAAGAGAAAGGGAGGTTTTCAGCAGCTCAGTGATGCTACATTTTTCAAAGCTTGTAATATATTTAATATGACACTTCCCTTTCTAAAAAGTTTTTCATGTTAGTGAGGATGTTCGTAAGCAAATGTATCTGGAAAAGTGGGTTATAAATGTCATAGTGAGCTTTCAACTTAAGCCGCCTTGCATAATATTAATTAAGCATGAACATTAATAGTATTATGTCACAAAAATATCATGGCAAAGAAAAGAGTCAGCAGACTTCCTTTTTAGCATCTGTAGTCCCATTTCTAAAGCCTATGAATTCTTTTATTAGATGCTTATAGCACTTTTTATATTTATTTTTATTTTTATTTTATTTTATTATAATTTTTCAATTTTGCTAAAAGTTACAGTATTGGAACATGAAGGATTTTGTATTTGTATGAGTATCTGAATTTGAATACTTTGAAAAAGAAGGGTCAGCAATCTGAATCTATTTTTAGACTCCCAAGACTATTGTTTTTGAATGTCTTAGTTATTTAATGACAATAGAGCACAAGATGCTGAATCTTACAAAGAGTATATTTTGCTCCCAGACAATCTGTCTGTGCAACTTGTCTGAAATGAAGTATAGAGTTCTCACACATTCTCTCTCTCTCTGATATCCCCTGGCTCGTTTCATGCACGTTTTCTCAGAGAAGATCTCAATACCTGTGTTCACATTCTCCAGTTACCAAGAGAAGCTGTGTCACCACCAGCAGGCAGTGATCTTCTATGCTATATCGAGCCTAGGGTAAGCAATTATTTTAAACCAATTATCAGTTCACTTCATGCTTTATGTCTGTCTTTGCAAAACCATGAAGCTTAAGATCACAGGAGAACTAGTTAAAAAACAGAAGAACACATGCACAGGTCAAAGAGATTTGTCTAAGACTTTTTTAGTATTTATCATAGAAAATTTAAATACAATGAAAAATTAAATCCTTTTAATTCTAGATATTTGACTTTGAGAAGCAGTTGGAAACCTGCAAGTCTGTCCCCTCTAAAACTTATATTATACACACAGAGAGTAGGGAACTGTGATGAGATTAATCAGTTTTCAAGAGCAGATACAATGGACTGTTGGGATTATATGTCAAGCATAATATTTTTGTTGCTGTATTGTAGGTGTTATTTCAAAAATCTGTAAGAGGGCAGGAAAGAAAAAAAGTGCAGTGACATCCCAAGGGCTGGTTAGCAGCTGGAGATCAGCCCACAAACATAGTAGGAGAACTCAGAGGGTGCAGTTTCCTTCCAGCTGTGGATTGTACACTGCTCTGGTGTGCCATGTTGCAGGGCTGCTGCTGACATGTACACGCTCCATACCTAAGGAGGAATGAGGGAAAGAAGACTCCCAGAGAATGAGGGTCTGTAGAGATTTGGTGGGAGTGGTTGTTGCTGTAAGAGCCTCTCTTCCTTGTGCAGAAATTGAATTTGTTGTTTATTAAACTTTAGTGAAAGAAAACAGGTGCAAATGCAGAGTGGATGTATGCAAAAGATGAACAGAAAGAACAGCAGTTTTAACATAGGGTTAGTCAGAAACTAGTAGAGGAAAAAAACTTTATGCTGAAGAAAGTTAAAACTGACAAAATTTTCTTTATTTTCCTGTGATGCAGTGAGTTATATAGTTCCATCAGTAGAATTTGGACTATGCATAATAGCTACCTAAAATCACGGTTACAATTTAATCAATTTAAATGAAACTTCAAAATGTTATTACAATACATTGGGCTTTCATTTTTATCTCAAGTGGCCTTTGTAGAATTCAGATTGCATTTCTGGATCCACTTTGAATATAATAATATTTTTGCTTCTTAATGTGAGCTGCAATTTTCTGTCCTTGCATCATTCCTATTCTACGCAGCTCAGGCTAATTCCTCATTGCACTGTAGTGTTAGACTCCTCTATGAAGAATTCTGTGCAAGGAGGAAAGCTAAAACTAGGGTCCAAACATGAAAATACAGTTTTGGATTGTTTTCAAAAATAAAGGTGACGTTTAGTAAGGTGCCGTTTATCTTGAGCCTCAGACCTGTTAAGCTTTAGTATCTTTTTCCTTATACTCTTGGACAGTGTGGGTACTTGCAGAGAGATGCAGGTGGTGGGTTCTTTACATCTCCATTTGTAACTTCTTCTGTGTTTTCCAAAAGTAAGGCATGAGGTTTTCAAAAGCTTCTCTTATTAAAAAAATATTTATTCCTTGCAGTATCTCAACGAAATTAGTGAAAAAGACAAAATATGCAAAAACACTACTTAATGTTAGACACCTACATTGTAAACATTCACGTATATAGCTACTCCAGATTCCTCTTTGATTAAATACAGAGAAATTGCCATTTTTAGGGCAAGAATGACTGAGGATCTATTTTAGATGTCAACTCTAAGATAAGATTAAATGTGATGCAAAAGTATCTGGCATTGTCTTTCTTTTTCTCTTTCTTTCTTTCTTTCTTTCTCTTTCTTTCTTTCTCTTCCTTTCTCTCTCTCTCTCTTTCTCTTCACTGACTGTAAAGCAGAATACATTTCTGATGCAGCCACTGTTTAACAGCCAGCAGCATTTAGTCAAATGGCGCCCATTAATCTTGGTTTCAGTGTTGTGAGGTTATGAAGACTGCTAGTGTCTACAGCAATGCCAAAAGGAATATCTGATATAAAACATGTACCTCAGCAGTGCTTTTCTACTAAGATTACCAGTCTATTGCTACAACAGCTCCTACTACACTTTTCTGCTATTAAAATTTTTCCTGCAAAGATGTATACTTTATGAAAACCAACAAAAAAACAAACCAAAAACCCACCAAAGCTTATTCCATGGGACTATTGATACAGTACAATCTTATAAAAAGCACAGGGAAAACATTCAGATTTCTTATTTCAGACTGCTTTATAGCAAGTCCTTTGGTGGACCCACAGCTACCGAGGGTACCAGGATTGTAATATTCAGGCTGTGGGTGACATGCCTGGGACAAGAAACTGAAAGATATCCTTTACAAAAGTTAGAGATCTTCAACTCTCTGGGTTTTTTTACTGCTTCATTATGTGGAATAAAATTTCAGTATCCTCCCATGGGACATTTGAAAGTTCAATTCCTCATATTTTCCCAAACTTTTAAAAGTTTCTAAACAGCAGTCTGGTCACAAATTAGCTTGTAAGATTCAGTTGCTGGATATTTTTTCAAGGGTCTTAAAAGTGCTCAGGAATTAATACTGGGTTGTTTTGCAAGAAACTATAAACCTGAAGAAGATTTATAGAATGTCAGTGTTGCTACCTGAAAATTCATAATTCTTTTCCCTGAAATTTTATAAATGAACTTATTCTATGAAGTAAAATTAATTTTCTTGGCTTAAATTTGAAAATTTAAATTATTTTATGCAGAATCTCCTGCATGTGGTAGATATATTGTGGTGCTATTGGGAAATTGTGTTGAAACTCAGTGTTGAGATTCCAAAGATGATTACAGTTCTGAAATATAATTCAATTAGAAGAGATGATGGCTTTGGATATCATTTGTAAGATTAAATTTTCCTGAGCTGCCAGTAAGTGGTTTCATGAAATCATGCATCATGATTCTTCCTTATCAGCTGCAGTGTCAGTGCTCAGTAGCCTTCACAGTTTTTCTTTCACCATCAACAGCTTTAGGGACAATGTTTACTTACAATGTCCTTCTTTCCTTTCAGTTTTCAGAGATATTTCATGTGGTTTATTTGCAGTTTCAAATGCTCTGAATGCAGTCAAGATTTTTATTCTCCTAGACCATTGAATAGATCTACTGCTATCCAATTATGCAAAAAACTGAGGGACTTATCCATGTTCATGATCAGTTTATCTTCCATAAAGAACCTCTCTTTATTGTTTTGATTAGGTTTGGAAGTTTGTAGTAATTCCAAATTTTTTCTAAAAGATAGAAGTAAATGGCTTTCAGGAATATTCTTTCAGTAATAGTGTCTACCTTAAAAAAAGGGTACATGCTATGCATGAATATCTTGGATATTACAGTGTTCCTTATACATAAATAGGGCCTAATGCTCAAATAATTGTGACCAAACTAAAGCACTCATTATATACTGAGTTTATTAGTTCAGAAGAAAATAGATGATATGGAAACTGTGAAGCAAGCATTCTGACCTTGGTCCTGGGCTTAAAGAAAGAAATGGCAAAGTTCCTACTGACTCTAATGGTTCGTGATCTGAGACTGTGGAAGCAGGTTGGTTGCAAAAAGATTTTTATTAACTGTATAAGACTTTGACACAGACTGACAGGCTTAAACTTGTGCAAATGTATTTTCATTCCAGGCACTGCCTTATGAATGTTTCATATTCTCATCACTGTAGTCCCCCCTATGTTTCTCACTGTCATTGTTACAGTATGGCACCTCTTCATGTAACAAACCTATACAGAATGGAAAAGTAGATTGTAAAAAACCAATGGGAAAGCAGTGACATTTTCCCAGACACTACTGAGGTCAAAGATCAATGTCTCTTTCCTTTCATGTAACTTTGATAGCATATTCAACATCTGTTATGAATTCTGCATCATCTGTGCTACAGGAAGTAGAATATAAAACGATGTACATTTCAGAGACTTGCACTTCTTTAATTGTTGACTGCAAACGCTGTGCTGTGGCTTCACAGTAGTACAGCTTGTAATTGCTTGTAAACTACAGCCAGGGCCAAAGTCTTACAATTGGCACCTATGCTGTCATTCAGAGGCAAAGACAAGAATGATTTCTGTCCAATTAACATGGAAAGGTATACCTCTTTAAGCTGCAAAAATTCAGATATACTTGGATGGGAAGGAATTTCTAGTTCTGTGACTGTGTTGATGGGAAGCAACAGCTGAATTCCAGCCTAGCAGCAGGAAGACCTTATCAACCTACTGTCTGAGGCTGATGAATTTTTCAATTCCATTCTGCTGCTCTGCTAATAATAGACACTAGAGCTTTAATCTCATTTATTTATTTGATCTTGCCTGCTTTACCTGGATAATTGTTGATTGCTAACTTTATTTGGCTTTTTCAATTAGCTTAATTTTTAGAAAATGTTCAGGAACTGGGCCGGATTTTGTCTATTACTGTTCTATAAAGTGGGGGTGATTCAACAGAAATCAATATTGCTTACTGCGCTGTCCTTTAAGGACTGGATTCTTCTCCCATAAGCTTTTATAGGAATTGGTTCAGGGTCATAGTTACAGATTAAAAAATATACAAAGAAGATAAAAACTCACGTGAAAAAAATATTAATTTTGGTAAGCTTTATACTACAGTGGAGACATATTTGACAATTCTCAGCATTAATAAATTAGACATATTAAAAGGAAAAAAGGAAACTGGAACTTCAATTATTTTGCCAAATAAAAGGAGAGGAGGAAAAAGAAAAGAAAAAGAGAGAAAGTGAAGTGGGAGGGAGAGAAAGAGAAAGAGATTCTGGTTGTCCTTGGCTTCTTAAATGAGGAACTTTGTACTTGGCTGGACTGGAAGTCATTTTTGCTGGTAATGTTTTTTTTTCTGGCTGGGAAATGGGTTAAGAATCTCTCTCCCTGGCAACTTCTTTCTTTTTTTGGGTAGCTAGCTTAAAGAAACACCCTTGTTTATTTTGGCTGTCTGAATTTGCCTGTTGTAGACAGAAGAATCAGACAGAGGGATGTTAACAGCACATCTGCAAGTGGATGATCAATCACAGTCACATACTGCAAACAGAAACAATGTTTAAAAGTGTTAGCAATGATCTGGTGATATTGTAGATCTATTTTTCTTTCAGAATATACATGTCCAATACATCACTGTTGTGAAGCTTTACTTTCTTAGCCAATGTAAAATTATTTCAGTGCATTAGCTCTGATAAACTTTCATTTGTAGATGCCTATTTTATCTTCAAAAGAAGGGAACAAACATTTTTCATTACTTTCCTCACCATCCTCCCTCCCCCCAAACCTTGAACTGTGTATTGATGTCCTTGACAACACAAAAATAAAATTCTGCATTAAACTGGGAGGAACAATCCAGAATAATTAAAAGAAAGCTGTATCCTTTCATTTCCACACAGCCTCTGGAAAACTCACGCTGCGAAAAGAATTTCTAACCATAGAGGACTGTGAATTGCACATGAAAAATGTAATCTTCTCCAACTCCTCCCTTGGAGGGATTGAAAGGAGCAAAAAATCCAATCTTTTGGTCCATATATTGACAGGAGGAGGGAGGGATGAAGTAACATCATCTTATCTATCCCTTTAATGCCATGAAAGGCACTGAATGCAAGTTGCCTGCAAACAGATGTCTTTATGTTTTGAGAGAGTGCAGTTATTCAGGGAGAGGGCATTGCTAGAATGAAGAAATATTCCTCCTCACTAAAAGCCACAGGCATTTACTTTACGTGGTTGCTGTTACTGGCAGAAATGCTTTGCAAAATTCCCACTGCGCACCTGTAAATTCCCCCAAGGTACATTTGAAACCTTAGGGGATGGACAGCCAGGGACACCACATGGGCATGGTCAGGGCCTATGTGCATGTGAGATGGTTTTTCAAGCATACCTCAAGGTCGAAGAATCCACGGGAAAAACATCCCACAGAAGTCCCTGTGGGTTCACAGGACTGCGATCCCTGCTGACTCTGTGGGTGTCCGGACCCAACCCCCCAACATTCCTCAGCACATGATGCAGTGGAAACTGTGGCTCGAGCCTGCAGATCATTCTGCCTGATTTTTGGCCATTCCTTGACTTTTTTCCATGGGAGGATGTTAACTGAGCCAAATTGTTTAACTGAATCTGGCAATTCTCAGCCATTTGCTGGCAGCCACCAATTTGGTGAACCAACATAATTTGTGACACTCTCAGTGTGGGAAACTAAATGGAGACATATTTATTTTAAAACGAATTAACTCAGCTCCTGTGAAGAAAAAAAAATGAAGAAAGAAAAAAAAAAGTGTTCCAGGGCTAATTATTTCTTGTGCCTGAAATGATGACACAGGCAGCATAAAACTGTGGGATGAAGTGGAAAACCGCTGCTCCTAAACAAGACAAACCAAGACTGCCCACGCCCATTAAAAATTCTAGGAAATGGGGACAAACTCCACAGTTTAAACTGTAACCTTAGCAATGTGCTGTGCTGTCAATAAGAGATAGTACACAATTACCCAGGGAAAGAAAAAATTCTTCCAGTCTTTCCTGCACTTCTTTTCATTAAGAAAGGAAATACTACTTTTTGCTTCCTTTGCCCTCCCTTCTTCAGCTGTTTTCTAGAGTGATTTCTTCTGTGACATGCTCATATGAATGTTGCACATCGTAGTGTCCACTCTAGCTGCCAGACTGGACATGGAGCTGGAACTACCATCATTTGGATTGTCTCCAAATTTAATGGCTTCCCCTTATGAGGCTGCTTTTGGTTCCTCCTGTTCTTGTGGAAAAGAGCCCTTGCTCAGTAAAAACTGCCATCATTAAACCTAATAATGAAACACTCCTCTTGAAAGGGTGCAACACTCAGGGAAGGAAAACCACGGTGGAGTAAAAATCACAAAATACCTTAGAGTTTACTCTCTGCAGAAATGCTCTTCTGGCATTATACTTCAGCTGGCAGTAGCCAGCAACATGTTCCCAAAATGCTGGGGCATGTATTTGCACCTCCCTCCCTTCTTGCCATAGCTCTGAGCAGATTTAACAGAACTTTACCGGATCAGCCTCAATCACTTCAACTGATTTTGAGCCCTGAATTCTTTTTGTCTCTGTGAAATTAATTTCACCATGTTAAAAATTATTAGGTGTTCATCTTTTGTAAGAAATTAAAATAGCTTGTGGTCTGGGATGTTATTTTTTTCCTTTCCATTTAAACAAGAGAATCATGTGAAAAATACAACCAGAGAATTTAAACAAAGGAAAGTAAACCTTGCAGTGCTTTTTGTTTAGCTGTGTGTTACAGCTGAGTGTTTGGTATAAAGGCAGTGTATTATATCAAAAAGAAAAGGCTATTGGCCAAATCTGCAGCCATTTATATACCATAGCAACACATCAAAATCTTGAATAAAATTATACACCCTCAACAACTAAAAGTAACACCACTGAAATTAAAACATATTTCTTCACATGTACACTGATGTAAAATGGAAGATTTGACACAAAATAAATAAATACAGAGCTTACTTAGAAAACCATTGTTATTTGACCGTGTCCAGTCTTCCCAACATGTCAGCTTCCTAATAAATACTAAATCGAAATTTGGAATACAAGTGAAATACAGAATCCAAATATGTCAGTAACAATGGTGTTCAAGACCAGGTTGGGCGGAGCTCCGAGCTATCTCATCTAGTGAAAGGTGTCTCTGCCCATGGCAGAGAGGTTGGAACTATATGATCTTTAAGGTCACTTCCAACCCAAGCCATTCTATGATAATTCCCTGTGTGTTTTCTTCCTCTTATTCTTCTGTTTTTTGCTGTGTACTCTTACAGGTTTACTAGTCTTTTTTCATTTTTCAGTGATTTGACTTTTTGACCACGAAAAATATTTAATCAGGTAAATTCTCATCTCAGAAAAGATATTAAGACAGAGAAATGACAACATTATATTTAACAATTACTTGTTTTTTCCCAAAGATAATATTTTAATAGCCATCTAGGGTGTCAAATGGATTTATAGATCCATGCCACGTGAATATCAACAACAAAGTAATCACTGAATTTTTTTATTTTGCTTTCTTTTGATTGAAAAATATTTATTAATATAGTATACTCTCGAGATTCGGTAATTTGAATTACCTCTTACATCATATAGGCTGCTGGCTGCTGGAGTGACTTGAGTACTCATCTTCTTGTTTATTAAGCTAAACCTACACTGTAAAAAACTAGATTAATATTCTTGCACATTTCTGAATATATAATTGATGAGTTTTAATTTTCACCATGTCCTTATATTCTAGAGCTATTTCTCTGTGAGATTATTTTTCTTCATTCTTAATGAGAAACTGTCCAGTACTTTAGCAGTTACTGAAAAATGAAAAACAAATCTGGAGTCAAGTGTGATTGTTTTGCTAGAAAGAATAAGGGGAATCTTATGCAACAATCTCTGCTGTTTGTTTTCAGACACTATCTAAGTCTCTCTGCACTTAATTACATCTGTAAAATCCATAACATCTCCTTCTCACCTCAATTTCTCCAGGATTCTTCTCTATGTATACACCTGAGTAGTGTGAAGTGAAACTATATGTTAAGTAAATTTTTTTTTGGTGTACTACAGATTGAGGTGATTGATCCCATTTTCTACATCAGAGCACAATCCCCTCTCCAAATCCTGTTCACAGGCTATGCTATTAGTAAGATTGCTTTGCCAGAAAAGTTTTCTGAAATATACATGTAGATGGATTATATATTTTGTGTCCATTATCTAACCAATATTTCTGTGGGAGTTAATTTTCTGATTAAGAAAACTTGCTTAGTGTGTTGAAGAACATAATGACTTATTTGGATGTCTTACTGCTAGGAGACAGTGACCCAGTTGAACTTCAGATTTCAGAATAAGACTGAAGTATTTCTATGTTTTCACAATTTTATAAATGCAATCATAATTTTAATTAGACTTGACAGCCTCTGTGTTTATGAAATTCACTTTGCTTCTGGATCTAAAAACAGTTTAAGGTTTCTCATCATTACAGAGGAACCTCAGAAGCAAGGAACCTATTCTAGGATTTGGATGTGTCATTTCTGCTGCAGGTAAAAAAAAGATGTGAAGTTGCTGGGAAGACCATGGAAATCTTTCTCTTCTTCTTGACATCCAGAGGCTGGGAAACATTGAAAGTCACAAGCGGTGTTGCTGCTGGGAAAGATAACTCTGCGAAATATTAGCCAATAACTCATAATTCCTTGTTCAGTTGCAGCAGTATTACTTAACTTGGTGCCTCAGAGCTTTGAGCAGGTGAAGTAGGCAGTCTGACCAGAGCAACTACACTGTCACTAGCACTCTTTGTTTTTCTGCCTGGAATTAACACTGACCAAAGAAATTGTCATAATCTCAGTCATTTATTCACTATTTAGAAGTTAGTTGTTGTTTAAGTAGTACATGTCTTTACATACTTTCAAATAGATAGATATCAATAGATACTTGATCTGACCTTTCTTGTTTTTTCCCAGACATAATATTCAAAGGTAACAGTTTATGTTAAGGACCCAGCAGAGATGATTTTATTGAGCCTTACCTCTAGAGAACAGTTGAGTTTACTTAGTAACAAACCCATAGATTCAGATAATCCAGGCATATATAGGTCAAAATACTCACCAAGGAACAATAAAAGCACGTCAGCTTCTGTTAGCTGATCTTTTAAAAGCTGTCCTGTTGTCATTTCAGGCCCGGATCTTCTAGTTTGCAATGGAATTGTTCCGTGTTATCTGAGATGTAAAATTCTTTGAAATGGAAATCCTAAGTCATTACCTCTTGACAGCTTCAAAGGATTGATAGCCCACTTTGAATCTCTTTGAAGTACTTACTTCAAATTAAAAAACAAGTTACCCTGAATGAAGACAATTATAACTTGAGCAATAGACATTCTTTCTAAAAGGTTGCCTGGTCCATGAGCATCTTTGAAGTATATATTGTTCACCAGTTGTACATCAGAGTTTAAGCAGAATAAACACTCCCTTGTAATACAGAGATGCAGTTTGACACTTTAATAGTCTAAGAGGAACTACAATTAGTTTTAGTCACTATGTACAACGTTGTTCCAAATAACCAAATTAATTTTAGGAAATCAAGAATTACAGGAATAGCAAGAAAAAGATGTCTTCTAACTCTCAACTTCATCTCAGACTGCAAATTACAGGATTAATTCAGCAAAATAAAGTACAATGCCTCCTTGCCTCCTTCTTTTCCTGGAAAAATTAGCTGCTCATTTTGACTCTTTATTAACCTAATCAATAAATAATCCCTGAAATTCAAGACTTGTAAGTCTATGTTGGTTAAATTAATGTTCAGGGGAAGATGTGCTGTTTCCAAAAATTATGCATTAAAACCATAGTAACAAAATCTCTGAGTTGAATTTCTACATTCTTGACTTTTTTGAAGAAAATGATACATATAAAAAATTGTGATCAACTTAGAGTTGTATGTTGTTTTGTCCTACTTTTCTCCTTTATGTCTTGATTATTTTTTATCCCATTTTTAGTGATAAAACTAAAGAGTAGGGCTGAAATAAAGAAAAATATAAAACAAAGATTTTGAATCTAATTGATAACCTTTAAATAAATAAATAAATAGCCTTTTTTTTTTAGAACTTTAACTTGATTATAATTTTTACAGATTTTCATGATCCAGGCATATAGGGGAGATTAATTATGTACCTAAGATGCAAATAGGGTTAAAGTGGTGTTTCCTCTTTTTTCTCACAGTACCTATGAAAATCCCAAATACAGCGAGTGGTCTGTTCAGTGAAATCCCTGGTCATTCCGGACTGATACCTATTTTCAAAGTTTACTTGCCACACAAAATTTTCAGTGTGTTTAGAAGAGTCAGCAGACTCGGATGGACTGAAGGACTGATAATAAAGGAAGAACAGGCACAGTGTCATCTTTCCCATGCGAACTATATGCTTGTTTCAAAGCATAGTTAATGCCATGTGATTTTCACGTGTGTACAGTTGGCAGGTTAGACTTATGATTTTCATGGGTGGCAAAAAATCCAAGGGAACGTTGGACACATATCAGGAGAATTCATGCCTCCTTAAGAGGAGGTAAGCAGCTGGCAAACATCAAATATGCTATGATCTGGGCTTTACTCAAGAAACATTATCTTGACAGTATATAAACTATCTTTACAACCCTCTCTCTAGCATTCCCTTTCAAGGGAAATTCCTAGAGAAGATGACTAAATAAAAGCTGTTCAAGGAGGTGTTTCATACTTCATCCTCCTGTTTCATACTTCATCCTGCAAGAGGAATAAAAGGGAAAAGAAAATCTAACTAGTCTGATTCTTGATCTCAAATACTTTGATATAATTAAGTGCAAGAGCATTGAAATTACTCAAATTATGCCACTGCAGACCCTTCAGATCAAGATCAAAATGAGATTCATTGTAATAGTCCATTTGTACTTGTATTGCTATTGTTGATCCACTTATTCAGATCCCTCCTGGTTTTTTTAATTGGAAACTGATTTACTGAAACAAAACACAATTTCTCTAGCTGTTAAAATAGTACTGTCTAGATAGAACATGCAAAACATAAAACAATCTACTTTTTATTATGCATGATAAGATAAATACTTAACAAGCAAGCTGATGTTCAAATAATGATGTCCAAGTGCTGATATTGTTATTCTTTCCACTAGTGACAATAATGAGTAAGACAAAATATTAGCTTAAAATGAATAGAATGAAGGTTAAAGCAAAGGAATCCCACAGCATCACAAAAACGTCACTTAGAGGGTGCTGACTAAAACTGAACAAGAGGCAGGGAATGACATTAAGTGCCTTCATCTTTCATTGCTTCTCCTCTTCCATACATAAAAACAAGCCCAACTATGCAAATTCAAACTTTGGATTGAATAAAATTGGCAAGCTCACTAAGCATGTGAGCATGCTCTTTTTTTGCCCTAATAGAACACCAGTTCTCTTCTGGGTGCTACAGACAGAAATAACAGATCCCTAGGTGGCATAAAAATACTTCTAAAAATCAAATATCTCTTTACAGTATAATCCAGAGTATAGGGAGATGTCAGGAGTTATAACAGCAAAAATATCAAGTCACTGGGCCAAAAGTCTCTGCTTATGTGTATGCAAGGGTCACTGACCTCAACGGAGTTAAAGCATGGTGAGCTGGTGAGGGTCTGCGCTGTGATGTGTGTCCAGTCTGATTTGCAAAAAGGCACACCTATGGCTTCAGGTGTTCTCTCATTAGAGTGTGAGTGGGGTCTTTTTAGTTTTCAAGCCAAAATTTGGAAGACACATCAGACTAACAACACAGTTGATAAATAATAACTTATTGGGTTACCAGAAAACTCATAACTTGGAGAAATTGCAAGGTGTGAAAATTTCTAGTGTGAGATATGGGTGGCTCTTGTAGTAATTCTCCATTGCTGGAGGTTGTTCCTCTCATTCTACTGCCTTTTACATAGTTCATAGTTTTCAGCAGCTCTGTCTAGATGCTGTTGAAACATGATCAAGTATTGTTAAAAGGCCCCAAATTGTCGCTTTGCTTTAATCCTTAAAAGTCTGAATTGCCTGTAAAGTAAACAAAATAAGGACAAATATGTTTAAAAGAACAGTTTTGAAGCATTTTTGCAACTCTAACTCTGCCCATAAACAGCCTTACCCATGAGTCACAGACTCCCTTTTTCCTCATTGCTTCTTTCTGGTTTAGCTCAGTTCTATCTCAAATATTACATAAAAAACATGTCCAGATGTCTTCCTAATATGCCACCAATCCTACAAGCACACAGATTGCAAATATTTCAGAAAATCACAGTAAGTAGACAATAGACAGAACAAAGCTAACTCATTTTAGCTAATGTAGGAGAGTTTTCCATGACATATTTAGTTCTTGATGTCTGTCTCATATGAAATAGCTCCTGAAATAGTTATCTCATTTCCTACAGGAGACACATTCCTAAACCAATGCACATTACACTGTTGAAAGTTTTCCTAATATCCAACCTATACATGTTTAATTAATTTGATCCTATTGCTATTATATATATATCCCTCCACACTATACCTTCTCTTTTTGTACACATTTGGCAAATATCTAGACTGCTTAGACCAAATCCTCACTGAAGCCATGCTGATTTAAACCAGATGAGTATCTGGCTCTTTACATCCACTAAATAAATCACTTTAAATATTTCCTCACAGCTTAGTCTCTATAGACCCCTGTCCTCTTGCAGCTATTTCCATGACTGTTTCAATTTTTTTAATTTTTTTTTTTTTAGTTAAGGACAAGAGCAGAATAACAGTAGTAGTGCAGATATGGTCAGACTTTGGTAATATGGAATGCAGCTTTCCTCACTCTGTTCCATTTGATTTGATGCTTCTGTTAATATAATAGACCCTATAGTTATTTTAGTTGCCATTTGCATATCCTGACCTCCTCCCTTGTTAGAACTCGAAGGGGTATTTTTAAGTATTCTTTCCTTCTGAATTTCTATTTCCCTTGAATAGCTGTGGTTTGGAAAACTTATGCCTCATAGGTGTAATGCAATAAAACATGATTTGTTTCTGTTCTCTCTTGCATTTTTTTCTAAGGCAGGGAGTATGTCAATTCACAAACCAAATTAAAATTTACACAAGAATTGGTGTATGCAAGTGTATAAAGTACCCATGCTGAAACAGTAACAGAGTTATGACTCCTGATGAATGAGGTCTAAATTTGGTATGATTTAAAATGCTTTCTTTGTTTGTGCTAAACACTTTGGGTGCACAGGCTGCTCAGTTGTATCCAGTTGCTACAGTGGAATTATGTCCAGATATGGGGCTTAGTACTCTGCTTCTCCCTGTGTACAGAATAAGTAGTTACCAAGTCCTGCGACTGCTAGCCCCAAATTTTAATCATTTCTTCTGTTCAAATTTTGCTGTATTTTTGTTTCATCCCATTAAGCACTAAGCCGCTGATTTTTAACAGACTTCATGACTCATTTTATGTAATGCTATCCATTTGTTTTCTTTTAAAGCAACATATAGTGTTCCTCATGCATAGTACATAGAGTACATCCGACAATTTTTTTTGACAGTCCAGTTTAGCCTCATTCTACATCTAGGATTTCTGGCCCTGTTCAGATGACTTTTGTGGCCTTGAGATATCTGGCGAAGACCTCAGGTACAACCTAACTCACTTAAGGCATAACATGATCTTAGCCAAAGCAGCCCTGACTGGCAAGGTCATGACAATAGCTATTAGTGTAATCAGTCCTAAAAGACACTCATGAATCAAGATCTTGTCGTGTAATGCCTGCTGGTTTTAACTGTGGCTCTATCTCCTGGGGGAAAAGAATGATGAATGCTGGATCCCTGAAGTTAAAAATAACTTCCAGGTAACATCCCTGAGGTACAGATATATTCTGATAAATCTCTCTGGATCTTCCAGGACTTTGGAAGCTGCTCCAGGATCAGAGTTCTCAGCTTCTCAGAAATACAGACAAAATTGAATTTTGTGGAAATAATAGGGTTGTGAGAATTAATACATAAATTGGGAGCCCTGATAAAAAGCTGAGAGGAGTCATTTTGGCTTCTGGAAAGGTGAGAGAAAACTAGGAAGCAGCAAAAGGAGTTTCAAGGAAAATGTAGACGTAGAATTTTGTAGCACTTTAAGGATCTGCAAAAAAAATTCAAAGGCATTCAAATTATTGGGAACTGTCAGTCTTCCCCACTTTAATATTGCCTCCTCCACTGCCCCTGTTTCATTTGGGAACAGGATTTTAACTTACACAGAGTTTTCTTTCCAAGACCCACTATTTCCCTTGGAAACAGCCCTTTATTCACCATCCCTCCACTTTCTGCCTAACACAAGGAGACAAGATGTAGAAAGCATGAGTAGGATCTTCTCTAACTGAGCAGAAGAGAAAGAGATGAAAAAAGCAACAGAAGTGGCAAATTCTGCTCCTGATATTGCAAGGCCTGAAGAAAGAGGCTGAAGGTAGCTGCTGCAGCCTCCATACAGAGTTGCATCACCAAAAAACCAGCCATGATTTCATGACTTCTTACATGCACAACATGAGTAGCTCTCACAGAGCAAGAAATTGGCTTTTTGGATCACATTACTTGAGTAGCCAATGGAAGGAAACTACTGCCTGTTCTCTCATTGTCATGGTCTCTTTTCCTGCCACAAATGAATTGAAATTTAAATGTAAAATTTTATAGTATCTTATTTTTTCCTATCTACTGTGAAAATTGTCAAGTATTATAAACTAGACCCTAGTATCATGATATGAAAACTATTTGACTCATAAACTTAAGAAATGGTGTATAAATAACGCAAGGATAAGTAACCACAAAATAAATCACTGATCAGCAGAGAGCTGATTTGGAGCTATTTGGAGTTAATCTGAGGGCATTTGCTTTTACAATACCAGGTAACACTTTTCTTGTAGTTCAGAAACATGCTGTGATAACAAGTTTTTAAAGATGTAAATTCTCAAAACCAACTTGAAAATAGAGTTTATGTACTGACAGTGTTTAGCTTTCCTGCCTCTAATGCGTCTCAGATTATGTTTACCCAAGTTTGCCAACTCTATTATGTTGTATTCATTGCTGGTCCAACACTGTTAAATTTCAAGTTATAATCACACTTTTTGCTGTTATATTTTTCCGGTATAATTGATGTCATTGTTGCAGTGTGTATGGAAAGAATCATACAGCTTTGTTTATGTGTCACAGCTTGGTAGTCATAGTTATTTTAACTGCAGCATAGGAACAATTCTCAGAAAGACTATCTTTTTTTTTTTTTTTTAGGAAACTTTACTGCTTTGCTAACTCTTTAACTCCTGCTCACGTTTGCAAGATGTTATAATTGAGAAGTGGCCAGGACAGTGACTGATGTAACAGCTGAAGATAATCTAGGGCATGAAAACCACAGGATTCAAAAGGTGTTCCACTGTTGGCAAGTAACAGGACAATGCTAACAACAAGTAGCAGGAAGTTCCTCCTGAAAACGAGGAAGAACTTTACTGTTCAGGCAACTCTGCACTGAATCCAGCCCTGCTCCGGCAAGAAACTGCTCTAAGTCTTCCCTTCTCTTTTGCGTTCTACCAGAGTGTCCATTCACAGTTTGCTCAGGTAATCTCCCTCTTCATTATTACATTTCCTCACTGTTTATGATCTGAAATAGCCTGATGATATTTTGGTTAGAAGACCAGTACTGTGTAAGTCCTTTCTTAGAATCACAAATGGTTTTAGTTCCCTATCTCTGAGAAAGTATTTTGTCTACACTATTTCTAAGTCACAGAGGTCATGCACAAAGTCTTGTCATGCTGAACTGTTCAGTTAAAGCAAGAATAAAAAAAAACTGACAAAAACAAACCTTGTCCCTCATCTGCAGTAATCAGCTTCACTGAGTATGTTACAAGCTTCTTCATTTTCCGTTCCGTAAGAGCCAATTATCATCAATCTACTGAGTTGGAAGTCGCCTTACATACTAAGGAGTCTTCTGATCCTCTGACTTGTAAACAGCTTCACTAATTTTCTACCTTCATCCCTTGTGAGGTTACAAAGATGCTCTGTGCTGGCAGAACTTCTAACATCATATATATATTTTTCTATTAATGAGAAAACATATTTGAAAAATAAAATAATGTGAATGACTTAGTAATATCTGCTTTGCTTTTTCTAAAAAGCTGAGATCTTTACTTACGAAAATTTTCATATCAAAATCACAGAATCACAGAATGGACAAGGTTGGAAGGGACAACAGTGGCTTGCCAGGTCCAACCTCCCTGCTAAAGCAGGGTCATCCTAAAGCACATGGAACAGGATTGTGTCCAGATGGTTCTTGAATATCTCCAGTGAGGGAGACTCCACAACATCTCTGGGCAATCTCTTCCACTGCTCAGTGCACAGTAAAGAAGTTCTTCCTCTTATTCAGGAGGAACCTCCTGTGCATTGTCCTGTCGCTTGGCACCACTGAGAAGAGCCTGGCTAGGACCTCTTGACATCCTCGCTTCACATACTGACAGACACTGATGAGGTCCCCTCCCCAACATCTCTTCTTGAGGTTGAACAGGCTCAACTCCCTCAGCCTGTCCTTTTAAGAGAGATGCTTCAGTCCTGTAATCATCTTTGTCACCCTCCTCTGGACCCACTCCAGGAGCTGCATGTTGTCTCTTTTTCATTGAGGAGTGCAGAACCGGGCACTGCACTCCAGATGTGCCTCACCAGAGCTGAGTAGAGGGGCAGGGCCACCTCCCTCGACCTTCTGGCAATGCTCTTCCTAATGCACCCCAGTATTCCTTTGACCTTCTTGGCCACAGGGGCACTGCTGGGCTCATGGACAGTTTGTTGTCCACCAGGACCCCCAGGTCCTTCTCAACAGAACTGCTTTCCAGCATGGCAGCCCCCAGCCTGCGCTGGCCCATGGGGTTGTTCTTCCCCAGGTGCAGGACCCTGCAGTTGACTTTGTTGAATTTCAGACAGTTTTTCTCTGCCCATCTTCCCAGCCTGTCAAGGTTCTTCTGAAGGGTTCACAGCACTCTGAGGTATTGGCCACTCCTCCCAGCTTTATGTCATCAGTGAACTTGCTGAGGAGGCATCTGCCCCTTCATCCAAGTCATTGATAAATAAGTTAAAAAATATTGAACCTTGGAGGACACCACTAGTGACAGGTCTCCAACCAGAAACCACACCACTGATTACAACTCTTTGAGATCTGCTGTTCAGTCAGTTCTCAATTCACCAAATACAAATAATGTACAAATACAAAGAATACAAATAATAATTGAAAAATACAATTTCAAGCAATGAGAACCTCATTTGCTGGTTTGGTTTAGGGTTTTTTTTGGTTTGGTTTTGGTTTTGGTTTGGTTTTAAGAATCATGTGATTCAAAAAGGAAATCATTAAATCTATGAAACTGTGGTAATTGTTTCAATGTAGAAATTAACGGGTGGCAGAGCAGCAAAATTCCATCTGCTCAGAAGCTTTCCATTACTCTTCTAAATATTTTTCCTAGGCATCTTTTGTTCTCATGTGTTCTATTGCTTTTGCAAATTTTAAGTAGAAAGCTAGATATAGTTCTCCCAGTGTCCCCAGTGGCTGACAAAGCAAATATTTCATAAGACTGTTCCTGAAACTTCTCAAAGGCCTGACAAAAGCAACTTACAGCAAAAGTTCACTGGAAGAGTTCTTACCAAGGTAATTAGAAAGTGCAAATAGTATTTCTGCTTAACCATTACATGTTTAACCAAACAACATTTATCAAAGAATATACTAAATTAAAACAGAAAACAGGCTTTTAATCTTAAAATGTGTTTCAACTGAAACTAGCCAGTCAAAGTATTAAAAAATTAAAGAGAGTTACAAACTATTAGTGATGTAAGCCTTTTTCTTGATTTTTATCTCCCAAAAATGTTAATAATTAATCAATTTTAATATTCACCTTAATGAAGGACAATTTAACTGTTTCTAAATCATGAAAAGGTATTAGACGAGGAATGCACATGATAGGTTTCATGTGATTTCAATAAAACCTAGAGACTAAGCTTACAATTACCTGTTGAATGTATAATTTATTAATTCTGATCACATCCCGTACATTTAATCAATTTTGCTCAATTAAGCAGTGCAAACATTCTTCAGGTAAAAGCTGAAGGAGAATAAAACTATTGCTTCAAAAAAACTTTAGGCTCGCCCTTACTATGAGGGGTGTATTGCTTCTTTTGACTGTCATGTTCCTTTTGTGACAGAGATTCTGTCTTCTTTTCCTCTGCTGCTTTTTCTGTGGGTGCCTCTGCTATTGCCACTCCCTGGGGCCATGAAGTGTATGACAGTCAAAGCCTTTTTCTCAGGGGGAATAAACAACCCAATTTCAGTGTTAAGGACAGAGTGGAAGTTTGTTGGAAAAGGTCACTAAACATTTCCGAATGCTACCAGTAATGTATTTGGTGGATTGTGCTGAGTATGGAATATGGAAGCAAATCCCATTTTAGTTCAATACTGCAGGCTCAGTGGTCACTCGAGGTGGCTTGTATAATACCAAACCAACAATGATTTGGAGATTGTGAAGTCTGTTTTCTTTTTCAGCTCAAAACTAACATGACGTTTGTCCCGATTGTCAGCTCCCTGATGTTTTCAGTCTAGAAACAGAGTACTGTTACTATGTCTCTCTGACTTTTTAATCCATTCCCATTATAGCCTTCATCCTTATTACCAGAATCTTTATATATACATGAAATTCAGAATTATAAGCTGTATTTGATATCTCCTGCAATACTTGCATCTTGTCAGAGGTCAAAGATTGAGTGTCATATAAATAAGACATTGCTGAGGATGATGTTACAGTATGTTCATCTGAATCATGTGTTTTCTTCACTGGAAACTTTTCATGAATATTTTGAAACTCTGTGGCAAACCTGACTGGTTGTAATGCGTTTCCTATAATAGCACTAAATTGAACCTCTAGAATTTTGCTTTTCTCTCTGCTTCTGTGGTAGTTAAGATATCCATCAGGTTTTTAATGATCAGAACCATTGGTTAAAGTGTAAATGTTAGGGTTTGAGGATTTATGGTTTGTTCTGTAAGCCCAAAACCTTTCGAACTTGGTGTCTGAACCTGTCAGTAAGCCAATTTGTGATGTTATTTCATTCTGCCTTTTCCCATAACAAATTGATCCACCTCTTGGTCTTCCATGTTGCCTGCGTAACATCTGAATGGAGAATTGCAGGGACCCATGTTTGTTTATTACAAATTAAATTATTACAATAATCTTTTTTAGAACAATGGACAGGCTTTGGTTCTCTGTTTCACTCTGGTTGAACTGCCATTTGAAAGGATCCTATCAACCATAAATCTAAATCCTCCCATGTACCGTAAAACCAGAAAGTGTCTGGGCTTTATCAGTGCTTTTTCTCAACATTAAATCAATGGAAATGCCAAACTGTAGAAATGAAGGAATTCAGCCTTGTCTAAAAAGGACAACATAGCAAAAGAAAGAACTGTTATGAAGTTTAAATTAACGGCTAAAACATTCTTTTACTTAGACTGTACAAACTACATCCTGATAAAAAAGCTTGATGAAGTTAAATATTTTTACTGGCATCCTGCAACATTTCAGGCAGTATGAAACTTCAAGAAAATGAGACTGCTCTCAGTCTGGCATCTAGGCACATCAATGATCTAACCACAGTCACATTTTTTGTAGGCATCATGGAGAATTTTAAGCGAAGTTTTGGAGGTGAATAATGAAGTGGCATTGTGGGAACATTTCCTACTCATCAAGAAGTAGCAAGAAGCAAAGTACAATATCTTTTGTTTGGAAAAAAAAATAGCTCTTGGCCAGTGAAGGAATCTCACAGTGAAAGAGGGGTCAGATTCTCAGCAATAAGAGAGATGATATGCAATGTGGGGCTGGAAAAGAAAGACCTCAAAAGTAAACACAGATTACTTAGGCAAGGTATGCTAGACAACAGACAGACAAGAGAGAAATGGTGTGAAGAAGAATTTAAGGTTTTACAGGAGGAATATTTTGACAAAAGGAGAAGTAAACACACCTCAGAAGCTGCAGAACCCTCTGGGACCAGCTTCAATTTCCTGCAATGCCATAGAAAATCTAGGTATTTTCCTCGGTCCTAGTGTGAAACACATACAACAAAATATTAATTAAAGTATGAGTTTTATTTATCCTTGATTATCAAGTCTAAACTGGAAAAAGTCTAGGTCCTTCTCTGACTTCCTAGTCCTTCTTTGGACAAGATATTTAACATTGATAACATCATGAGATCAGGCAGAATTACCCTAGGGATAAAGAGAGGGTTAAGGTAGTCATGTTTTTTCCCAGGAGTCAGCCAGGAAGCATATGTACCCCACTATGGTACTTAGGGATCTCCCTTTCAAATCATGCCTTTAAGATCTGAAAGCTAAAAATTGGAAATGTTACTGCCTTCAGCAGAATCTCAGTCTGCAATTTATCAAGACTTTTTCAAAAAAAGCCTTGTAAACTTCAGTGATCACCAGTGGACCATTCTGCTTTTTTCATAGTGAGGATGAATTAATGTTGTCTGGAAGGTAGATTTATTGCTTGTGAATGTTGTAGATCATGGACCAAAAAAGCCATCAAGCAATAGATAAATTTTGCAGATTAATTAACTATGATCCTTAAGGATATCAAAAACACATTTGTCACATTTTTTATTCTAGAATATTAACAATTTAATGACAAGAATTCTCCATATCCCCAAACTTCTAAGTCACTGAGTTCAAAGTTAATTCTGAATTGGTGGGTTTGGTATAGAGAAGGACTAGGCAAGAAAAACAGAACTTAGCTTTCGTTCCTTCACTCAGGGACTGGAAAATAGAAATGGCTACTATTTACCAATAATAGTTTATAACCTGCTGTCAGGTACTGCACAGTATAAACATTGCTATGACATAACCTGCCCTTACTCCAAATAGTTAAATTGATATTGTTAAAGTGAAAGCAGTGCCTCATACAGTGGTTAAGCTTAAAACCAGCCAGGAAATGATCACCAAAGTGCAGTGCATCTCCATCAGGAGCAACTGCAATATCTATGGCAGCTGCATGGCACACAGAAACAAATCGCTGGAGTGGTGGAATGTAATCAGTGAAACTTTAATTCACATATAAATTCTTTCTCTCTTGATCCTATTACCAGAGCAGCTCCAACTCTACACATTATCTTCCTTCTATCAGTCTTCTAGCCTATTTCTATATGCTAATTTGCCAATTGCATATTTGGTGGCTGAATTCTGACAACTTTCACCTCAGTGGTTTCAGTTGAGTGCAACTCCTTGGCCCCTCCTCTCATTTTCATAGCATTTAAAGCATATGTCATTTTAGACTCTACCTGTCCTCAAAGTGACTAAAAGGGATCAGATGGATCAAAACCTGTAAAGAGAGCAGAGGGACTGGTACACAGACTGAAAGACATACAGACCTGAGATTGCATTTCTGGGCACTAGCCCAAGACAAGAGACAAGATGCACCAGGTCACCAGCACTTCAAGAAGCTTCGAAGAGAACAAAATTACACAGTCATACAGTTCTGTAACATTCTTTTTAGCACTATATTCT
The DNA here is from genome assembly GCA_013398055.1 of Ifrita kowaldi. Lineage (NCBI taxonomy): Eukaryota > Metazoa > Chordata > Aves > Passeriformes > Cinclosomatidae > Ifrita > Ifrita kowaldi. The sequence goes on from VZRS01007047.1 coordinate 44,696, forward strand.
AGTTTTATCACAGCATTTCTAGTGCTGCTTTTTGGCAAGAACACCCTCTCTAGGGAAAATATGGTGTGAAGTTATCATACTACCCCAAGTTTCAAAGCTTTCACCAGGTACACTGATAGGTTTGTGCATGAATGTTCATGCTGTCTACATCTGCAGACCAAATGCCAGCCAAGTTATTTCCACCCAGATCACAAGTTCTATGAGTAGGAAGGAAAAACTAATATTGTTTATTCCCTGAAGAGGAGAGTAAAAGTGGATTGTCGTTGCTCTAATAACTTCAGTCTAGAGGATGCTTAGGGATAGCTTAGAAGCCAAATAAGTTACACTAATGGAATACAATTCTTCCACTAACTGACACATCCTATCACTGAAAGCATAAACCATTATATTGATTTTGATTATGTGAATTTTGAGGGAAAATAAGAAAGCAGAAGCAAAGATATTCTCTTGCTTCTCATAATATCAAAATAATCATTAACCAATGTGTTCCAATCATTTACTTGCTATGATGGAGATGAAAGACCAATGGGACATAGAAATAGTGCTAAAAGTTATAGGAATTGTCTCCACCACTTCTTCAGAAATTATCCCTAGTAAGAAAATGATTTAGATTTAGACTTTGTGTCGGAGCTCACAGTCTTCTGAGTCCTGGATTATGATTGAGCAGAGCACAGCTCCAACAGCAACCAGGAACAACCACCCCAACCTTGACTCTTCCCAGGGCTAGATTTATAGGGCTTGTGCCCACCCTGCAGCTACAGCTGTTTGTAGGAGGTTAACGAGCACTTTAGGTTGAGGTGGCCTGAACTCTACTTGAATAACAATTGAGTCCAGGTGTTGAGCCTGGTCCTGAGTGAGAGCTTGGCAAGTGTACACCATCAGGGTTTAAATACATATTGCTGCAAGACTTTATGTGTTTATGTTTTGTATGTAGAAGTTTTAATAGCTTTTTATACTGATGTTGACAGCTTTTTTTATAGAAATGGGGATTTTTCAGTATAATGCTTCTCATCACAAAATCCCAAACCAGTGGGGAAACCACGCCGAACAAAAACATCCTTTTTTTTTTTAAGTCTCCTAGTTTCAATTAAGCTTTCACATACAAAGATATTTCAGACCAGGTTAGATTTTAAAAACAAAAGGAGGCAGAACACACTTGAGCGGAATAGAGGCTCCTAGAATAATGAAGAGTTTTATAGTTAGGTCACTCCCATAGGAAAAAGGAGATTAAGCTTTTAAATTACTGCTCTGTGGGAGTCACTTCAAGGATTTGAATCTGGTTGTTCTTTGTAGGTGAACGCCGTAGTCACTGAGCTATTAGCTGTGTTCTCTCTGTCCCTTATTCATGAAGATGTCCTTCTATGTGCATATAATTAAAGACGTATTGAGAAAAAGGTTTCCATACATTCATTTGTGTAAATTCAATTTTAAAACCCCTAAATCTAAATATTCTCAGCTGGCTCTGCATTGATGACTATCAATCCAGCAATTTTGCCTATTTAAATAATTTTTTATTATTACCAACTTCACCGAGGGCTCTATTGTGCATTACTGCCAGGTCATATTGCCAGAAAAGATAAATGAGTTCCAGCAGTGAGGAAATCCTCATGAGGATGCCTAAAAAGAAATATATAGCCCTGCTTTTGAAAGCAATGCCAATATTCTGTTTAACTTTGCTTATGAGGATATACAAAGTATATTGTTATCTGCTTTGTGGTGAAAGGATTCACTGTGAGACTATAACCTGGTACTGGCTTACTTCAGGTGTAAAAATGTATGCAAAAAAAGTCATTGGAAAGTACTGATATACTAAAGTGATACATGAAATCAGTTAGAAGTAACTAATTTAATATTCTTCGACTAGATAATGGTCGATAATTTCAAAGAAATTCCAAGAAATACTACTATCCATAAATACAGACAAAGTCATCGCAAGATAAATTTTATCTCTGGTTAAGAGTTGCTTTGTATCTTAAAACAGGAGAGCTTTCTTTTACAATTAAAGGTAAAGGAGGTAAAGATAAGTTTAAATTCAGAAGTCAAAACATTTAATTCCATCTAAAATGTCAAAATCTTTACTTCATAAACACTTTTACAACTATCCACAGAAAGCCTTTAAAATTCCAAAAGCCTTCTCACATCAGACAGAATGAAATAACCAAATATTGTAATATTGGGCCTGCTGAAACCACAGGAGCTCACCTTTGAGGCAGATCTATCTATAAGATGCTGCTTTTATTGTCTCTATTAGAGTGATTGTTTCCTTGATTCCTAGAAGAGATTAGCTAGCCATGAGCACATTGTGAAGGTATAAGGCAGAGATAATGCATATGTATTTGGAATATTTGCATTTCATAAATGAGAATCTAAAGAACATTTTGAAGCACCTTAAAAAATATTGATTATATTCTGAATAGTGCGAATCATGCAGAAATCTGAAGAATTTTAGGGATCCTCTAATTTTACCCAAGTGTTTGCAGAAGTATATATCCAATACAGTATATTTCTTTTAATTTATATGCCTTTACATTTGTAGAATATTTTGCTGTCACCTTATACACTGGTATGATTCCCATTGTAATAAACTATTTTTTAAACCAGTTACGTATAGCATAATTATATCCTATTTTGGATGCTGTTTAAATGTTCCATTAGTTTTCCAAGATGTCTCTGTTAATTCCAGAAATTTGTCAATTTGTACTGTTGACATTAAAGAAACTAGATGCTGTTCAATTCAAAGCTTTTGCTTTTGGCTCTAAAATTCCACTTCCCTCGTTTGCAACAGATTTCTTCTTCTCTTTTGCAATTTACTTGTTATAATTATTTGTGCAAAGGTTGAATTTTTAACTTCCTGTTTGCATGCAATGTGGCAATGCTGAGCTTGACATTATTCTTTGCAACTGTAGAAAATCTTTTGGAAAATATGCATCTCATCAATAGACCAGCATGTGACAATTTTCAGTAAAAACAATTCTTATTAAGCCAGTAAAGTAAGCTTTACTGTGAGCTTGAGTTTTTGCGGATTACTTTTTCCAGACTCCTCTTCCCCACCCCCACTTCTTTTTTCATGTTCTGCCATTTACTTGGAAGTTAGTGTGCCGTATTTTAATTAAAAAGTTAATGGAAATGTTTTAAGTTTGCCTCTGAAACTGTGATTCATTTTAAATGATAAGTGTTGTCACATATATTCTTTACCAATAGATTTCATATGGATTATTGTCACTTTGATACTCAGCTTCACAGTAACGTTCACAAAATCTATAATATGATTAGAAAAACATTTAAAACAACTCTACAAAATAAATCTCTGATCCGAAGTGTGTTTATTGGAAAAAAGGTAAAAATTAGGAGACAGTATTATTGTTTCACTTTCTGTTAATCCAGCACCTAAAGACACCAGTTAGAATTCAGGCACTGCTGTGCTATGCCCTGAAGAGAGACTTCACTTAAATGTTGTTCACTGTAGCCGGAATCAACAGTGTATTTCCATATGAAGAGTGTATGAAAAGTGCAATAGGAGTCCACTATGCTGACCAACAGATAAGTACAAAATAAGCATATGGATACAATAATATTTTGACTGGGAGTTGTTTTTTTTTCACAGTGGCTTGTATGGTATTATGTTTTGGATGTGTGACCAAAACAGTGTTGAAAGCACACCAGTGATTTAGTTATTGCTGATCAGTTGCCTACATGCTACCAAGGCCTCCTCAGTTTCTCTTGCTGCCCCAGCAGTGACTGAAGGGACATGCCACAGCTTGGCATTGTCTTCTGCAATAAAACTGATGTAAAGAAGGAGGAAGGGGGAATTTTGGAGTGATGGTGTTTGTCTTCCCAAGCAACTTTTAAGCATAATGAAGCCCTGCTTGCCTAGAGATGGTTAAACATCTGACTGCCAATGGTGAGTAGTAAATTAATTCCTTATTTCGCCTTGCTTGTGTGCAGAGCTTTGCTTTACCTATTACACTGCCTTTATTTCAACACATGAATTTTCTCACTTTCACACCTCCAATTCTCTCCCCCATTCCCACTGGAGAGAGGGAGTGAGTGGCTGTGTGGGGCTGAACTTCTTAGTAGGGCTAACCCACAACATGCTTATTCTCACAAACAAAGAAGAACTCATTACTAACGAGAAGGTTGAAGGCAGCCTTGGCTGCAGCAACTGTAAGAGTCAAGGGTTCACAATCCTGTGATGAGGGAGCAGAACAAAACCATGAGATCACTGGTACTGGGTTGCAGGAGATCGGGATTTGGTCACTTTAAGATCTACTTGAAGAAGGCCCATGGAAAAAGGCTGTGTAGGGATGAGGGACCCAAGAAGACTGTTTAATATTCAAAGATCACCCCCAAGCTCAAGAGCAGTGCACCCCATCAGTTAGGAAGTCAGGTAAAAAATGACAGGTGGTCTTCATGGGAGAACAAGGAGTTCCTGGACAAAATGAAACCCCAAAAGGAAGTATACAGAAGGTAAAACTGGGAACAAGTATCCTGGAAAGAATACAGAGATGCTGCCTGAACATGAAGGGATGACATTTTCAAAGAAAAAGTCAAATGGAATTGAGTCTGTCCAGTAAAAGTGAAAGACAAGAAAGAATTCCACAACTGCATACATGATCAAAAGAAGTCTAGTGAAAATGTGGGCCCACTGCTGAACAGGTAGGGGATCTGGTGACACAGGACTTGGAGAAGGCTGAGGTTCTGGATCCATTCTTTGCCTCAATTTTTACTAGCAAGCCCCAGAGACCATGTGAAATTTCTGCAGCAAGAAGGACTGACCCATGGTGGAAGAGGATCAGGACAGGGACTACTTAAACAAACTGGACTTATATGATTCCCTAGGTCCTGGTGGAACACATCACAAGTTCAGAGGGATCTGATCACACCCACAAGTGCTGAGGGCTCTGATTCATATAACCTATTGAGACCATTCTCAATAATCTTTGAAAGACTCTGATGGCTGGGAGAGCTGTCTGAGGACTGGAGGAAAGCAAATGTCACACCTACCAATGAGAAGGGTGAGAAGTAGTTTACAGACAACTACAAGCCAGTCAATCTCACCTCATATCACTTTACCGTGATTTATGGAATCCCCCCGATGAGGGGGATTTATAGAGTCCCGGCCGGAAGATTGAAAAGATGAGAGGAGTCTTCAGCTTCTTCGCTTCTAGGTAGTTGTTTTATTAAGTCCTATCAGAGGAACAGAGTGCTAGACACAGCACCCAGTAAAGAATNTTGTTTTTTTTTCACAGTGGCTTGTATGGTATTATGTTTTGGATGTGTGACCAAAACAGTGTTGAAAGCACACCAGTGATTTAGTTATTGCTGATCAGTTGCCTACATGCTACCAAGGCCTCCTCAGTTTCTCTTGCTGCCCCAGCAGTGACTGAAGGGACATGCCACAGCTTGGCATTGTCTTCTGCAATAAAACTGATGTAAAGAAGGAGGAAGGGGGAATTTTGGAGTGATGGTGTTTGTCTTCCCAAGCAACTTTTAAGCATAATGAAGCCCTGCTTGCCTAGAGATGGTTAAACATCTGACTGCCAATGGTGAGTAGTAAATTAATTCCTTATTTCGCCTTGCTTGTGTGCAGAGCTTTGCTTTACCTATTACACTGCCTTTATTTCAACACATGAATTTTCTCACTTTCACACCTCCAATTCTCTCCCCCATTCCCACTGGAGAGAGGGAGTGAGTGGCTGTGTGGGGCTGAACTTCTTAGTAGGGCTAACCCACAACATGCTTATTCTCACAAACAAAGAAGAACTCATTACTAACGAGAAGGTTGAAGGCAGCCTTGGCTGCAGCAACTGTAAGAGTCAAGGGTTCACCATCCTGTGATGAGGGAGCAGAACAAAACCATGAGATCACTGGTACTGGGTTGCAGGAGATCGGGATTTGGTCACTTTAAGATCTACTTGAAGAAGGCCCATGGAAAAAGGCTGTGTAGGGATGAGGGACCCAAGAAGACTGTTTAATATTCAAAGATCACCCCCAAGCTCAAGAGCAGTGCACCCCATCAGTTAGGAAGTCAGGTAAAAAATGACAGGTGGTCTTCATGGGAGAACAAGGAGTTCCTGGACAAAATGAAACCCCAAAAGGAAGTATACAGAAGGTAAAACTGGGAACAAGTATCCTGGAAAGAATACAGAGATGCTGCCTGAACATGAAGGGATGACATTTTCAAAGAAAAAGTCAAATGGAATTGAGTCTGTCCAGTAAAAGTGAAAGACAAGAAAGAATTCCACAACTGCATACATGATCAAAAGAAGTCTAGGGAAAATGTGGGCCCACTGCTGAACAGGTAGGGGATCTGGTGACACAGGACTTGGAGAAGGCTGAGGTTCTGGATCCATTCTTTGCCTCAATTTTTACTAGCAAGCCCCAGAGACCATGTGAAATTTCTGCAGCAAGAAGGACTGACCCATGGTGGAAGAGGATCAGGACAGGGACTACTTAAACAAACTGGACTTATATGATTCCCTAGGTCCTGGTGGAACACATCACAAGTTCAGAGGGATCTGATCACACCCACAAGTGCTGAGGGCTCTGATTCATATAACCTATTGAGACCATTCTCAATAATCTTTGAAAGACTCTGATGGCTGGGAGAGCTGTCTGAGGACTGGAGGAAAGCAAATGTCACACCTACCAATGAGAAGGGTGAGAAGTAGTTTACAGACAACTACAAGCCAGTCAATCTCACCTCATATCACTTTACCGTGATTTATGGAATCCCCCCGATGAGGGGGATTTATAGAGTCCCGGCCGGAAGATTGAAAAGATGAGAGGAGTCTTCAGCTTCTTCGCTTCTAGGTAGTTGTTTTATTAAGTCCTATCAGAGGAACAGAGTGCTAGACACAGCACCCAGTAAAGAATACAGAAAAATGTCCCCGTTATCAAGATTGCACAGCCCTTTTAAAGGCAATTCCCCCAATGAAAGCTTAAAATGAAAGATATTTTTACTTTTCTACCAATGCTCAAGAAATCACCTTCTTGCGTGCACAGGAACTGTGGAATTTTTCATCCAATCACCCTAATTTACTTTTACTGCAGAATATGAAGTACTAGTAGAAGAAGAAGAAGGCCTGGAGAGCAACAACAATCCTCCATTTTGAAGTTTTTAGCTTTTATCTATTTACTACATTAACAAACCCAAAACCTCTAAATTTTTCACCCTGTGACAATCTTATGAACTACTCTATCATCTAGTTTACACCAGTGTTGATTCTAATTCTTCCCAGAGAGTAGGTAATTTTCTCCAAGGACGAAGGTCAAAACCAGTGTTGTCCTGGGGGGTCGAACCCTTCAAAACAGGCAGAGAAATATTCTCTGCACTTTGGGTTCCCACAACCTCATTTCCTGGGAAAGTGATAGAGCAACTAATCCTGGGAAACTTTTCCAGACACATGCAGAACAGGAAAGTCGTGATGGACTCCTCAAGGGAAAGTCATACTTGACCAACCAGATAAACTTCTACAGTGAAATGACTAGCCTGGAAAATGAGGGGGGAGCAGTGGATATAGTCTACCTGGAATTCATTAAGGCTTTGGACACTATTTCCTATAACATCCTCATAGAGAAAATCATGAAGTATGGGCTGGATGAGTAAACAGTATAGCGGTCTGAAACTGTCTGAACATCAGGCCTGGAGGGGGGCAATCAGTGGCAAAGCATCTCCTTAGAGGCCAGTGACTCTGTCTGCCTTCTAGCATTCCTTCTTCCTTCCTGAAGTTATCCAGTAGACGTGGAAGGCATTTGATAATGGTTTAATTCAAATTGAAACTACAAAAAATTATCGTCACGGTTGGTTAAGCGCCTAAGCAAGAAGCAGGTAGCAGAAGCTATCTGAATGGATGACAAAACTGAGACAAATTTAAGGGAAATTTCAGATATCTGTTTGGGGAACAGATATAATATTTCCTCTGAACTTTCACCAAAGTAAAAATGTGGGTATGCTTTTATTATAGGCCTAGGCTATAGTCCAGGACTATTCTTATTCATGATTCAGACATTTGTAAGTATAAATCTTTCTGGTCTGAATAATAAAAACCTATGGAGCGACTTAGGAGTTAAGGAAGAGATTAAAACACCAAATGCCTGAACTGGAACAAGTGACCCAGTCTTATAAAAATATATCCTGTGTTCTACTGAGTGTATGAGAGAAACTCAGCAGAATTATGTGGGAGGTCATCCTTTACAAAGTAATTTTAAATAATTTTGAACACAGAAAATTCAATCAAGTTCAGTGTCATCCTCTGTAATTTTATTCCAGCCGCTTTAAAATATTCAAATCAAATCTATAAAATCTACAAAATCCTGGCCTTCTTGTATTTGTATTTTTAATAATGTCTTATTTCCGTTTGTCCATCTCTACTCTTGAAGACAGACTAAAATGTCTATAATCATGTTATTCGTTAACAAAATGTGATGTGCTACAAGCAGACACCAACTCTCCAGTGGAGTTCTCAATGAGAGTCTCAGACTTACTATTACTCCTATCTTGTCTATCTTCACTTCAGGTTAATTGGTTTTCTGTAATTTTCTGTGTGAAATAAAAAAAAATTTCATCACCAACGAGTGTCTGAGATCTAGTTATTGCCTCTGCTTGATGCTTCTCAATGTTCTCAAAAATTGTGTACAATGTTTAAAAAAAAGTTGAGGTCTCTTATGTTATTGTACCTTGACAGCACCTTTCCCATTAGTGTAATATTAGACAGCTACAGAGGGATTAGTACAATTGAAATCCTGGCAAACAGAAGAAATGAGAAGAGAGCATCATGTACAACAGAAAAAAGAAATGCAAAACCTGAAATAAGCTAGGGACAGGCACTCAGTGAGGTTACTGAGGGGATGAAACAAAATCCATTTTCAAAACTAATGAGAACTGCTACACTGCTGCCACTCCCCAAGGCATGGGACCAGAGATAAAAGTTCACATGAAGATTGCTAACAGCCATATACCATTCTGTCAAGTAAAATTGCTTAAAAAAACTTTATTGAAGATAACTCATTCTCTGTTTTCTCTTTCTCTCTGTCACTAACACAAATATCCTTCCTGTTTATATTGGCAAATCTTCTTAGTATAAAATGTTTGGCCTTTCGATTGCTGAAGCCAGGATAAAAAGGCAAAACATAAGTAGGATTATATTCTGAAGACATGAAATTACAAATACATATAAATGCATGCACATATAGTATAATACAAGGGGTTTATCCTTTTCCAGGACTATACTGAATTCAGCAGGAGTTACATCAGATCTCCACAAATTTCAAAAACAGAAAAGCCTACCTTTACAATTTTACTTTGTTTTATTAAAATGCAGAAAAAATAGAATCTCTATCCATACTATCTATGTATTCTCGACAAAATTACAAAGTATCCTAGCTACATCTCTCCATAAAATTGGGGAGAATAGAAAATGTCGCCATTAGCAACCTCAAGTTCTTCTGCTTCACATATCACATGAATTACCAAAACACCAAAAAAAAAAAAAAAGCCCTATTCTGAAAATAAAAAAATACCTGTTTAAAAATACCTGTTTATTTACAGAAGGTTAGCGTACTAGACAGTCTGACTCCTCCAAATATTTCTGTTCTTCCAGGGAACAACCATCTTTTTTGCAGTGTTTGTTAGGTCACTTTTGTGAGTATTTTCCAGCTTGCTTGCAGGAGAGATTGTTAATATGTAGTCAGCACAAGAGAAATAGTTTTTTCAGCAGACAGTGTTTCAGTTTTGTCCTTATAAATGTGGTGGTTATCCAACAAGAAATGTGTCTATTGGCTTCCAACCCAGTATTGTACTTCAATATAATTTGTCTGACAGCAGTGACCTTATTTCATTACTATTCCTGTCTTCTTTCTTTTGAGCAGTACCCCTTTCACCTTGGATATATTGTTAAATTTTTCCCTGCGTGAGATCAGCTTAGGGCTGATTCTTACCACCCTAAATCTGATTGTGTGTAGGTGAAAAAGTAGCTTAAATTGCAAATTCTAACAGATAGCAGATAATGTTGAGTATGTGTGTGGGTAAATGAACTACTGAACACAAGGAGAAACCTGTTACTTCCTAGCTGCAACCAGTATTGGCTGCACTTAAATTTTGATAAAACTTAGAGTAAACAAATGTAGCACATCTTGAATCCTCCAAGTAATAAAGGAACATGAGATAAAATCAACAATTTGGAGGGTGATCATATGTTGGGCTTCTTCATATGGACTATTTAGAGTGGGGAAACTGAGGGTTTCAGGCCTAAAATAATAGCTCCTGGAAAGAAGTGGTACTGGAAAAAAAATCAGTCTTGGAAAGAAGGTGGAGATTCTGACCAGAGGAAAGTTACCCAATACGACTTCGTGTCCAGTATTCCTAGACCAGGAGAAACGTGCAGGGAAGGAGAGACCTACTGAGAGCTTGGTTGGGGGACAAAGTGTAAGATGTAATCGGGTAGGGGAAAATCTTTTATCACCTTGGTTCTTAAATAAACCCCATCATACAAATCTAAATGAGGTTATCATTTACCCATTTACCCTTTCTCACCTGTAGCCAGATCTTAGTTAACATCTATGGGGTCTTTGTGTTTCTGCTATCTCGAGTCCATGAGTACCTCACAAGGCTTAAGTCCCACTGCAGAGCTTACTGTTCTGTTGGTTCATAATTTGTGTGGCACTTATCTGAATCAGACCCACTTATTTGTGTATACATGGCCTCATCTTTGGCCTCTTTTTTGAGTGTTCCATCATTTTCTTAAAATTATTTTCCCCATGTTCTTCTAATGGCAACACTGAGCTTGCAACTTAGGGCACAGGAAGTCTCCTTCCTCTTTGTCTTGTTTGGCTATCAATTCTCCTGCTTTCTTTGATGTTTTCTCATTGTTTAGAAAATAGATGCAGATAGGTGTCTCTTAATGCTGATTTTTTTGATTTTGTTTCACTTCTGCAAAGATGACTGTTCCAGGCTGTTTCCGTTTGTGAGTCTACTCACCTACACTGAAGTAAAAATGTACTCTGATATTGTATATGCCACTAACAGCTCTTGCTTTTGTCCTCAGTTTCCTCAGTGTGAGATCATAAATACGTCCTTACGTTTTCTTCTGTCACTTGTCTTGAATGGACACTGTTTCCTAACTTAGGCAATTCTAGGGCAGAGGATTGGGTCCTTAAAGCATTCAGTCATAGTTACCACAAGTACTGGTTCCTCTTCTGGCCCAGTTTTTAACTGATGACTTGTGAATGTCTCCAAGTGCATGAAACTACCTGCATCCTCATCTCTAACAAAATTTCTTCTGTCTTCTAGTATTTTGTTTGGTTTGGAGAATTTTTTTTTTTTTTTTTTGAGAAGAGCCGATATAGAGATGGTAGGGCAAAAAGAATGTAAAAACACAGTACCTTTGTACACAGGCATTTAAAGCAATTGCTGGAGTATGCTTTATTTTTTATTTTATCCCTATGAGGGGTTATTCCATGCAGTTCTTGTTATCTTTCTTGCAGTGCATCAGTAAATAAAAAACTTCACTTTCTTATTTCCCTCTACAATGATAAATGTTGTTTTAAGACCCATTTCTTAGTGCCGTATCTTCCATGCCTTTACAGGTTTCTTTGAATATCAGTATAACATTCCCTGTGGTCTTAGGACTTTCATGATGCCTCTTCTCTCCATTTCAAAGTGTCTTATTTTTGCTGCTGAATCACATTTTATTTCTCTTTTGCAGATCTCTCTGAAGTACTCCCTGTCATCAGGTTTCATATACCCTTGAGAAGACTAAAACCCTTAAAAGGATGCTCTTCAGAGTTGCTGTAATTACAATGAGGACTGCAGCTGTATGCACACAGATTGACTTCCTGACATTGGTTTCTAATTCTTTCCTTCTACAATCTTTCCTCCATGGAATTTTGTTACTGGTGTAGAAAATCATATCTGTAGTATTATTACTTACCCATACCTTAACATGCTGTCAGTGGTTCAGACTTCTCCCTCCCTATAAAGTACATTTAAGAAGCTACATAATATAGTGGGACTTCCCTCCTACTGCTGTGTACCTTGCTTGATCACTGATTATTGTGCAAAGAGCACACTTAAGAATATATATCCTAAAAAATCAGGTAATATCATATTACAGGGGTTCTAATATTTCTTTTTTAAAATCACTTAGAACTGGTGTAAATGACAGCACAAGGTCTAAGGCAGTGAAGGTTATATTATTCATGGTCTTGTGTAAGGCTTTAAGATTGGTAAACGATTCCACAGGGAAAGAAGTGAAACAGTAGCTACAATTCTCAAGGGAAAATCTGAGATTTACTGAAAACTAGGACACATAGTCTGTTCTAGGAGCATATTAGAGCAACGCCCTCTGATATACAGCTCATAAACAGCAGTTATATTACTGCTGTTCTTCAAGGAATCTCAACTACAAGCATATTAACAGGAATTATATTTTTGTAAACAAACATAAATTAGATTAATACACTGGAACTCGCTGCCCATTTATTTAATCTAACAAAACCTACTTCTCAAGTCCAATTGCAGTAACTGTTCCTCACCATGAAAATATTGAGAGCCATTTGCCACTAAAAGTTAACCTATAGCAGAGGTCAAGTACTAACCAACAACATTTGTTTGGCTTTTTTTTTTTTCCAGTGGCTATGTTTTACTAAAAAGAAAAAAAAGGAAAAAGGAAAAATACTTATTTTTGTAGGGAAATTTGGAGCATTAAATGACAATTAAACATGATAATTTATATTTTGTATTCAAGAGAGAAAGAAATACATTATCTATTTAGACGACTCAAGAAAGCAATCACCAGCCAATAGCTGTGTCATGCCTTCGTCCACTTTCTTAACATGAGGTATTTGCAGAGACTATCCAAACACATTTTCCTTCCTGTTTGAAAACTATGTACATACATTGCCAATGAAAGAACATTCTAGCATGAAATGTGTATTAAATCAAACATCTAACTGGCCTACTGGGATTCCTTGCCACAGTTCAGGTAAGGCAATTACTTTCAGTAACGTAATTACTGAATTTAATTCTGTTACTGACTTAACAGTATAAAAAGAATGCAGTCTTTCAGGAAGCAGAGATAAGGAGGTCTTCCAAGTTTCCAGTAAAGCAGGTATGTTAAACATGAAGAGTAATCCTGTTTCCTGTTATGATTGTGCTGGGACCACCTCAGTTAGTACATGTCTTTTACTTACTCAGTGGCTCTTGCTAACTTCCATGCTTGATGGCTTGGCTGGATCAGATTCAGAAGTATGGACTCCCATTTTTATGGGTCACAGTTTTTTTGATTTCACAGAATATTCTGAGTTGCAAGGGACACACAAGGGTCATTGAACCCAACTCCTAAGTAAATGACCCATACAGGGATAAAATACAGAACCTTGGCACTATTAACACCATGCTCTGACCAACTGAGCTACTGTCATTAATGTCATTAATGAAAAATCAGTCATTAATGAAGTTTGGCAGAAGTATGAGCACCAGACTCTGCAATTTGTGGACAAAAATAGACCTACTAATGCATGTTATTTCCTGTGGATTCTGGACACATTAGGTTTGTAATTTCTGTGTATGTAGTGCTTTTTGGTTTTATATAGACCCTGTACACCTAACTCAGTGCCAAACTGTGAAATGTGCAGCAGTCATTTCTGTGGAATTTTTGGAAGCCTATTTGGAAGTTTTATAGGGCTACAAGATATGGTGAAATTCCTACTCTCCTGGCTAGATTTCTAGAAAGAAAAGAAAATACATTTCACAATGTATTTGCACTTGGAACTCAGTAGTTGCTACAGTAATGCTTTCTCAGAGAACCAGCTCACCAGAGGAGGTATTCAGGGCAATGACCTCTTATACAGAACTCCTCGAAGTTTTAGAAACCTAATTTAAACACTATCTTTTTACCAAGAGTATTTGAACTATTTTCATTCCTTCTCTCCACTAAATACTCCAGAATGACGTGACAAGGATATAGGGAATATGAAGAAACACCTAAAGACCTAGGTGTCTAGGCAACTTGTTGTAATGACTAGTAAATGATAAAAGAGGAGTCATTGGATGAAGGCCTTATATTTCAGATTATGTCTAAACTTGGGACCTGGATCACATGCAGTCCTCTCAGCCTGAAAGAGTCCACTTTCATCAAATTTCACTTTTATACATGTAAGGACTAAGTAGGTTTTAGCTTGCTCCACACTTCATTGTCACAGAGAGCAGCTGTTGATATCAAACTGACACATCACCAAATGAAAAACAAGAGAAGGAGAAGGGAAAAGTAACTGTGTGGACCACAGACACAATGCCTACCAGTAATCAAATTGATGTGACTGTGAAAAAACAATTATGTTCTTAGTAAGTGTCAGATAAATTTTAGGATGCATTAGATAAATTGCAGGTCACAGTTCCAGCCATCTGCAGGTAGAAACAACAAATTTGGACCAAAGGAGTGTTACAGATAAATTGGTAGGGCCTAGATAATTCCATTTTTGTGGCATTCAAGAGCACGTTTTGAAGAAGATAGTGTCATTGTAAGAGAATTAGCACAGAAAGAAGAAGGAATGTGGTCATATCAGGAAGAATGTTGAGAAACAATTCTGACTATCTTAAAAAGCACATCCACATGTGCTATGTCACTTGTAGGTAACTGTATTACACTGACTAAAGCCTTATCAGAATTTGCTAAATATTTTTGAATTCTTATATTATGTTTGAAGCCATGTCCGAAGTGAAACTGGCTACAGTTTTGTTTCAGTCAATAGCTATATTATTAGTATGACATAAAATTTAAGACAATTCTAGTGCCAGAGATATTTTATGTCATTTTTGCACTTTATCATATAGTCAGAATTGTAATATTTACACTTATATTGCACCTAAGTTTGAGAACTACAGTTACCAAACTCAAAAATAAAGCACCACCACTACCTTTCTCATTTAGAGGGCAGCTAAATATGCAGCTAAATCATATATCTAAAAACATTATGCAGTGGACAGTGAGCAGCTGACTGCAAAGATCATATATCTAACTTGATGGTAGAGGACCAACTGTTGTTTTATTCTTCCTTAGGTTTGTTGCCCTTCCTCTTCTCTGACAGTAGCATGAAGAAAGAAACAGAAAATAAAATTTTTTAAAAGGCAGCTTGATGTTTTATATTTATTTAGAAAGACTAACCGCTAGTTTTGAAATTGTTTATATTTTTTATTTATTCATTCTGGAAATTTTCATTAAAATTCTGAAACAATATCTCAGGTCTTGCTCATAGCTTTTTCATTCATTTTCATTTGGCTTTCTTGTTGTTTATTTTGTCATTAGAAAGAGTCGATACGATGACCATCATCATAAGAACAAGTAGGAAAAGTAACAGCAGGGAAGTAGCAAATGGGGAAAAAGAAGGCAGGGAGAGACAAATGAAAAATAACACCCTAAAACAATGGATTATTTATTTAAAAGAATAGCCTTGAAGCATTGAGAAAATAAAGATTGGGGATTTTTTTACTGAAATCTGTTTGGGGAGTTTTGAAAAGCAAAAACTCCCTTTGCAACTTTCTAAAATAGTTTTTCAAATAGAGCCCCAAGGGTAATCAGGTGACAGCAATCAATGCTTTCACTCTAAAACCAGGCATTTTGACAAATGTAATAGAAACATATGTTTCACTTAGACTTTTAGGATCATAAGCATATTGTTCCCTTCCCTTCCCTTCCCTTCCCTTCCCTTCCCTTCCCTTCCCTTC
>VZRS01007047.1:60563-211931 GCA_013398055.1 Ifrita kowaldi
CCCTTCCCTTCCCCTTCCCTTCCCCTTCCCTTCCCCTTCCCTCTCCTCTTCCTCTACTTTTCCCTCTCCTCTTTCCCTACTTTTCCCTCTCCTCTTCCCTTACTTTCCCCTCTTCCCTCTCTCTCTCCATTTCCATTTCCATTTCCATTTCCCAGCTGTCCCAGACACAGATTATGAGTATACTTTGTATTTTATGTATGGCAGTGGTCAGCTGGGATGGTGGGACTGGAGGCTGCAGTCTCACATAACAGATCTAATCTCCATAACAGCTTCATCTAAGTTGAATGAAGGTGGAATTTGTATCAACCCACTTTTAGATATCTACAATGTAAAATTTATATTTGAGCTAAATTTTAGGCTCTTTTAACAATAGATTAAGTGAAATAGACACTTGTGGAGCATCATTTATCTGATCTGGTTTTAAAACTCTACTCTACAAGAAGATTAATCTGTCCCAGATACATGTATGGCAGCATCTGCACTAAACTAATGAGGCCATGGGCTTGAACTCTAGCACATACAGACCTTTTCAAGTTTAGTCACCCCTTAGCATGATTCAGAGAGGTGCCAGCCCATGTTCTCTCAAGCAAAACCCAGAGGTTCTCTATTCTTCCAACAGCAGGTGTAAGGGATTGTCTAGAGAATAGGGAAAGGGAACAGAAACTGAAAAATGTTCTCAGGTCTGCTGCTTGGTTCTTACCCCATTTGATGTACTGATGCAAATACAGACCCAGCAAATCACCTAGATTGAAAACTACAAGTCAAAATTTACAGCAAAGCCTCAGCTGATGATCTGTTTTGGTAAACTGATTCAACCTGATATTTCATTTGACTGCTTCTACCTCGAAATTTTCAGAAAACTTTACAATGGCAGAAAACGCTGGATCAATATTAACAGTCCTGTTACTCTGCTTTAGTGGGGTGCATACATATTTCTGATACCAAATATGTGTATAAAACATTTCCAGACACATGCACAGTATCTTTGCTTAGCTTAAAAAATGCAATAAAATGGAAATCTGACCAAGCAGATGAACCACTCCCAGGAGCAAAATACAACCACAATGGTATCCAAGCTTGATTTCACTCTTCTCCTATTTCCGAGCAATAGAATCACTATACATGTGCAAAACAGTTGATCTTTACACTGAGTGTTTCGTATGTTTTGAACCAGCAGGTTCCAGTGTTGGACTTGTCTTCATGAAAAACTTGTAGAAATTACTTTCAAGCTATATCGATATAATAAGAGACATTGATCCAGCAAGAGTTGTGGTAGTGCTTTGGGTGAGTAGTGGATCTTGTCCGTAATCATGTCACAAGTGTCTTTCTCTCTGTATAATAATCAACCATTTGTATTGCAGCAGCAGCCTGTAGGCAGTTAGCATGGATGCCCGAGCCAAGACGTCGTGTCCTACCTTGTGATATGCTATTCACTAAGTGTGATGCTGTGGTTCAATGTGGCAGGCAGCTAAACCCCACAGACAAATTTGCTCACTCCCACAGTGGGATGGGGGACAGAATCAGAAAAAAAAAGTAAAACTCAGAGGTTTCGATAAAAACAGTTGAATACAACAGAAAAATTAAGGAAAAGTAATAATAATAATAATGGTAAAAGAATATACAAAACAAGTGATGCACAATGCAATTGTTCACCACCTGCTGTCTAATGCCCAGCAGGTCCCCAAGCAGTGGGCCACCAACCCCCCAGCCAATTCCTCCCAAGTTTTACTGTTCAGCACGATGCCATATGGTATGGAATATCTTTTTGGCCAGTTTGGACCAGCTGTCCTGTCTGTATCATACCCCTCTCAAATTCCTGTGCCTCCAGCTTCTTGCTGGCAGAGCAGCATAAGAAACAGAAAACCGAAACATGGTCTTAAATCAAAACCACAGCACTATACCAACTGCTAGGAAGAAAAGTAGCTCTTATCCAGATGAAAACAGGACACATGCAGGCTGATTTTACTTTCTGGGCTAGGCTGTCTCCCAACCATCCAGGTAGGACCATTATTCATCATGGCTGATATAGAGGAAACTGTGTGCCTGATTTCCACACCAAGTTCTCATTGTAATTGCGGCTCAGATTGCTGCAATTATTTCATTTCATTAAGTCACACAGAACAAGTCCTTCCTTGAGGTCATTCATTTCTATAGTGTTTTATCAGCTAAAGGAAAAGAATGAAAGTCACTGAAAAAGAAGATGAAAAAGATCTATTAGGTCATCTGCTCCTTCTCTCTGCCAGAGTGTGATTGTTCCTTATTGTTCACTTGAACATGTTTTCTCAAGTCTAATTTAAAGTCATAGCAGAGAGTATTGCATCAATTTCCACAGGAAACAATTCCATAGACCAGTTAACTTGGTCAAGATGATTTTTCTTCTTCATGTAACATTTTATCTTGCTTCATTTTATTCCATTTCTCCTAAGATAAACTCCTAAAACTATAGTGTGATAAATAGCCTTTTACTATCCTTTGTTTATGCGCTGCAAATATTTATAGATTATTATAGTCCTTGTAAATTTGTCTGCCAAGAACACACATTGCAACATTCGATTGTTTCAAAAACTCCAGAAATTTTACCACACATAGAAAAGGATACACCCAGAAATTTGATGACTCAAGAATTTGCCCATGATATAAACTTTTAACAGAGAAAGCCTAATCCTGTGATAAATATTAAAGTATTTGGCAGACTTACAGCCAAGTAAGATATTGAGAAATTTGATTGCATATATTGGAGAGCAATTCTATAGTGTCATGCCTGAGAGCACAACATTGCCTTTATCTATAAATCAGGTAAATGGAATGGGTCCGGTAGAGCACAGGAAGTTGTGTAACAATGTTCTAAAGATGAAGGATTCATTTAATAGCTAAGGTTAACAGTACACCTGCATTTCAATGCAAATATATACATACTGGATTTCCTTATGTGGAATAAAGAAGTATAAGGATTGCCTTTAGTCACAACTAGTGTCAGCCAGCTTACCTTTTTCAGCTGAAGTAATAGAGTCTGAGCTTCTCAAGAAACTACACAAGTTGTCCATAGAATCATTCCTAATACTGTAAAATAATTAGAAATGAGAAGCGCGTAAGACTTATACAACTTTGTGAAACTGAAAATTAGCAGGTCTGATGAACGGAGGTATTAAGGAAAACTAAGTTTTCTTGAAAATAACTAAATTTTGTCTTAAAAAATGTCCGTGCTGCAGGAAGCTAACTTGTGTGCACATTTTGTTCTTTTTGGGAAGATACTGTCCAAATCAGCTACTTTAAGATGAATACATTTGATTCACACATAGAATATGATATTGAAAATATTAGTCTTCCAGTCTTAATGTATTTAAGCTCGGCAGGCATATCATTAAAACTTTGAAAAATAATACCTGAAGAATAACATTATGAAATCAATGGAAATGGTGAGGGGGTATTGCACCTCTCTGCTTCATGAAAATTTTTCTGCAAGCTGTGTTTGGTGGGCCGCTTCAGTATTGATCAGAAAGCTACCGTCACATAACAGCTTACACTAGACATTGTGCAGTACTTAAGTTCTGCTGAAACTCAATCTCACCTAAGTTACAACAGGATTGTTTTTTAGATTTTTAAAAATAATTTTGCCTGGTTTACATCAATGCAAGTTACATGCAATGAAAAATATTGATATATTAATACAGTTTTTAAAAGAAAGAATAATGAACTCAACTATTTAAAAACTGGAGGATTACATTGAAGTGTAAATTCATAAGATTTTAGGTAATTCTATTTTTTAGATCAAATGTTTCATTTGAAATGAATGCATGTTTCATTTCTATAGTTATGAATTTCAAGAATGCTTAATTTTCAAGAACACTGAATTTTGAAGAATATTAAATGCAGGGAAACAGGAAACAAGCTATTTCTTTGTGTTATCAAGAAAAGAAAAGTGTAAAAAAGCTAAATTATCATTTTGTAGTTCTGTTTATATTCCAAAGAAGACTAATCACAAAAACCCCAGATTTATTTTTTTGTAGGGACAAGAGGAAAAGAAATATATTGGCCACTAAGAGAAACAACAAGAGAGGTCATCTGCTGGTCAGCAACACCATTACCCAAACTGAAATGGTCAGTGAAAAATACTTGATCCCTATTGCTTCGGTCATCCATAACACAGGAAAAAGATTAGGGGGTTTCTGGGAATTTGTGTGAACATATGATACATCCTATCAGACTTTGAGGGAAAAAACCCTGCTTTGTTTTGAAAGCAGCTGAATGCAAGCAGAAGTATGTGAGAAGAATGGGAAAACAAGTGAAAGAAAAAGAGAAATGAAAACCAACATGCAACTGAGATAAAGAGAATCTAGAGTCCAGTTTCCTATTCAACAATACTTGAAAAATTTTGTATAATACCAATCACAGATTGATCACTGTTACAAGCTATTTAGAAATGTTTCATAACTGTATCCTTCTGGCTTGTACTTTCTTTCTAACTTCAAATTTTAGGTTTTCAAAACTTTGAAATGAGCTCACTATGCCTGGAAATAATTAACTTAAATAAATTGAGTTATTGAGAACACTCTCAAAGTGTGTACTGCCTCAAAATATGGAGTATAGCTGCCATCCTCAAAAAAAAAGAATTTCAGAACCTTTGGTACTTTGTTTGCTAGTTCTGGAGCTCTATCATTATTTGGATTAGAAAGAACATGTAAGCACACCTTTAAAAAGCAAGTTGGGTAGCTTATAGATTGATAATAATAATAACAACAATATATTCTAAATGAGCCATAATAGCATATTAAATATATGCTTAGTTATAATAATTTTCCTAGTATTAAGTAATATAATTTTAATATACAGTATTTTTCCTCAGTTTCTTTACTTGAAACTAGAATATAGAAGAATAACTTTGAAAATTATGTCTTACATGCATGCATCGGTGCTCATGTAATTAAATTTAAGACCTTGAAATCTGCCTGCTCTGATACATAAAAACCGTGCCCATTGCATCTTCAGAAGCAAGATGCCAAATGTTGTCTGGAAAGCTTTCAAGTTCAGAAAAATTAAAAATAGATACTTAGCTTTCATTTCATATTAACATTAGGCTATATAATACTGGCACCTGAAAAGAGATAAATTATGGCTGTCTTCCACTTCTAACATTTATTATTTTAACAAAATTTGTAGTGTTTTGGCAGCAATGGTTTTTTTTCCCAAACTGACTCATGTCCTAATTAAGAAGATAACACAATTCTTGGAGGGTGAGCTTCTGATTTATCTAATCTACAGAGCTGAAATAATCCTGTGTTTTCTGTTAGTGGTTAAGGTAATTGTGTGAAACAATGAAATAAGAAATATATTTATTACTTCCTTCATGCTCCTCCTTTCTTCCACTGGACAGTATGCTCAGTAATGATCACTTCTGTCAATTAAAAAAAAAGACAAAATTCCACCTCCTTTTCCATCTACTTTGCTTCAGGCTGAGGTTTTTTGTTCCTCTGTGAGAAATACATGGTTTTGTGAAGGACTCATACACTACTGACAGAAAAAAGCAACTGTTGTATGCAACACAAAGTACAAGTCTGCTTTGAAATCTCCTTTGTTTTCTAGGCAAATAAAGTTCTCCTTCCCTAAGCTCTGCTGTCGTACTGTCAGAAAGCAACAATTAGCAGACCTAGGATGCGAACATAATAGGTGAGGCCTCTGCAACTGCTAAGGTCAGAAAGCTGGGTATTATTGTTCATGTGATTATTAGATACTGGTAGGGGTGAAACACTTATTTAATTCACGTATGTAGGTCAGATGGCTGAACCCACATGTGGGTTAATTACTTTAATAAAGCATCAGAAGCTGAAACATTATGTGCTCAGTATTCCCTGAGCCAGGAAGCCTGTCTGATTTGGTTTGGTGTTATGTGACCAAAAAGGTGAGGGGTTTGAAAAGGAGTTAGCATTAGATGGTACCCCTAAAACACAAGATTGTATAGTTCCCGTGTCCATTTTATCTGAAGTTGTTCTGCCAAAACAAAATCCCATTTCACGCTAAAAGGATCAACAATTGTCCATTCTGATTAATGGGTCTTGAGATGTTTAAGCCTCTATTGTTCATTGTATGTGCTTTTTGTAATGATTTTATGCTTTTTAAATTATTCTCTTGGCTAGCTGTTGACACCTCATATTCTTCCATTTACTCTATTTTGCTGCATTTATTTAGAGTATTTATTTGCATGTGAATGTTCCTGTCCAAGCAGTTATTTAGAATGTCATAACCGTGTGTGGCACTTTTTCTGTTTGCAGTACAGGTCTCTCTCTGATATCCTTGATCACATACATAATTATCTCACTACCCATGTCATCCAGTAGGAGCCATTCTCTCAAAAATTATACAGTCAAGCTCCACAAATTTTAATGAAATACTTCCTATTAGTTTTCCAAGCTGCACTAGGGCAACATATCACAGGCCAAATAGGCTGGGGACAGACAAAAAATGAAATATTTCATATTTAAGACTGGGTGGACTCTGTATCTGAGTAAGGTGGGATTTTTTAATCAGAAATAATAGATAATTACTTGAAAACATTAGTTCAGTGTTCTGTTATTGTCAAAAAGGACACAAATATTCAGAATATTTGCAAGCTTGAGCATAACAGAAAAGATCATTATACTATTTTACAAACCATGCTAAGCCCACACCTAGACCAGTCTGTGCAGTGATGATCCTTTATCTCAGAAAAGCTGTAGTAGAACTGGAAATGTGGGGAGGTGGAGGAAGGCTATTGAAATGTATGGAATTGTTTCTAAACTAAATAGGTTAGAATTCATCAGTGTTGGAAACAGAAGAGTGAGAGATGTGAAAGAAACTGTTAAGGAATCTTTCCTGTCTGACCATTCAGGAGCCACTCTGGCAGTCACACTCCCACCACCAGAGACTTTCACTTGGTGTGTGGCATTACAGGGACCTAATTTACTTTGGAAGACATGAAATATCTGTTTCTTAAAGATTTGATACTAGGCAGAAATAGTTTTAAAGAGTGAATAAGAAATTAGCAGTTTAATTGCTCTCTCTTAATGTCTTCTGAAAGATTTCATTAATCTAAGAAGATGACAGCATGATTGTTTTTGTAAAACAATTGCATTCAAATTATATTCACAAGGTGTTTTCTTTCAGTCTTGGGATGGTTTTAGTTTTGCTTTTGGTATGTGTTTCTAGAGCACGTGGGTATCTCTCACTTAACTTTGGTAATGGAGTAAATGGCACTTAGAAAAACAATGTAATAGCATTTTTCATCATGAAAAGATTAATAGAAAAAAAACCAGAAAGAAAATACTGGTAAAATCCACTTGAAATATGCAGAAATACAATAACGATAATTGCTTGAATTGCTTGCAGAACCTTCCGTTATTCATATGACTCAGAGCCTTTGAAGCGACATGTATTTTTGTGTGACTGTGCTCTGCAGTATTTATTTGCTTTCCACATGGGTTTTTTTAAGCAACTGCAGATTTGAAATATCCCTGGTCCATTGTGGCAATGTCAGAAAATGTAGCAGTTTGACACAGTGGTCAGAACTTTTTTCCTGTTCTTGTTTTAGACATAAGCCAATTACATGACCTTGAAATAATTTCTTTAGTACTGTTTGTGTGTTTTGTTAGTAAGTCTTTGGATGGGAACCTCTTTTCACTATGGGTCTAAGAAACGTTTAGGTGAAACAGTTCATTGTTGAATCTTCCTGGCATTGTAGTATAAATGAAAGCATTAACAGAGGTGGAGTCTGGGGGTTAGTGACAGGTAAGTTAAATATTCTCATTAAAATGACAATAGAGTGATTAAATAGAGATGTGTATAGTTAGTTTGTGATGGTGAAAATGTCTGAAAAAAAGGTTTTAATTAATTGTTTAAAACAAAAGGGAAAATCTCAGATAAAATCATCCAGTCAAACATATCGCAAAAGCAAATCTCTGGTAATTTGTATGGTTATTTTCAGCAATTTGTGTGAAGAAAACATTCTTCTATCAGGAAGGTACTAACCTGAGATATTGAATAGGATGTGGAGATAGCCTAATAAATCTTCATTGTGTGGGTTTGGTTTGGTTTGGTTTGTTGTTGGAGGTTTTTTTTATGAACAGCAAGAAAGGACATTAGTGAATTTTTTTTTTTTTTAACTGAGTTATAATAACGTTTTAGAACTGACAGGTGTGATATGCATCCCTTTTTTTGCTCACAGAATAGCAGAAATTGCTGCAATGTGAGTTTTCCCACACCCGCAAAGAGTGTGTTTCAGTTTTTGCTGCAGAAATTACTTCTAATGGCAGCTCAGTTCAGACTCAGTGCTCATTCGAGCCTTTCTCTGTGCTTGGTCCCTAGACTACCAACCGGGATGTCAAGTAGTGACAATTGTTCAAAAGAGGCAATTTCTTGTCCCTCAGCACCAACCTGGAAATAAGGTAAAGAAACCTTGAAAGGGATCAGTTATCCTGCACACAGCCGCTTTCCGCTTAATGTTGATTTCTGCTGTCACGAACGAAGTGGGTGGTAGTTTATTCTTATTGGCAGCAGGCATAAACTATCAACTGCTTGCTTTGTGAAGGGAAAAAGGAAAAAAAATCAATGTTAAACGTAAAGCAGCCATGAGGCCATGAACAGGATGACAGATCATTGGAGAGGCTTTATTTTATTTTCAGAACCCTGTTAGTGAACAGTACAATGACTCTCAGATTCATTCATTACTTTCATAATGGCAGTATCCACACTAAATTTGATTATTGGCCTTAAACAAAGGGTTGACCTTGAAAGTATTTCCTTTTCTCTTTGATTAAAAAGTGTTTCTACATTAATGACTGTTAGTTCCATTTTCACCTTAGATTTTTGCTGTGGAAACAAGCTGAGTATATCACAGTATCAAGCTTTTTATCAAGACTTTTAGAGACAAAAAAAAGGAGAGAATAGAAAGGCAGCAGCACTTCTTAAGTTCTGGCAAGGCAAAGGGATAGTATTGTATGTAGAAAAATCAGAAACTATAAAAGCAGCAAAAGAAATAAATGCAATGTACTTAAATCTTCATGGAGACTACTGACAACTGTATTTGTTTATGTAGTGGTTGCCAATTTCTTAGAGCAGCAAAGGAACCAGTTTCTGGGTGCCAGGTTGTGTTTCCAAGGGCAATCCAAGGCCCTGGTCTGACTTACTAAATGTGATTTGAGGAATGGAGAGATGCCAAAAAAGGGAAAGCATGAGTTTGGGGCTGGTGGTTTTATACAGATAGTCAACAAGAAGCAATATGACAGTAATGAGTATGGTAAAAAACGGTAGCCAGGACTAAGCTTTCATCCTTTAAAAGGAAAAGAACACCACATTGTCAAAGCATACCTGCAGGACATTTAAATGGAGGGAATCTCAAACTGATTACAAGTATTTGTGTCTGTGACACACTAAACTCAGTCCAAATTTGATAAATTTTTGCAGGAAGCAAAGGTGATACAGACCCAAAGCCCCTTGGCCCGCCTTTGTTGCTGTGTGTGCTTCCCCTGCGGCACACAGCAAGGAGGACTGCACAGTTTCCTGAGTCATTTCAGCTGCATCTAGCCAGGACTGATAGCAAATATTCAGGGAAAGACTAGACATTTGGCTGGATGAGGAAAGAAATTTGCAGTGATGATAGACCTTACAAATTTAACCTTAAACTGGCAGATTTGTAGCACATCTGTTAAACATGCTGGAGTGTGGGGCTGATTTTGTTGTTCACTTATTTTGAAGTACTGGCACTATCTATTGTCAGAGTGAGGATACTTATCCAGATCCACTGTTTTGACTTTGCATGGCAATTGTGGCAGGTTCTTAACTCAATTGCTGACACGAATGCAGTAAAAGAAATTATTGCATTTACATCAGACTAAGCGAAATGAAAAAGAAAAGAAGGTTGATAATGGCTATGAAGTAACTTCCAAACATGATGTCATATAAATTGTTTTACCTCTGTGTATTTTAGGCTCCTCACAGTCATAGGATGTTTTCTCAATAATTTTGGATAATTTTTCATCTGGTCAGAATCACAGAATCATAGAATCATAGAATGAATTTGTGTTGGAAAGAACCTTAAAGATCATCTAGTTCCAACTCCCCTGATATGGGCAGAGAGCATCCCACTAGATCAGGTTGCTCAGAGACCCATCCAACCTGGCCTTGAACACATCCAGGGATGAACCGCCCACATCCACTCTGGGCAACATGTTCCAGTGCCTTACCACCCTCACAGTAAAGAATTTCTTCCTAATATCTAATCTAAACTGACCGTCTTTCAGTGCAAAGCCATTCCCTGCTGTCCTATCACCTCACTGCCTCATAAAAAAAGCCCTCTTCAACTCTCTTTTAGATTCCCTTTAGGTACTGGAAGGCTGCTCTAAGGTCACCCCAGAGCCTTCTCCAGACTGAACAACCCCAACTCTCTCTCTGATTTAGAGACAAGGATGTCATGTGGAACAGTATCAAATGTTCTGCACAAGTTCACATAGATGACATCTGTTCCTCTTCCCTCATCCACCAACACTGTAATCTGCATCATAGAAGGCCACCAAATCTGCCAGGCTTTTAGTTATTTGAAGGCCACCAAATCTGCAATTTGCTTTTAGTGAAGCCATTTTAGCTGTCACCAATCACCTCCTTACTTTTCAAGTGCCTTTGCATAATTTCCATCAGGATTTGTTCCATGATCTGGCTGGGCACAGAGGTGAGACTGACGCGCCTATAGTTCCCTGGGTCTTAATTTTTTCTCTTTATAGGAGGGTTTGGGGGTTATGTTTCCCCTTTCCCAGTCAGTGGGAACTTTACTGCCACAACTTCTGAAATTTGATGGATAGTGGCTTAGTCACTCCACCCACCAGTTCCCACAGAACCTGTAGATCCATCCCATCAGATTCCGTTAGGTTCATTAGATGGGCTCCTCACTGCCCCAAGGATCTTGAACCCCACCATTTTATGTTCATTGCATCCAAGGCTGCCCTTGAGCTTCACATTCCCCGTCAACCCCTCCTTGTTGGTGAGGGCAAGGTCCAGCATAGCATCTCTCCTTGTTGGCTGCTCTATCCCTTGGAAAGGGAAGTTAACATGAGCACATTCCAAGAACCTTCCAGATTGCTTGTGCCCTGCTGTGTTCTCCTTCCCTCCCAGATATCCAGGCAGCTGAAGTCCCCCAGGAGGCTCTGGATTTGTGCACACAAGGTTGCTCCCATCTGTCTCTAGAAGGCCTCATCTACTTGATCTTCCTGACTGGGTGGTCTGTAGCAGACCCCCACTATAATAACACTGGTCCTTGCTCTACCCTTAATCCTCACCCATACACTCTCAGTTGGCTCCTTACCCATCCCCAGACAAAACTCTGTGCACTCCAGCTGGTCATAGACATAGAGGGTGACACACCATCCCCCCTGCCTGCCCATCCTAAGGATCCTATATCCTTCCATTCCAACACTTCAGTCATAGGAACCATCCCAGAACATCTCCATGACGCCAACAAGATCATAGCCCTGTAGGCGTGTGCACATTTCTAATTCCTATTGTTTATTCCCCATGCTGTGTGCCTTTGCATAAAGGCATTTGTGTAGGAGTCCCAGTGAAGCTGCCTTACTGGCTGAGTGGCTGGAATTCCTTTGTGCTGCTCTTCAGGTGCTCTCCCGATGACCTTCAAACCCTCTTCGGGCTCTGAGCATCTCATTCTGGCACTGGCATCAAACTGCTAGGAATGGGATGGATTGAGGCTCCCTTTCCCCAGCAATTTTAACTTAAAACCCTCTTCACCAGCCCAGCAACCCTATGACCAAAAATTCCCTTCCCCTTCTCTGACAGATGGGTCCCATCTGCCCCCAGCAGCGCAGGTTTCTCAAAGCAAGTTCCACGGTCTAAGCAGCTGAACCTCTGGATGTCGCAACCGTAAATATTTGTTGATTAGCCAGATTCAAATGGCCCTTTCAAACAAATTCTTTTCAACCAGAAATATTAATGAAAAAACTATTTACGCTTCAGAGTGCCTTACTGCCCCTCCCAGGGTTCTGTAATCCTTGCTACTCATCAGGCTGCTCCCAGCTGTATCTCTGGCACTCACAGGAAAGAACAGCAGCAGATAATAGTCAGTGGGCTGTGTGAGGTTTAGTAATCTTTGGGTGACATCCTTGATATGAGTCCCCAGTAAGCAGCTCGCCTCTGAAGAGTGCATCAGGGCAGCAAGTCAGTACCTGGTACCTCTCAGAAGAGACCCCTACTACTATCACCTATCATCTTAATTATTTGCACTGGCTGTCAGTTACATGGAGAGCAGATGGAGCTGCCTTACTCAGCCCCAGCACCTCTCCTGAAGACACAGGTCCTCCCTCTTCACTTTGTAAAGTGCTGAAGCAGTTCTGCAATGGTACCTCCAGCTTTTGGGGAAGTCTCTTCCTCCTGCAGGTCCTTGTCATTGTAAGCCTCCATTCTCCTGCAGTACTGAACACCCCTCCCTTCTATGTGTGCCAGTGGGGGACTTTGTGACTGCTTGGCTGTGGTTCCAGTGCAGATTGTGCTTGGAACTAGCTATTCAACTCCTTCACAACCTCCCAGATGGTTACGCAGCCTTCTCACCAATACCTGCAGCTCAGCCACTTGTTGCAGAAGGCCCTTCACCCAGGTACACCTTCTGCAGGTAGATCTGCTGCCAGGAGAAAGGTCTGTGCACTTTCTGCAGTCTGAGGTCTGCACTGAAACCTCTCCCTACACCAGCTCCATCTGAGTGGAGGTGCTGGCCACTGCTGGGGTAGATAGCACAGACTCTCCAGCTGGAGCTGCAGACTTTGCTCCCAGAGGAGTGCCCACCATTCTGCCTTGAGGGTCAGGTAGGAAGAGCACCCTTGACCTGTGCAGATGATCAAAGAATTGTGTCCAGCTACTGGATTATGCAGACTCCAAGTCTCTCCACTCAGACAGAGAAAT
The DNA here is from genome assembly GCA_013398055.1 of Ifrita kowaldi. Lineage (NCBI taxonomy): Eukaryota > Metazoa > Chordata > Aves > Passeriformes > Cinclosomatidae > Ifrita > Ifrita kowaldi. The sequence goes on from VZRS01007047.1 coordinate 73,488, forward strand.
GCCCAAACTTCAGAGCAGTGCCCTCCCACAGGAACTGCCCTGCCAAGTGTCTGAGTCCACAACCAATTTGCCTGTTCTTTTCACGGCATTCCTGGCCCCTTGCACTCCCTGGTGCTTTCTTTGTGGGAGTGGGGTGGTCACTGTTACTCCTGGCCCTGCACATGTCCTTGACAGCCTGTCCCATGCAAGCTTCTGGCTCCTGGCAGGTCTCAGCACTCCTCTGGGTTTTCCCTGACTCAGGAAACCCTCTCTGTACACCATGATCCTCTGTTCTGCTGTGGAACATGCCTGGACTAGAGCTGATTTCTTTAGCAAGTGACATTAGCATGGTACTCTACAAATAAATGTATTCTTAAATATTCAGTCTGTTTCCAAAGGTAGACAGACTTTACTGCAGTTATTTAATTCAATGATCTTTACCATGATCTAAATCAATGCGCAAGAAACCTTATTTGAATACTTACTTCTACAGTTCTACTGCTTTAGTTATTCGCCAAAATTTGTAACTATTAAGACATTGTCTTGGGGTGACTCCATCATGTATATCCCCTATCNTTAAGTAAATATACCATATCCCTTATCATGCACCAACTACAAACAAAGCAAAACAATGCAATAAATTGTTAAAAACCACCTTAAAAGCACTAAATAAAAAAACTTTCAAAAATTAAAAACAGCATCTAACAAAAGCCACCTAATTAGTCAACACCCAAAGTTTCATCAATAAAGCTAGTCCAGCCCAATCTAAATCCCTGCATACAGTAAATAAAAATAAAGTTCCAATAATGCATGTCAAAAGTTTGTTAAAAAAACTGTTTAAGTCAATTCTGCCTCAAAAATATAATGCTAAATAGTGCTAAAGCAAGGCATTTAGGATCCCTGTCACACGATCCAGCTATCGACCAAAAAAGACATACTGTCTTACAATTTAGGACAATAAAACAAAAGTAGTGAGTACTATACTTTCCTAAACAGGTTATAATATATACACATTCAATCAGTTTTACAATTTTACATACAGTTGTATCAATTATTCATTTCTATTGTGCTATGTTAAATAGTGATAAACACCATTTCTTCTTTAACAGATGAGTCATTTTTCAATCATAATCTATGTCAAATGGCTTCTAAAGGAAACTGCAATTCAATTTAAGTGCAGAAAATCAGCATCTTTAAATTGTTTTTATTAGATAAATGAAAGAACACCAAGTTGCTGGATACATAAGAATGTTTTCAACTTAAATTAAATTATCTATAAAATGTATCTGTAATATCTGTAGTTCAGTATTAAGTGCCTCTTGTCCTTCAGTTTTCTAGAATAAACAGATCTCACCTTTCAGAAATATTTCTTTTTTATAAAGCAAATAAACTGCAATAAAGGAAATCTAAAGCTGTGTCTGCAGACTAGGTAGGCTGTCAAAAGGATTGTTTATAACTTCAGGAACTCAGTTCTTACAAAACCACCTGACCTGGAGGCAAGTTATCCAAATAGGTGGTGAAAAATCATCCTCCTGGGTATTCAAATCTCAGCTGGATAGGTCCTGAGCAGCCTGAGAGCTAAAAATGTTCCATCCAAAGAAAACTTCTGGGTAATTCTTGGATTCCATGGTTCTACTTTAGCAATTTAAATTATAAAATGAAAGAGTAAATTGCAAGTGCTATTTTTTTATTTACCTTAATTTTTTCAATAGGTGACAATAATAATATAGATATTTCTTGAATTTGTTTTAACATACCTTCAAGACAATTCACTCTGAGAATAAAAAAATGACAGTTGCATATCTATTTCTTCCATTTTTTCCCTTTGAATTAAATATATTCACCTACTGCTTTTTTTCCAATAGATCATTTCCAGTTAAAAATCATGAATGACAGAGGAAGAAAATAGATTGGTTTAAATTGCAAAAATGGACTTGGGAGGTCTGCCAGTCGTGAATTAACATTCCTGATCCAGAATGATTGAGAGGTATTAACTGGTTTGTCAGATATTTCCTTTGAACATAATTTTGTATAATGAGCAAATTCTGGGATATATAGATAATGAGCTACAGAAAGAAATATTAAGATTGTCTGATGAAATGATAATAAAATAATCATTGCTATCTGTCATGTACAGTGATTTTAGAACAGGACCAGGTTACGCTGTGTATCTTTAGACTGCCTGTGCAGGGCATAAATTATACTCAAAGACAACTGCAACACTGCAGCAGTTAGAAGAACATATAGGAATTGATACAGTCCAGCATTTGTGGATTCTCCATCGTACACTGTCTTTAAATGAAGATGAGATAGATTGCCAAAGATATGCAATAAACCATTCAGAAGATAGAGGCTTTATCCAGTTAGGACTTAATGAAATTCTATGACCTCTGCTATGCAAGAGGTCACTGGACTAGTACATCTCTGTGTTTTAGTCTGTGCTTTGCTGCTATCAGTTAAAAGCATTTTGAGCCTTGTCAACCAGAAAGATGCTCGAGAGCAGTGGTAAGGGAGAAGGTTTAGTGTCTCACTCACAGTTCAGAGCACATCACCAGTTGCAAAGAGAAAAGGTTGCTGTGAATGCCTGCTTCTGCTGAGGTCAATAAAATTTTGCCTTTGTCTTTAGAGGACCAGGATTTAAACTGATGAATTTCTGGAAGGTAGTGAAGTTACATGACTTCCCAGGAAATATGCACTTGCTAATTAGTTTCTGCATTCATATGCAAAATGATTTGTTGAACCATTATGTTCGACACAATGGTGTGCCAGAGCTTACAGTCTTCTGAGTCTTGGATTATGATTTCTCAGAGCAGAGCTCCAGCAACACACAGCAACCAGAAACAACCACCCCAACCTTGGCTCCTCCCACGGCTAGATTTATAGGGCTTGTGCCTGCCCTGCAGCTACAGCTGTTTGTAGGAGGTTAATGAGCACTTTAGGTTGAGGTGGCCTGAACTCTATTTGAATAACAATTGAGTTCAGGTGTTGAGTCCGGTCCTGAGTGAGAGCTTGGCTAGTGCACACCATCAGGGTTTAAATACTACTAAATAATACTAAATAATAAATATTACTACACAACGGTATGCTGAATTTCTTCTCCTAAATATTTACATTATATATGACCAAAACCACTCCACATCTACTTATTTCAATATATAAGCACCTTTTAAATACAGACACTACTTTCTGGTGAAAAACAAAACCAAAAAAATTCACTACAAAACTTCATCTTTACTAAGACCGCAGTAGAGTATTTAAATAGAGGTCCAGCCCTCGGTTTAGAGGCACTGCCACTGCAGTAATATACGTTCACATAAGCATGAAAATTCAGAAAATGTCAGTAACATCACTTGTACTTATTAAAATGTGAATGTAATAGCATCTGAATGTATTGTAGGCTGCATTCAATTGAGGGTTCTCCTTAACCTATTAATCTCTGAACCTGCTGTGTTTGCAGATCATCAACATTTCCCCAATAAACATAATTTTCCTATGCTTGGATTTCTGGAATCTCTCTAGCTTGGAATCTAGGAAGAATTCAATTAAACAAAAATGGAGAAAAACTTCAAGAAATAAGAAAATGTTATTAGCTTTTTTAAAATGTTTTCTGCGTTTTGCACCAAATCTCTCTTCTTCACAGAGCTCCTCACCATTCCTAGAGACAACAGCCATATTTCCCAGTGTAGAACATCCTCTGAATAAATGCCATCAAGCTTTAAAATTTGCTTTTCATTCAGATCATAAAAGGCAAACAAAGTGCTTGTGAGACTGCCCAAGCAAGCAGAAAGAGTCTGGCTCCTAACAGTGCAAATCTTTTGTAAACAGCTCACTGCAGTCCTATTTCATAAAGTCCACAGCAGACTGCACTGCATTTGTAAGTTTCAAGCCTTCAGTGGTGACCTAGCCAGTGTTAAATTCGCTTCATTCACTGTCAGTCCGATGCATCAAAATTCCTCTTAGTTCTCTGTAGGCAGTTAAAAGTCTGCCACAATATGGAGTCAAGAAGTAACAGCTCTTTTCCATGCATCTTCAGTGCAGGGATGGCTTCCTGAAGGGTAAAAATCAAGAGGTGGATCTATGTGTAGAATAAAAAAAATAATTCAAGGTAGATTGTTATTTTACATGGTTTGAAGTTAGATGCGTTAATCAGAAGCAAAAAAAAAAAAAAGTCCCAATTTTAAAGTGACAATTATCTATTAGATTGAACTGTTTGCAAAGGAAATTTATGTGCCAAGGTTATAAAGATTATAAAAGACACTATTTAATTATCCCTCAGTTGAACAAAGAAGTCCAGAAAGAGCATGATATGGGACTAATGGACCAGCAAAAATGCAAAGTACCATTCAGCACTAAAGTAATTGGGCAGAACACAGAAAGAGACCAGGATAAATGATTACTTCATTAATTTTAAAATTAAAGGGCAAGATAAGGTGGTCACTATCATAGAGAGTTATTAAGGTAAAACTGGCTAATCAGCACAATTTAAAAGTAAAGAAGTCATCCAATGCCTACCAATTCCAGAAGAGCGTGAAATAAAGCAATTTGATGTAGCTTTATCAATCAAACCATACAGATAAGTGGTTTAGTCTAAGAGTTTTCTAATTTATTGTAGCCTTTGTTTAATACAGTGACCACTGGAAATTGAAGATGGACATCTCTCTAAACATTTAGGGTTTGGGACAGGCCTGTCCAAGACTTTGCAAATTTCAATGCTGTTCAGGAAATTCCATGTTCGTGACTTCAATAATGCTCCTGTAAAAACTGTCATTATCTTTTCAACACAAATTCAGTCCTTCTACCTGACTTACTGGCAAACATTTTAGTCAGTTCTTTATTACAGAGCTTTTTATCTTGCTTCTGAGCTGCCTTTCCCTGTTTCTGTTGCACTGACTCCCCTGATGCCACAAGTCAGAAAAAGTGCTTTCTCAGTCTTCCTCTGTGAACTCACATTTTAAATATAAGGCATTTTATTTTTGTCCCCTACGCCTTTCTCTGTGAAGTCTATGAGAACATTCTTTAATACAAAATAAAAACTTAAAAAAAAAAACCATGCAAAAGTTCAAATAGGCTTGAACCTTCTTCAGAAATAGTCTTACTACAGGATATTTGAGTAAGTAGCTTAAATGGTATCAAATCCTGGAATGCCTTCTCTATCTCTTTCAGTCCATCAGCAACATTCATTTGCTTACTCTAGAAGTAGTTAATATGCCTTAAATCCAATTCAGCATGCTTGACTAGCAGACAGTAACTCTTCATTTATTTATATTATATCCTGGTATTGCTATGGAAATGTAATGTCTCCTGAGAGTAAAAGCCTTAGGCCTTGTGTATTATATGCTTAATCTGTTATCAACACATCATTTTGTTTCCCCTTATAGCTATAAATGAATTCTGGGACAATATTATGTTAATACTTTCTACTGACAGGCAAGACAGTATATAATGAAAACACAGTTTTCCAGTTTACACAATGATACACTTTAAAAATAATGTTTAAATGAAAAAAAAAATTTTAAGAGTCTAAATCTGAAAACATTATTTTTGTAGGCTACCTGCCAAATGAAATTTTATGAGGAAGATTGGATAGGTGTTGGCATAAAAGAACACAGATGGAATAGAAATTGTGATAGCATTTCTCTCTTCTTACGCCATCAAATTTCGACAAAAATTTTTTCTACAGATAGAACAGTGAAAAAAAAACCCCAAATTAAAAAATCTAGTTCACATTCTGTTGCTCATGTATTAGTCTTACTTTTTAAACTGAGTTTCAACTGTGGCATATATATGAATTGATTTAGAAACAATGATTAAAACTCTGAGTAATAGCAGGTCTGAGTACTGTTTTGATTTACAGTGTTAATGAGATCAAGACAAAATGTTTCAAATTTTAGAAATCCCATTCAAAAAGGATTCCCTCGAAAGCCCATTTAAGTGCTTGCAAACTCCATGAGTCTTATCTTAGACTATGCTGCCAAACAAAAATAAAGTGTGCATTGTGACCCTGAAGTTTCAGAAACATTTTTATGTTTTAAACTCTTTCTGTAAGTAGAGAAAATAAGTGTGGGGGAAAAAAAGTAACATTCTGAAATACATTTGATTGTTTTCTTTATTCTAAAGTAATACATGTATAAAAGCCCTGAAAAATTCAGTGGTTTACTCTAACTGTAACAAATGTTCCTTTCAGATAGCTCCACCTTGTTTCGGTCTAAGACAGAGAGAATACCTCTTCCTTTGGAAAATTCTCATGGAAACTACTGTGGTATGCTCATTGGTGTTATCTATTGAGTTATAATTAGGAAAGGGACTGAACTGAAAAACCAAATCTGAACTACCTGTTATTCTGAAAAATCTTGGATTTGGACCAAACTCTGGATTAGAACTCTGCAGTTATCTTTAAAAAATACACAGTTGAGCAGAAAAAGCATTTCAATCTTTTATAGTACCAAAATACTACCATTTATAACCCTTGCTCTAAGTTACTTTTGATCAGTATAGTTGATTTTTTATATTATGGTTAACCAAGAAAAATGTAATAGATATTTATACAGCCATTTAAAAATGGTGGAACCTTGTGACTTTGGCCACCTGTTTTAGTTGCACTCATTTTAATGCAGACTTGTGTAAAGGTATGTGGTCTGATTTTAAAAGGGAAAACAAACCATCAGCTTCACCAACTTCTGCCATCCTGCCTTCTCAGCTTGCAATGAATGGTTAATATTTTCGTGTAAGATGTGCTTAAAAATTAAGACTTGTTTCCAATTACATTAGTGTCCATATTTTGTGTGGGTGTCTTCCAGAAAACAGAAATTAAATAACTACATATGTTTTCATTGATGTGTATTTTTATGGTTTTTTAACATTTAAATACTACAGAATTATAATGGTTCTTTGTTCCTGCTCATTTCTGTAGTTTTAAAAGAACTTGGAGAATGGTCCTCTTCTCTGTAAGTAGTATGCAGTTTTTGAAAGGGCTGTAAAATAAGTCACATATTTAAATAATATATGTGTCCCAGCTTGAGACGAATTCGGAGGAACGCCCGAAATGAACGTCCCCTGATAGAAGGCAGGTTACAGCCACTCCTCCCCCGCCACGTTCAAGAAGAAATACCTCAGAGGAAAGTGAAAAAAACCTATTTATTTAACAAGTAAAGTGCAAGCAGGCACGGGGAAGAAAAAGAATAACGCTAAATAATAAAACCTCTTGCTGTGGAAAGAACCTGGTAAAATTCAATGTCCTTGTGGGTGTGGCTTTCTCCTCTCCAGAGCTGGGGCTCGGCATGGGCCCCTCCGGGCTGGTGTGTAGGATCTCCTGACGATGTTCTGGTGTTGATGAACAGTCCAGAAGAGAAGGAGAAGAAGCCAAAGTCCCAGGGCTCCGTACTTTAGCTATGGAACAAGAAACTAACTAAAAAGCAAAAGGAATGTAACTCTCTTCCCTGCTGCAGAAGCGGAGCCGCTGGGCAGGAGAAGCCAGCGAGCTTATCCGTGTTTTGAACATAGCTCCAAACGAATTCCACCAGCTGTCCCCCCTCTCCCTTAGAGGTACAGAAAGGCACAGGATTCATGTCTGGGCATAGAGAAGGCTATAGGGAATATAGTATCATACAGTCACCCCAGGACAACAAAGTGAAGAATTGCATCTATGAAATTATACAGGGCAGAATCTGTATCGGGCATGCAGACACATTTTAATGAGCTCCCTGCAAAATAAGTCTGGGAATTGTCTAAAGACAGCAATGTCAAATAAGTCCGACAGTAATGAAATAGGACAATGCATTATTAACAGAATAACAGCACCATAGAAATACACCTATCTAACTTATGCGCCCAGGATGACTTGTCTCCTTGGTTCTGCACTGCACTGCCTGGGTTCACCAGCTTCTCTTCTCAGAAGCTCAGGAACAGCTTGTGGTAGAGTTCACCACAAAAAGCAGACACGACTGTTTGTGACTCACTAATACCTTTGTTCAATATTCATATCGCAAGAAAGCTTTTACTCCTTTCTAGATGGGACAGCACTTACACCCTCCAGAGTCAATAGTGTGGTTTCTGCTACCAACTCAAGATGATCTCCCTGGAAGTGAAACTTCCAGGAGCTGTGTATGGTTGTGAGTAACTTACTTGCGAAGGCATCTTGAAAACCAGTATTCCCCTAAATATCACGACAGCAGACACTAAGATAGGAAGTATTTTCAAAACAGCCTTCCTGGAGAACAGCATGCTATGTAAGTAGCTGATAAACCAGAGTTTGAGCAAACTTTCCTGAGAAATGGAACATCCCCATTAAAACCTTTGATTTGTTCCAAATCTATGCATTCATTCTGCAGCTCAGGCAGAGAGGCCAGCCCTGTCTATCCCACTGTATGTGGCAACAATATTCATTGAATCAACTGGCATGTGGGGTGACACCAGGTTTCAGAGGTCACCTAATTTAGCAACCTGACTGGAGGCCCATTAAAAGGCAGGAGAAGTTTTCATTGGCTCTTCTGACATCCTGGTTTAAGTAGCTACCTGATCACATCGGAGGCTCCTGTGAATCTGATTCCTGTAATCTTTACATCCCCAAGTCTTTAAGCAGCCAGTGAGCCTGGGTGGTGCAATTCCTAAATGATAGATATAAGTCTCCCTTTTTTCAGCATCAGTCCCCAAACCTGAACAGAGACTGACAACTAATTCCAATTGAACCATGTGCACTATATCAACACCTTTCAGTAAAGTTGTATTACTTCAGGGATGTTTGCTATACCTGTAAACAAATTCCACAGTAGCATTTGGTTACACCACTAATTACCCACAAAACCCATCACTGTCAAACAGCAATGTGTGTACCAAATAGATACTGAAAAAATAATTATTTTGGTGCTGACATTTTCTATATTATTTTCAATAATGTGTGTTAATAAACTATGATGTAGTTGGCATAAAACACAACAGCGTACTTAACAGCCTTTTCAACTAAAGATAGTTTTAAGGTCTGCTATCTCCTGGATACCTGTGGTTTAAGAATTTAATGAAAAATATAGCAAAATGTGCCAGCTCAGCAGAGAGCCTGGGTGACAGGTTTAATTCAAGACATGTAAGTGATAAAATGGCAGTTTGAAAGAATTATGAAACATTTGATATAAACTTTGGTATAACACTTTCATCCTTGGCAAAGGCTCAGATACTTGTAGTGGACAATAAAGCAATGGTCTTATCTAAATTGGTTGATGATTAGGTAATTTTTACAAATACAGCTTTGTGTTGTAACTTGTTTAGTATAAAAGCAGTGATATTCTAAGTAATGCCTTTATCAAGCATCCTAAGCTGCACTACTTTGTCCATAGTAATGAATACAAACAGAGGTACTCAAAGGTATTTTGAGTATGGTATTACTTTCCTAATGTGTGTCTTCTATTTTGTTATACTAATTCACCTTGACAAGCTGTTTTTACAGGCACAGGGAGTTATATGTACTACCTGTATTTCTCACAAGAACTAGCATTTATGAGTGATCACTGGGAGATTTGATATGAAATAAAAATCAGGGAAATTATTCCCAGAGAAAATATGTTTTCATGTTTCTCAGTAATGTCATTTTAATAGTTGTGCTCATCTTTTTATCACTTTACATTATCCCTTGTTGAAGTACTGTTAAAAAATGGGGTGGTTGACACAATTTTGAATAAAATTTTAGTTTATAACCACTTCAAAAAAAATTAGTATTATTGAATTGGATTTGAAAGAGATTTCTATAAGATCACACAAATCCAATTTTACAATAGAGTGGTCCATAACTACTTTTTTTGCCAGCACTGGTCACTCTGATGCATGACCATCTTAATTTTCTATGGAGTTTGTAGCTTTTACTCACCTTCCGTCAGAGGACTTCAGTTTTGTTATTCCATCAGGCTAAATATTTCCTGATTATTACCTCACTACTATTAGATTTTTTTTTTAACTGAAAGTATAATCTGTCTATACTATTTGTGACTCCCACCAACAGTAAGCCTGTATCACTAAAAAACTGCAAACCCATATAGTGGATGTCATTCCATAAAAGTAGGGCATGATATGGGATTTCAAAGACGGGTTCTGTGCAGCAAGAACCTGGTTAAGATGCAGTTAAATCTCAGAATAGATGGACACATATTTTAGATTTGCATGGAAATACCACCTAGGCCAAACCACTGAGGCAACAACCACTTCAAGGCTGGTAGTCCTCCAGGCTCTTCTCTCCTCAAACCTGAACTGCTTGAGAGTCCCAGCTGCAAGGACAGAAAAATTTTGAAACAGACACTGAGGGCAAGGGTATTCATACCATATAATAATCAAGTGTGAAACTCTGGCCATGTGAATTGCCTCCTAGTTTCTTCTCCCTCCAACTGTAAAGGAAATTTTGGAGGAAATTAAAAGGCAAATTTGTAGCCCAAACTTTAGATATGCAGAATTATACCTAAATGAGGTGCTTAAACAAACATCGAGTGGAGGATATAAGTGCTTTCTTACCTATTTTGTAAAGTCTTAGCTAAAATCTAAAAATAATGTAAAAAATGTTACTGATTCTTTGGGTTCCTATGTCTGAAGGAGAAATATGATTAATTTCACTAACTCTACCCCATTTTCACAAGCATTTATCTTTTCATTACTGTGATTTCCATATTGAAGTGAAGGTCAGCACAGAAATGCAACTTGCTTGATCTGTATTTTGTTCTTAGATTGCTTATTTCCTACAGTTTTTTAAAATTAATTCTAGCGGTCAGCCTGGGCAAGTAGAGCAAATCATGTGCCTGTTCATCTCTGAGGAAAAATCTGGGATGCATTTATCAAAACCAGGCTGAAGTTACCTATTTGTCTGAATTTTACCATTCATTTGAAAGCATTCTGTGAATTTTTGCAAATCATTATTTTGATTTTGTTATTGCTGCTGCTGTGGGAACAAATGAAGTTGGAAAAGTAGTTCATAAGAGAGGGATAAAAGTGTTGACAGATTTTTTTTGAAATGGGGAAAGCAGCAAATGGGAAGAGAACAAGAGAAAACATGAAAAAAAAAAGGTGGTGTGGACTTTGGGCCAAAACTTGCTGACAGCCAGGGGAAGGTCAGGAGGTGAGGGTAGGAACAAAAGAAACAGAGAAGCCTTCTGAGGCTTGTAAATAAAGACATTTGGCTGCAGGTAGAAAAGTTAACTAACAATACCAGACTCCCTCCTGAGAGGACGTAGACCTAAAGAAGTGAGAGGTGTCACAGGCATATACAAACAGTTATCCTGGATTGAAGCAGGGGTCTTGTTAATGAAGCAACTTCTCCTCAGCAGGACCCAGCTGTTTCAGGAAAGGTCTCAAAGACTGCAGGTTTTGGAATATCAGTCCCCAGAGAAATCTACCAAAACCCTGTTAGCAAGAAATTGGCTAGTACTTTTATTTTGGGTTGTTTTTCTTGCCTTTAGCAAGACTGAGAATTCTAGCAATTCACAAGAATAGACAACTCTTTTCTAATTCCTTGAAGTTCTCTGGGTGTGAACCTGCCTGGAGGTCAACTGATGTTTTAAGATTTTATCCTTGTTCACAGTAGTGTCACAACTACATTTAAAAGAGTAAAGGTGTGCTGCGTGCACACCCTTTTACTCTATCCAGATTGGATGATGTAAATCTAGGGATTGTTTGTTGTTGGGAGGTCTGTATAGGGTTATTCTACACCTTTTGTGCAATTATGAGCAAATTATGACCCTACTGTTTGCACACGTCCTGGTTCCAGCCAGGACAGGGTTAATTTTTGCAGTAGCTTGGAGGGGACACGGCCAGGACCCAGAGGTTATTCTGTACCACCTCACGTCATTGCCAGGGGTAGGGGGAAGGGAGTCTTACGAGGAGAAGGGATCCATCCTGGGTTCATGCTGCATGGCGGAGGGAGCAGCCAGGAATTGTTTCTGTGTGAGATCATTCACCTCTATTTCATACCCTCCGTCATTACTATTGTTGCTGTTACTGTTAGTTTTCCTTTGCTCATTGCTGTTCACAATAAATCGTTTTTATCTCAACCCATGATCTTTTACCTTTTATGCCTCCAACTCTCCTCTCTGTCCTGCCACAGGATGGGGAGGTGGAGGGGGGGACAGCAAGAGAGCAAGTGGCAGTGGTTTGGAGAGTTAGTGGGAGCACTAAATTGGAGAGTATCACCTGTAAACAACAACAGCATATTGTGTAGGATCTCAGCTGGATATCCTACAAATTTCAAAGTACTATCAAGAAAACGAACAAATATTTTTTCTTTATGCTACATAAGACACTCTGTAACATCTTTAAAAAAGTAGCCATTTACCTTTATAGGAGAGGACCTAGTGTCAGTTCCCCACTCTAGTAATTTTCCCTTGTCTTTGGTGACTAAAGTAGTCTTTTTCCCCTTCAATTGTTTTAGAATTTTCCTTTTTGCATTTAGATATGTACTGTGATGTTGGACAAACAGTGAATCCTCCTGCTACCTTGCCCCATTCTGATCCTCTTCTCTTTCCTCCAAACAATTTTGAAAGCATCTACATCACTTTTTCCTCCACTAAGCCAATCTTTGTCTCATGAAAGAAAGTGCACAAGAACGTACATGCATGATGTTTCCAAGTACTGTTTTTAAGAGTTCATGCATACATGGACTACCTTCCAGGTGCCATAATTCATGCATGTTCATGTGTGAATATCTCCAACTTGTGTAGTTATGTCTTTCATTTCCCTGTTTTCTATCTTTGCTCATAATTCACTGCACCATGATGTTTTGTTTTTTTTTTTATTTGTCTCTCACTTTCCAAAGTTTGTTTTCTTTGAGATCCATCTCACAAAAGTCTATGTCCCTGTTGCACACTCTAGCCTCCATCCAATCCATTTTCCTTGAGTCATCTAACTGAGCAGTCTAATGTTACTGTTTTCTGCCAGTTCCGTGGGGTCCCGCGCCTCCCACAGATGCCAGGGCAGATTCAGTGACATGAGCCTGTAGCAAAGAGTGGGAAGGGAATCTGCTGTGGCCTTTATTCCGAGAGGCGAGTTTCTTAACCCCGGACATGACAGCAGGCAAATTCAGGGTACAAAGGTTAACACAGGTTTTTCTCGGGGCTAGGGGAAGGCGGGATCAGGGAGCAGGGACCAATAGGAGAGCCCCAGGGGAGGGATGAGGGGGCTGAGGCCGTCAGCCAACCGGGGAATTTAAGCTGGAATACATTAACTTCACAGAAACCTGCAACCTGGAGAAGGCCTCCTGATAGCTTTAACATACAGGTGTTCACTGATTACTACAGTCTAAGTCAGATGCATTACTGCCCTGGACTGTCTATACCTCCCGAATGTGATTCAGTTCTAAAGTGGGGTGAATTACCTTTTGGAAGTTCCTGTACCTTCATCTGACAGAAAAGGTGCCTCACTCTTCCTAATTTAAGCAATATGTGAAATTAGGTGGAACTGCAACAAGTCCCATAGCTTACAAATAAGGTGCTGGAAGACCGAAGGCTTTCCAGAAGAACAGGCAGTTTCAATTACAATTCAAATATATGGGAAAGAACGAAAAACTAGTTTTCATGCAGCTCTGTTCACACGCCACAGTGCAGACTGATGTTCTAGTTCTAATGATCATTCTCTGATCATATAAAACATCGTAGTTCTGAAGAAATACCTCTTTTGTGCTAGTGAACTGAAATAATTATTTGTGCTTTTGTATTGAGAAAACCATAGTAACCAGAGCAGAAGGTCCCTGATTGTTCATCTGTATTAAGACACAGATCTGTCACAAGAAGTGTGTGTGATTAATATACAAAGTGGAAAAGAATGACCCATTCAAGGATCTGAGATTATGCTAAGAAAAATCATCTTAGATAACCAATGTAGATAGCAAAGGCTGTTATCATGTCTCCTGATTAGAAATTCAACTGTAAAATTCCTTTCTCCTTTGATGCTTATAATAATATTCCTTGCATTAAGTACTGAGCTATCTTCAGTGTTTGCAGTTCTATATAAGTGTGTAGCTTGGATTTTTTCCATCTCAGTAACTAAGGCCATTAAACGTCTTCAGATGTCATACTGACTTTGAGTTCAAATTAGAAAATTCTGGTTCTGTGTCACCGCTAATTCTTCACACCCAACCAAACCAAACAAATAAATGAGGAGAAATAGAATGAAGTCTTTGTTATATACCCATTGCAAAGGCCCTGCATATTAAAGCTTGCATAGTCAGCAACATGGCAAAATACTCAAAATATGTTGGGGTACATGTTGGGGATTTTGTGCAATTTTTTTCCCGCTCATGAAGAAATACAGTTTCTAGTCTGTACAGCAGCCCCAATCAATAAGAGTATCCTGATAGCCTAGATTTTTCACCGTTTTTCTAGTGTCATATTGTACACAGCATCCACAGCTTTTTCCTGCTGCATGCTTGCAAGCAGCAGCTGTTTCATGTTGCTTTCCACTATGGCTGTCCTCAAGCTTTATAGTGTCATCCTTGAAGATTATCCCTCAGCTCAGTGCCTGAAATACAAATGCTCGAAGACCTGATTCCAAATGCATTTATGCAGGAAAAGTGGATTTCTCCATCTTTTGTCCTGATTCCTGTAATACAGGGATGATGAGGCTTATAAAAATACAGAAATACTTCACTTCTTTTTTTCTGAAGAATGAATGAATCAGACAAGCAAATAAAGTGGAAGATTCTAGTAACTAACTGAATATTACACACCTGAGTGTCATACAACTCAGGCTAGAGGTAAACATGCTGCTGAGGTAAACATTTAGATGGCACACAATTCACTGCATTCATGATGCCTGTAATGATACTCATTTCAACAACACAATGTATAGGATGTTGAAATGAAGTGTTACACTTCCATCATGAGTAGTCAGCTCTGCCACCTTCCATACTGAAGTAGAATGTACGAGATCCAGTTGCTGTTGGGCTCTCATATTACCCTCATGTTTGAGTGGTAAACCAGTGAAGGTATGTCTGGACTCTACATAAAGCAAGGCATTCAGGAGCAGACACAGGGAAGCTGTATAGCTGGTGAACACATGCCTGGGGGGCAGTGGACATTTCTAACCATGTAAAGAATAATTTGAATGAGGATTGGTACAGAAAAAGCTATAAGGGAAAGGGAGACCCTATCTTTTGAGGGGAAATTAAAGAGCCTGACTAGTTTAGTCTAGCACAATGAAAGGTAAGCAGGGACATGGTAGCGGAAGAGCTACACAAAGTGTGACACCTGAAGTACTTGAAGCAAAGTTCTGGTTCCATAATATGCAATTGCTTCTGTTGATTGATGTGGGACACTGTTCTCCATTGCCTTACTCAGAACAACTTAGCTTCCTTAGCTAGGATATTTAGAGGTTAGTTATTTCCATTACCACTTACTGGCACCCTATTGTTTACACGCACTGGCCTACATGCATGAGATGTTCAAGGACTCGAGAAAGCCTGTGTAGTTACAGCAGGGCTGGAGACCATTTCCTCTCAGAACTGCAGCAAAACCAGCTTTGGATTTGACAAGAGAAACCCATGTAACCTGTGTACCTTCTGGTTTAATTTCCTTGTACAACAGAGCCCATGGCAGCTCTCCTTACCCAATGCTTTCTCACCCTTGTATGCAGTTTTAATTAAAAAGTTTTTACTTTAGGAAGCTATCCTGATGTCTCTCCTGCTCTCCTCTCTCATGCAAAGTTTTTGTTTACAACACTTGCAGAATCAGAAATCAGTCCCAGCTGTTCCCTTTGTTATAATTTAGCATCTGGAAAAGGATTTGGTTTACATACACATGCATGACAAGAATTTATCAGATGAAATTGCCCTCAACTTACATCAACTAATTATTAAATTGCCTTTTTTTCCCAGCACTTTCAAATATTACAAAATATGTTACAAAGCAGGTTCCAGGTTCCTAAGCAAATTAAAGAGCAAAGAAAATGTGTAACAATAGGTTTTTCAAGGGCCACATGAATAAATAATTAAAACTACAACATGCACTTAAGCAAATAAGAGTTTGAGTCCTCAGTTAACTCAGTAGCAAAGCACTTTTTTTTATTTCAGAGTATAATATATCAGAATTGAGCCGTTCCTATATGATGCTGCTTACTTTTACACTGTATGAATTCATCAGCACTGTGAAGACAAACTCACAATAGAAACAAAATTTTTAAATGTGTCAGAAATCTTCCCATCAGCAATTAACTTCACAATTATTCTAAATCTCAATAAAATTGAAGGTTTTGGTATAGTGTTTTTATAGATCAATAGAAAACCAAGTAATTACGAATGGACAGGAAAGCCAACCATAAATACAGCAGTTGAAAAAAAATACAGTGTCATAATTAAGAAGCTGCATGCAGCAAATGTAAATACTCTCCACATGTTGTTGATATCATAGGAAATTAAATATTTAAAGAAGGAAAAGGCTGCCAGTACCATATACCAGCACCTATCAGTTCAGTTAGCACAGCTTTAAGGTTTAAATTAGATATCCGGAAAAAATTCTTTGCTTTGAGGATTTTGAGGCACTGAAACAAGTTGCTAAGAGATGCTGTGGATGCTTCATCCCTGTCAGTGTTCTAGTCCAGGTTGGATGGGGTCCTGAGCAACCTGGTCTAGTGGAAGGTGTCCCTGCTCATGGCAGGGGCTTGGGACTACATGATCTTTCAGGTTCCTTCCAACCCAAACCATTCTATGACTCTATGATTTTTATGCAAATTAAAAATGCTCCAGATCAAGAGAAACTTTCCCATTTCAAAACAGGTTTGAAAGTTGTAGTGGTTTGACGCTGCTGAGTGCCAAGCACAAGAAATCTTATTTGCCTCTGCTGTAATTAAGCAGAGAAGGGGAAAATTAAAACTTCATATGGTGAGATTAGGGTTATTGAGGAAAACAGAAAACTTGGGGGAAAACTTCGAAACTAATTTTCCCTGTACAAGATAATCAGTTGAAAAGATATATTAGCACAGATTTGTTGAATGTGTGTCTTGGAGTAATTAAAAAAAGAAAAAATTAAAGGCAAAATAAGAATAAGATCTAAAGACAAGTTTATATTTTAAAATGATAGTGGTTTTGACCTGGAAAACTAAAACATTGCTTTTTTTCCAAGGAAAGTTTCCTATTATGATAAATTAGAGTTTATTGAAGAAATGAATGCTAAGTGAAAAATACAAATAAAATAAGGATTTTTGTACTTCATCTAGCCAAAATAACTTGAGAATAAATTAATAATAAAATTAAAATACTTGAATATATAAACAATTTACAAAGAAATAACTAAAGCAAAATTTAAAGAATTTATTTCTTATACAGTAATATTCTACTCTAGAATTTCCAATGGATTCAGCTCTGATAAGTATTCCATCAAAGTCAAAGAACTAAAGCACACACGGATTTTTCCCCAGCGTACATCTTGTTTTACTAAACTAAGGAACATTTCCACTTTTGTTAAATTTGCAGATCTCATTTCTCTAGTAAGTGTTACAGTGTTGACACCTAGAGGCTTTTGATTCCCCTAAGGCTTTAGAGTAGGAAAAAAGATCTCAAAGAACATGTAGGAACACATTAGTTTTGGTGGTTTTACCAGTTATATATTAACTGATGAAAATTTTAGCTGTTTTTGTACCCAAGAGTTTTGTTCTTCATTTTGTTCTCTTTCTTGTTTTTGTTATTTGTTTCATGTTTGGTTTTGGTTTCTTTTGTTGTTTTGTTTTTTTTTTTCTGGGAGGAGTTGTATTTCCTTTGGGTAGGCATCATAGTATAAACTGTTTTTTCCTTTTCTTCTTTCAAGACACTGAAAACCAAGGACATAATTTTTCTCAGTATTTGTGGTTTGAACTACCTCTGCCATATAGAAAACATTTGCCTCATCTGACAAGTTCTAGGTTACACATTGAAAAGAGACATTATGCAGCAATTTCTGGGAGAGCTTTGAAAATTTCTGAAAGACTCCATCCATCAGGTTTGCTACTGGGACATGAAATGAGTGTACTGTGAAGGAGCAATCAATCTCATATTAACTCGGTATATGAACCAGAGTTCAGTCTAACACCTAGCAGGTCCATATTGCAAGAAAGCCAATCCATATAACCCTTGCAAGCCTGTAATTTTCTCTCAATAAGGCCTTTCCTCTCATCTTAGCGGATACTTGAAGACATTTAATCCAAGGAGTTGACCCATGTACGTTTTACTGACCTCCTTGGCTCCAAGTTCTCTGAACTTCCTCCTGGCCTTCCAAAAGATTTCTCACTCTGCACAACACCTGTGGGTGACAGTTCATGTGACTTCCTGAGAATGATACCCAGCAGAGTGTCTAAACACTGGGAAAAAATGAATGTACTGTCATGGGACATAGAGGAGCTGAGAGCTCAGAGAGAGTTTTCTAATCTCCAATTTTCCCAGCCTTGACATTCCCCATATCTGTATGATGACAAAGTTCCCAAGCCCTGTGGAGATCTTAAATCTGTGTTTCTTGCTTGGTGTGAGGCAGCAGCTTCTAACACACCTAGACATAAGTAGAGTCAGGATCTGGATGCTAGAATTTCTAGTCCCTTTCCCTGTGCAGTTTTTCTGTGTGTTTAGTATGTGTCTCTTAAATTGTGGACTTCAAGGTCACAAAAATTGTTAGAATTATAATGCATCTACACACTGTGTTTAAAAGTACATTGGACCTGACAACACTGATGCCTTGAGAGGCCACCTAAAAACAGAGACTAGACAGGAGTAAGGGCATAAAGGTAGGTATTTATTTGAAAGGCCTTCAAAGGTACACCCTGGGGAGCCAGAGGCTACTGCCAAGATAGACCCCAAGATGGATGACAGGTCACGAGTTCTTCACACTTTTATAAGTTTGGTTCATTTGCATATCAGGGTTAATTCCCCAATTAAAGCTTCAGTTAATGATGTAATTTCCCCAAGCTCCCCCCACCCCCCCCCTTAAGAGGCTTTTGGTTTATACTTTTTGGGCCTAGGATGGTCTGGGTGTCCTTGGAGAGCAGGCCTGGAGAAGCTTTGTTATGTCTACCTAGCATGAGAGAGCAGAAATTAACAGGATACAAGAAACTTCAGAGTTACACACTAGGCAGTACAGGAGTTGAAAAATACGAAAGTTAAAACCTAAGGCATCAACACCTTTATTTAAATATACTTAATAGCATAGAAATTCTACATAAGTAAGAAGAGAAGAATCCGAGTACTATAATTCACTGTGGAAACTCTTAATTGCACAGATACAATAAACCTCCCAGGCTAAAAGAAGTAGTAGTAGTAGTACTAGCAGTAGTACTACTAGTAGTAGTAATAATGATAATAATAATAGCAACCAGACCCTCCCACCCCAAACTTTTAAGGCCCATTTTGCAGTGTCCGTAGTGCCTATCAGAATTATGATGGCTATTGTAGTGTCTGTGTAGGAAAAAAGAAGATCACACTGCCGAAAAGACTGCCCAAAACATTAAAAAAAGGTAAAAGTAAAATAGATAAAATGCATAAAGTGTTACTTGTTTGTTTTTTGTTTACACTATAATCATAGCATTTTGCAATCAACATTCATGTTTTGCAAAGAAAGCAGATGCAAATGAATAATTTTCATTACTCTATAGCTGATCCAGCAGAATCGTGAAGCACAAACATAGCAGAAAAGACATGCCAATGTTTTTTTTTTATTCTATGAGCGTTAAACTTTAAGTTTGGTTTGCTGAATCCAGGGCAAAAACTGGATATTGGAAGCGTGCCCAGGTACAGGTCTGAAGGCTGCAGTGAGGTGACCTGTCCTACATGAAAACAAAGTGTGTTGTCATGACTGTCTGAATGACGAATTAATAGAAAGCAGTGATAGTTATTTGCTGTTTAAGGCAAAGTACTACTGTCAATTGATTACAATATTTTAGGCTATACCAGAATCAAGGAAATAGCAATTAATAGACAAAGGGATAGAGATATCAATTTTCCCACCTTACATTAATTAATGATATTGGATATAACCCTTGGAAGACAATATCCTTTAAAATTCCTTGCAGTGAAAAGGGCAGATTCACTGAAAATTGCTTCCAATATAAATTCCAGTGATTACTCTTGGGCTTTTTTCAGTTTAAAGAGCATTTTAACAATATCGAAAGTGGCTTGACATAAATTTTGCAGAAATGTACCATGATTAAAATTTCAATGGAGTAAAAAAGTTGTTAAAAGTATGTGAAGAAATTATCTATATATAAATAAAACAGCTTTCAAATGCTTGCACTCTACTTCTTTATGTCTTATGGGACTTAATAACTTTCTATATAACCTGAAAAGACGAACAAAACTGGCATAACTGAAAATACTTGTGTTTAATCATAGTCTTATATTGAAACAAAGAAATAACATTCATACTTCAAACAAGTTTGGTTTATACCTGAAATGGGCCAACTTTAGTAAAAATGAAAAAGTTCAAAACCAAACCAGTAAACAGAATATTTTTTTCTAAATCTTTGCTTAATACACAAACACAAAGACACAAAAAGCAGATATTTTCTTGGTTGACTTGACACTGATGGTGGTATCTATGTGTATGTAACTCACATTTGTGATGCCTAATTGCACTTTTCAATCATTTTCTATGATAGTGAATAAGGAATTGCAGAGGTGCTAAGAAATAACACCAGTTTTCTGATTTTTTCAGATTCCTACTTGTTGAAAAATAGCAAAAAGAGCTTTTCTCACTATTTATTTTCCTAACTTTTTTTTTAAACAATTGAAGAAAGCTTCCCACCAGGCCATTTGTTCTTTGCTTGGCAAAGGAAGAATGAGGAAAAAACATTCAAATTGAACCCATCAGGATGCAGTTTTTCTCAATTGTGAATGAGGGTTAAATTTCACTAACGTGGCAAAAGCCAGTACACCTAGGTAGGAAAGTAAAAGAAAACAAACTCTGTACTCTTTCATGAAAAGTAATGAAATTGCAAAATACACCTTGATTTGTAATTGCTGCAAATTTTGTTGACATAGAATAAAAATAACCAACAACCAAAAAAAAATTGAAAATTGAAGTATTTCCTTTATGCTGGCTGCATCCCTTCAAAGGAAAAATAGTGTTTTCATTTTGTAGTTAAAAAATCAGTAACAATATAAAGGTCCAATACATGTAGGTACCAAAGCTTGAGGAAAGGCCAAGCAAACATTTTACTGTGAAAAAAACCTCCACATGTAAATCCTGAGTCTTGCTAAAGTCAGAGTTAGGACTGCATTTAATTTATTCCATTAATTTCTAAGCAACCAATATTCAGATTTGTTATTTTATTTTGTTCTGAGCAGTCTCTCTGGGTGTTATCTTTTGGACTTACTGTGTCTACTTTCATGAGGAAGCAGCAATTTTCTGGCATGAAACAATCTGGCAAATGCACAGATTTTGTGACAAGCACAGCTCATGTCCTAAAGGTGCTTTCTGCCAACAGGAGGTATCTTATTCTAACATATTTAATCCTTTTAGTCTCAGTATAAAGAAGTTCTTTGTTGTCAAAACATTAAGGTTTTCTGAAAATACCAGTACTTGAAAACCACTGAACATCTCATTTCATTACTTTCTAGGATCACATAGGCTAACATGACCATTTAAATCAAATAAAAAGAGTATGTCTGGATAGTTGCAATAGTCTTATTAATGAAGATAGTAGAAATTCGTTTCACTGAACCTGCCAAAATTTGCTGTACTTGCATAGAAAATACTGTTGTTATTTCAAGTCAGAGTATTCTCCTGTTTGAGACTGTTCTTGTATTCTGTTTGCCATTTCTTTAAAAAAGCAAGTGGTTTTGACCTTTCAAATTTTTAATGGAAATTCAGAAATTAGGTAAGTCTGACATTCTATACTCCTATTTTCCTTTTGAAAAATACTAGTCATGTTATAAATCAAATAGGTTTTTTAAATTATTTATTATTAATACTTTTAAAATTTACTTTTGTCTCTTTCCTTTAGCTTTGTGAAATATATATGCATGTGCAAAAGAATACTGAATAATCGCTAATAATGTCATGAACTTTTTTAAAGCAAAGAGATCAAATGTGAAGGTTAACTCCATCCGAGTAAAAGCTGTTTGTCTTTGAAAAGTATAGATATTTTTAAATCCTATTTAGATGTGCAAGAAAAAAAGAAATTTCTATTTCAATTACTAAAAAGAGACATAAAAGGTAAATCTTAGATATTAATCTGAAAACCGAAGTGTTTGCTTTTAAAAGCAGACATTTCTGCACTTTTACCCTTACTGTTCTCAGGTGAAGTTAGGAAATATTTTATCCACTTGAAATCAAGAAAAATTTAGCCAAAAATGTGCCTGAAATACTGTTTAGTCTGGGGAATTAAGTTCAGTGCACCATTTTAGGTTTGTTATGTTATGATTTTAAAAGCAGATATTATTTGCATTCATGAGAAAGCATGAAATTTAAAAGTTGTTAAGCAATAATATAAACTCATTGGGCAAAATTACCAGACCTTGATCAATAGACCCATCTTTAATTCCTAAATTACTCAGTTCATAAAAATCATATATGCCAGTTTTGTTTCCTCACAAGTTCCTCTGTTCCTCTGCTCTCTATTCTCCTTTCGTTTCTTGATTGTCCTGTTTCAACATAGAGAAAGAAAGATATTTTCCTTCTTTTCCAGTGGTTTGGGCCCTATGTAAAGCTTTATAGGGTAAGAGATTGTCATGGATGGAACAAATTGATAATTCTTAGACTATGTCTAAATAACCATAATTTTCATTCAGATTTTTACTCACAATTACTCTATCCAGGAAGTCCCGGTCTGAAATACCATTCTGGTGGCTCAAAGTAATTCTTTCCAATCTATCTTGATTCTTTCTTTGTTGTGTTTTATTAATATTAATAGTACCAGACATTTGGAAGCAACATATAAAGTGTTTAGATGTCCGTATTAACAGCCTATTTTGATCAAGGACAGAAAGAAAATCTCACAACCAATATTTTATTTAAAATATTTCATACAAGCAGTGAAAACAACCACCCCATCTAATGTGTTCAGAAAATCTAGGTTAGTGCAGATTTGGACAAGTTTTATTTAATGAATGATTTGAAAATCTTGTATTCTGTCTGAATATTTGGCAAAATTCAGGAAAAAGAAAAATAATTGGATTATTCAAAACTCCTGGAAACTTCCAAAATAATTTTCTGTGCAGTTTGTATTTTGAATTTAACATCCTGGCAGACTTTTTTGGAAATAAATATCTAGGAATATGTACTATTGACCACTGTATCTGAAAGAGGCACTAAAATAAAGCCTTTCTTAGAGACTTGGAAAGATATTCATGATCACAGAATCTAGAATTCATAACAGGCTTCCACCATCCCAATATCTGCTAGGAAGAGAACAGGCCTGGACGCAAACAGTTCAGGATATTGCTGGAATGTATTGGCATCGATTAATTAGGGGGGTTACTTCCTATGCTCAGACAAGGGGGAGATGGCAGAGGATGTGAAGGTCAAGGGTAGACTTGCAAGCAAGAGATTGAGACAAATAGTGCCTGATCAAACTGATTGCTGCCTGGCTTGGTGTACAGCTGGGGAAGTGTTGGACACCTTGGCTCAAGTCACGTGCTTGACAGAGTCTCCCATGGTATCCTTAGAGGGACATTGATGATAAAAGAATTAGATAAATGGAAGGGGCTGAGGAAACTGGCTGCATCACTAAGCCCAGTGTTGGGCTACACTATGTGGTGACAGAAAGATAGGCCCTGAAGGCTGGAGAGAGAGCCTCTTTCCTGGGCCTGGAGGTGACCCTGGGACTGTATCCAGGTGTCTTGGTTTGAAAGACACGTGTCTGTACAGGAGGGGCAGGAGCCTCCCCTGAAATGAAAAGGAAAATGCAACCCCCCCTTCCCTCCGAATTATTATAATTTGATATTAACGGGGCTTTCAGGCAAAGATATGAGGGGTAGGAATAACAGTTCTTTACTAATACATATAACAAGGCAAACGAACAACAATAACTCCTGCAGCAGCAGGAGACAGAACCACAGACCCAATACCAGTCCCTCTCGGCTGCAGGCCGTGGGCACTTTCCCCTCTGGTGCAGTTCTGCTCACAGCCGGCAGGCCCGGGGTCCCAGGGAGGGGGGATGGACGAAAGAGCTTCACAGACCCTCCGGGCAGCTGATCCTNAAAACAAAACAGAAGGGGAGTTCCCAAAACCCCAACACCAGGTCACCGGGGATGGGCGGAGAGAGGATTGTGAGTTTGTGGACATGGATGGACCTGTGAGAGGTGATGATTGTAGTTTGTGACCTTATAGGATATTGTTTACCTGTTACCAGAATAGGCAAAATCTGTGCACTACCCCAGGTGATTGGGGGATACTGTGGTGAACATCTTTCCTGTTTATATGATGTTATATCCTATTAGGTGCTGGTATTTAGGGGGAACTCTGGCTGCGGAATAAACGACTTTGCATCTCCATCTTGTGTGTGGAGTCCATGCCCATGTGTGATCACTGCAGCCCAGTGTCCTGTGATTGACGATATAAAGTCTGGATGGTTACTAGGAGCATCCCTCAGGGATAAATATAGGGGCTAATATTATTAAATGTCCTTACTAGGACATAGGAAACTGACTTGAAGAGAGCAGCAGGAAGTGGGGTGGAGGGGTGGGGTATGGAATAACCAGGAAGTAACCATCAAGTACTAAAAACCATTTTCAACAGAGACTGTGAAACCTCCATCCTTGCAGATATTCAGGATTTTCCTGCTCAAATCCTGTCTGGGCTCTAATTGGCTTTGAGCAAAAGTGTGCATCTGTCTAGGCCTCTCTAGATCCTGTCAATTTTACATAATTCAATTTATAATTCTGTAAATAGATCCTTCTTGAAGTGACTGAAAGAGTAAAAATAGATCCATTTTTCAACTCTGTAATTCTGCACCTCTTTTATCAAGCATTCCATTGCTATCTGGAGTTCCAGTGATATTTGCCACAGAGAGAATTTTTGAGTCTCCTTTCATCTCTAATTAAACAGCTTGTATAGCTGCTAACAATTTCTTTGTTGCATTCATGCTTTTATTACATGTTGCAGGGCTTTTAGATAGAGAATTTTTTGCTTACTTGATGCCTTGGGATTTTAGCTTTTATATTTTTCATATGTTTGCAATCCTGTAATTCTTTAGTGTACAACTCTAAACTCCATATACAGTGTTAGCTACTGTTCTCCCATTTTGTCAGACAAAAGAATTCCTCTCTAGGCCTGGAAACCAAACACACCTTATTCTCTCAGACCCTGAGAAATGAAAAAGAAGTTAACTGGGGGGAGCAAACTTGGGGTAAATGACTTCATTACCTGAAGCTGTAATTGGAGGATTAATCTCCAATATTCAAATGGACCAAACTTATAAAAGTATGAAAACCCACGATTTGGTCATCCATTTTTGAGTGTAACCTCTGGGTGGGCTTTGTCCACCCAGAATGTACCTGAAGGCCCTTCAATAAACATAACTGCCTTATATTCTCTTAATTTTGTCTAGGCTCTGTTTTTAGGTAGTCCCAACAAGGCATCATACTCATTATTCTTTCTACTTTTTCAAACTTATACCAAGATAAATAATTTTAATTTTTTTTATCCTTTTCACTCTTAAGGGAAATAAAGTCACTTCCAAGAGAACAGTACAGTTTGTTAAATACCAAAAAAGTAGTTTAAATAGTTTCATAGATCTGACTAGAAGTAACAACAACTAAGAAATTCAGGTGTAAAATATCACTCTTAACTCTTCCTTAAGACTCAGAATGAGGAAAACATGAAGGTAATTACTCCAGGTATTGGAGTTTTTATATATCAAATTTTGCAAATTTTCTTCAATGTGAAGGACTCTTCAAACAAAATATTTAAATATTTCATGCATAAGTTAAATGATGTGAGTATTCTTTTTGAAGTTCGAGGATGACTTGCTCATATGAAATACAGCAGTCAAAGAAAAACAATATACTGCACAGCAGAGCAGATTGCAAGCAACACGCATAAATCAAGAAATCATAAATTTAATTACTAGGGTAACTGTCTTTCTTTGGTATTTAGAGAAAGCAAAAATTGTTTTGTATTTGTTTTTTTCTCCAGGTCCTCCCTTTTCTGTCAAGTTCATTAAGAGTATTTTGAAAGAGAAATCTTGCAACATTGATGGCAGTAGTAGCCTTCCTCAGCCTGAAATTACTCTTTTTACACAAAACGTAATTTTTCTTTTACTCAATTTTTCTTCTTTGAAATTCTTGTCTTAATCACAGTCTTTTCTAAAAAAAAATAATATTTTATTCCTGTTAATGTTGTGTTAAGAAGGGTGAGAGATAATGATTTTTTTTCTATCTAGAAAAGTAGGTGGTGTTTATCAAAGAATGATCATATCACAGGTATGACCTGCCTTTAACAAACCTGGATTGTATTTAAGAGCATTTTACATGCATAACTGGGGCCTTTATTCTGATTTTCTTTAAAAATGTAGAGAGGTCACGTTAGACTCAGAATAGCTCAGCTGGTTAGAGCATGGTGCCACTAACACCAAGGTTTGATCCCTGTATGGGCCCTTCACTTGAGAGTTGGACTTGATGATCATCGTGGCTCTGTTCCAACTCAGACTATGCTGTGATTTTCTGTGATTAGTATCTCTGTAACTGCTGAAATTTAATTCTCCAACCTCCATTTTAATTACTTATAGAACATTAGAGGGTAGAGAGTACTACTCCACTCTAACTATATTTATTGATTAGGCTCAGTTCAGGACTGTTTTCATGAGTCAGTTCTTTTAGAAGTAGGATAGATACTACTTTATTTTCACTGCTTGAGCATACTGATCTCTTAGAGGTTTGTTCCCTTCCTTTTGTGCATAGTTTTCTAAATCTTTCCGTTAACAATTCTGCCTTTGTTCTCATATCAGCATTATAATTTTAATGAAAAGGCTTTTTATCAAGGTTCCTAAGCTTAGATGCTCAATATGAAATTTTTAATTGTCCCTGAAAAATCAAGTTCCTGCATCTCCAAAAGACCTGCAGCTTAGTTAAAGCCTAAACCATTAAATCCTGAAAATATCTGCAGTAATACTTCTTCAAGTGCAGTCATAACCAGATTTCCAGAAACAGTAGCTGTCTTGTTTTCCTATTTTTCCAGTAGTGGAAATGAAAAGGATTCCCTAGTAATTTGTTCACAGAAAAAAAAAAGGTGGAAAAAAATTTGAAATATATCTTGACAAGAATCCATGATGAAATATCACTGGTAAGAACAGTTTCTTCCTCAGATATATTGGCTCCCTACTGAAGACCCAGTGGACTATTGGCAGAAGGACAGCTACCAAGTAATTCTACAAGGACTAAATACACTATACACAAGATGAAAACAGAAGACCCTTTGAGTTTCTCTTCTGACAGGCATGATATCCAAAAGCTGGGAAATTGTATTACAAAAAAAAAAAATTGTTTGCTGGAGTAAGTTAGTGTATGGAATAAAGATAGAAGTGTCAAATCCAGATTTTAGAGTTAGCCCTAATTAATAAGACAGGAAGAGTGTAAGCTGTACTGCTATGCTTGTGCTCTCTTCACTTCTTTGACCTTACTACAGCAATACATTAGCAAATGGAGACAAAGGCAAGGCAGTTTCTCAGAGTAAAAGGTATGAGGACTGTAAAATATATCATGGTTAATTTCTGCTCTTCTCAGTCTCCGTAATTGTTCGTAGTAACTAAAAGGAGTTGGAAAACCTGTATCTAAACTACACAGTGCCAGCCCTCACAGACATTCACAATTGGATTGGGTGTGGACCCACTCGTGACACATAGGCTTGTATTCAGAACCAGAATGGCTCTGAAGTAATTATGAAATCCAGGAAAATCATAACCAAACAGGATAATAATGCAATTTGATGGTTTTAAGTAATGTTAAACTGCCCTAAGGTGCAGGGAATGTCATGTTCATTTGATCATATCATGTTTTAGTCCCGGCTTCAGTACATGGGGGACAAATGTTACTGCAATTAAAAACATATAGAAAGAAAAAAGTCCTCAGCCCTGAAATGCATGCACCCACCCAGCTTTGGTGAAATATCAGAAGCAGAAGCAGCTTCCAGTGAGCTTATACCTGACAAAGTTCCTGCCATTGATACTGGCTTCTAGATGGAGAATATCAATGAGGAAGGATTTCTGCATAATAATGTTTCAAAGTACTCATCTTTCTGATGCAAGCTGGGACTTTTTCTTTATTTGTGGGCTTAGTTGCTTGTGTGCATTGCATGGTGCTAATCTCACTCTTCCAGAGAGACTATGAAACAGTCAACTTTAACAACCTCCTTCTTCCAAGACACTATGACAACCTTCCCACTAGCACATAAGGAAGTCTCTTACCGAACTTGGAAACACTGTGCTCCAAGCAGGATAAGTATAAAGGTTTATGAGGTGTCTTCTGCATCTCCAAAGCCTTTGGATGTGCACGTATTTCTATGTGAATTAAGTATTCTAGCTTCTTGGCAACACATCTATCTGAACTGCCTGAAAATTAAATTGTCTTCCCTTTCCCTTTCCCCTACTCCAGTTTGGCATGTGCACATAATGATTATATTCCCAAGAAATTCTTTAACTTGTCTGTAAACATGATACTTTTTTAACAGGACATAACAATGTTTCCACATTAAACTATCAATATAGATTATTACCATTATGTGCAGTAGATGGCAATAAAACCACCACCTGGTATTGGGCTTTTGCAAACCCCTTGGCTTATTTTCTTTGTAAAAACAAAATAAATGTACATCAAGATCTGCTGTTACACAAAGAAAAGAAATTATTCGCAGTTATTTTATACATTGCTTATTCTCATGCAATCTGTGCCAGCTAAAAAGGATTGGAAATACAGCACTTCTTAAAACTGAGGGCTCCCAGAGAGGATCCACTCCCTAGGGAAGAGTAAAGAAGGATCTCTATAATTTCTCTCAATGTTACTTGGTTACTGCTGCTGCTGTTGGTGACAACAAACAGCAGAAAGGCTTAATCTCTGTCTGAGAGTCTCAATGCAGTACAGTTTGCTCGTGAATACTTTTCTTTCCTAACACTCAGTCTCGCTCAGCCTTGCTTTTCATACTTCTATTTCTCTTCTTGTAAGAATTCTCCATCTTTTCAGAACATCTCACAAAATGATACTTCATTCTACAGTTAAATTTTCTCTTTCAGGTACCCTTACGCCTACGAAGACAAAATTTGGTCACATATTTAGGCTTTGGCAGTAGCTATTTTTTTACCAAAATAGTATCCAAATAATACCAAAATATTTTCATTCCACATTTATAATGAAATGCTTCTTAACATTTCAGCACAATTGCTAATCTTTTTGGAAGACTGCCTTCATTTTCTCCATGTTCAAGTGTTCATAATATCGGAGTTTTAATGAGATCACGATGTTATACTGAGCATGAACAACAGGAATAAACTCTATAAATCTCAGCTGAAAATACACTTGAACAAAATTTCTGTTTCCTCAGAATTTCCAGATTATCAAAATGATAAAGATTGATGGAAAGAGGCAGTGATAAAATTCAAATAAAGGAATCCGGACAGGAGCCTTATGAGACTTGTCTGTCAGGTTTTCCTACTTTCTTGGCAGACTTGTCCGGCAGACTGTTGTGTGTGATTTGAAATACCAGGGCTTCTGTGATCTCTGCTGGGGGCAGACCACTAGACAGACTGCCTTGGAGTAAGGATGCTATTCCCTTTCATCGACGCATCAAAGCTTCTTTTTTTTCCCCCCAAAGTGGAATGCAACTACATTTCAAAATTCTTCCCCAAACCACACTATCTTTCTTTACTCTGTTCTCTAAATGTGGTTGGGCAAATATGATGGACATTCAACAGAGATCCCAAAATTAAGGAAATGGCTAATTTGGAGCTAGATCTCTACAGTTGCTAAAATGCACACAGAATGTTTCCAGTGACAGATATCAGGCATCTGAAAAATTCACTTCTGCTAACAAAAGCTTTATGAACAACATAAAACAGCTTCACTGCTGCCTGAACAACAATAGCAAACAGTCATGAAACATCCATGACATACTGCTCAACATATTCTGATTTAGAGACAAACGTGGACATATTTACTTGGAGATATTTCAAAAGAGAGATACTCTGTGTTGAGATATTGGAGAGCTTTATCGTTTTTTGGTCCACTTTGGTTGTTAGAATCTCTACTTTTTTCCATATTATTTTTGAATGCAAATCCAAAGCCTATTCTCCCATCACCATCAGTGTTACAATTATATTGAAACACTTCAATGCCTCGGAGTCAGGAGTGCCCTAGCATCAGGAATGCCTCACGAACAAAATGCTCTGGAAGTACAGTTACCTGTCTCTTAAGATCCTTGCTTGGATGATCAGACATGAATTGTAGACCTAATAAATCTTAGATGAAACTAATGATTGCCTGGGAGGTGAATTTCTTCCAGTACAAAGGAGATGATGAAAAAGATTCATGTGACTTTTGAGTTTAAGAAAGGAATAAATCCATGTTTTTCAAAGTCTTAAATTGACTAATCTGACAGAGTTGGATTATTTTAACAAATAGTTTGGTAGAACACTTTCACATCCCATTTACTGATCGATCTGTACTGCAAACATATTAACAAATTTATATAGTGTACTGTGGTACAAGCAGCATTCTAGCCATGTTAAGCAGCATTATAGGAACAAATGCACAATAACTAAAGAGAAGCAGGAGTAATTCTCATGAAGCCACTGTCCATGAACATTAAAGGGATATAAGACAAAAATACAGGGAAGAAATTTTCTACTGTAATTTTTTCCTTGCAATTACTTGACCTTATTCAGGAAGGACCATTTCCTCTTTCAATTAACTTAATCTACAAGGAATCATGTCCCAAGACTGTTTGTGATACTGATGCTGTTTTACTTCATGTAGGACAGCATAACTGAAGCCAGCTTCCATATTGCAGTAGGATCATTGAAACAGGAAATAAAAACTGTTCTCATTACTGTGATTTTGCAACTTTTGGTTATTACCTTCCATCAAAGCTGCACATCAACATTCTTCCCAATGGAGCACGACTATGACCAAGAATTCAATTATCTGAAAGGAGAGGATCCATTTTAGTTTTCTTAGACACAGTACAATCTCCATACCAGCTCCCTGTTATCTGACACAGTTTGTTTTTTTTTTTTTATTTATTTTAACATGTTTCTTCTGGCAAACCTAAGCCAATTCAAACCCAGGGAAATTTCTTTTTAGGTATTAATTTTTGAACAAGATCTCCTCTAAGAAAGGACTGTCCCTTCAAACTCATCCCACTGTTTAAGCATGTGTGCAATTCCTATTGACCTTAAGAGGATTTGAAGAATGTGCTTAGGAACTGTAGTACTCAGGTATGGAACAGGCATGTGCATAAGTGCTTTTAGGTGGGTCTTTAGCAACCTTAGCACATAACACCAGAAAAATCACACAAAAGAAGAAACAGACATTTTTAATTTGAAGGCATTGAATGCTGCATCTCGTATGCCAGCATTACTTTCTTTTATTAGCATAGAACACAGTTCATCCAAAATAATTATAAGAAGATTACAAGGGTATATCTTTGATATATACCTTATTATTCCGCCTATCAAGAAATTATAGCCATCATTTTACTTATTTATCAGCATGATGCCAGATTTCTCCAATCATTATGGCCTTAGTTTTCTGAGAAATAAATAAGATAATGACATCTGCTGTAAGTTGATAGGGCATGGCCTTGTTCAGAGTGGACTGTTGTATTTAGCATCTCTAACAGCTTTCATGAGGTGAGGTATTATAGGTTTAAGAAACTCATTGCAAGCAGACTGTTTTGAAATTTTTGAACTAAATAATTACTTACGCATAACAAACCACCAAGATAGTACATGAGGATGTTCTTCTTTTATGAATAATTTTGAATGTTGCATTTTGATGATTAACAAAACTTTCATATTTATGTAAAAAGGGGAAAGAAAAACAATGCAGTGAAAAATGCTTATTCTTGTTTCTAACATTAGCTGTGATAATTATTCTGAGTATAATAGGATCACATAGCTCCAAGTTACTATTAAAATGGTAACATTTTTTATATGCAAAAATGTAAAAATATTTGCTGTAAGAAATTCAGTTTAATGTAAAAAAGTTTATAGTCATTTCTTCTGAATATATGGCAAGCAGTATAATTTCTGTGCATCTCCTTAAAGGAAAATAAGCAATATTAGTCCACTAAGAGGAATTGCTCTGCAGATCAGGAATAATTCAACCACATTTCTTGATTAGCACCAAAGTTTTTACAAGGGAGAGAGAATCAGGTCTTTACATGTCTTTCACTTATGCCATGACACAGTGTACCAGAGGTATATAAAGGACTCATGAAACCAGGAAGCAATCCAAAGCTATTTCTATGGAAACAAGCTCTGGCTGCAGGGAAAGCAGTAAATCAATCTCCTTTGTGTTGTGTTTGAGACATGTTTGGATGTTTCCAACACTTGGCTGCCAGGTTACCTAACCAGCTAGGGTCTCAGGATTTAGTGCTACTGACTGAATTCCTTGCACATCTGATGGACAGTGCTAGTTTTGACTGAGAAAAGCAGGCAGGTGTGATTTTTTTTTTTTTTTAGCTGCAGAAACAGTGTCTGTTGACTTTTGCTATGCTGTTACACGTTACACACCTTTTTCTTTTCTAAAAGACCAAACCCTCAAGTAAGAAAACAAATGAAGAAACAAAAAACCCAAAACCCCTCACAACGACAACAACAAAACTCCACTTGATGTTAGATAGAGCTAGCATAATCAAAGTAAAGCTAAGTTTTCCTTGTATCCCAGGCCTCAGAATGATGCCATCATCAAATTGCTGTTGGTGAGCACAGGCTGCAGAGGGCAATGTCCCTCAGCAAAGCACTGTGCTTCCTAAAGAGGAGTCAAGTCGACCTCTTAAGTGCATATTGCTTTTTCCTAAGTTGTCAGCTGTTTGTAGTGTGAAGAATCAGGTCTTAATCACATCAAAATGATTAAGGGAACACTGCATGAGTGTTCTACATGTTTGGTAAATAACAAGCTTCCCGCAACATTTCAAGCAAAATTAAAAGTTGTTATTTCACAATTTAACCAACAAAATAAAAACCTGAAGTTTGCTTTGGTTTTAACTGAAGAGCAGGAAATTCAGGGTATCCAAAAGAAGAATGCAGAAACAGGTAGGGATAGAAAATCCCTTCTTCTTTGTGAAAGAAAAAAAAATGTTAACCAAACTCAGTTTTTCCATGAAAATATCAGCCAGCTATATTGGAGAGCAATGTCCAAGATTTAAGGAATATAAAGACTGCTTTTCTATTCAGTCTCTCTTCAGATGAACTAGGTTGGAGAAACTCCATGCAATATTGCCAACCATAAGCCTTCAGAAAACATGAAGCCAGTCCCTCCAAATTGTATGACCAGCTTTAAACCAAAAAAATCTTTGAATAGGAATAAATAATGTACTTTCCTTATGGCTTAAGTTATTTGGGCCTGATCCACCATCCTCAGAACAAGAAGTTTTTTGTTAAGAAATGAAAGCCAAACATGCCCACTGAACTGCAGGACTAGAAAGGAAGAAGAAGAGTTAAATGGCAATGAATGAAGTAAAAGAACAGGAAATGGGGACAGAAATGGATAGAAAAGTTCAGCAAGAGAGAATAGGGGAAGGTTAAGATGTAAAAGGAACTGCGGTTTGTGCGCTGTGTAACATGGTGTTTTGCCTTTGTTGCTTTAGGTCACAGAGATGATAAAAATCTCTTAAAAGTCATTCTTGTCTACTAAAAACAACGTGTGGAACACTGAGTGTTGAATTCTAATGTACACATACAGTACAACTCCATGCTGTCATTATCTGACTTGAAGACATGAGCATAGATTGCCTATTTGGTGCATTAACACCAGATTTTATTGGACAAGATACTGTCTACCTCCATCTGGAGCTCACAAGAGTTTCAGATAAGTACATGATGTTATGACTAACAAGATAGAGTTCTATAAATATCTAATATCTTCTGCAAAGTTATGAGTGATTACTCTAGGAAAAGCACATGGAGTGAAAGAAAAAAGATATCAGAAGTTTATTATGACTTTTAGTTAATGGCAGAAAAAAAATAGTCAAATGAAGAATAAAATAACAAGAAACATCTTCAAACTATTTCATGTATAGTCAGGTATTCAGATATTCCAAAACCCCTGCCTAACTATATTCTCAGATACTAATGCAGTATTCATATCCAAAATAACCAGGTTTTTTGGTATTTAGGATAACATAAATACACTGACTTAAAATTTCCCATCTCTTCCACCTACGTCTCCTCCCTCAATGCATTTAACACACTCTGAATATTATTTTTTCCATTGAGCTCTCTTCTCAACACTGTTCCCCTCTCTTCTCAGACATAAATGAGGTGCTGGGCAATGTTCTGACGTCAATGTGGTAATTGCCCCAGGGGGGGAAACAGGAGTTTAAAATAGAAACAGAGACACAGACAGACACATTCATATAGACACCTGTGGGTGCCAACAACACTGATAGACCCAGACTTCTGGGAACCTGTGGCACACTTCAGCTGCCACATCACTCTCTGAGCCTTGTATGACATTGTTCTCCCTGTGTTTTGGCAAGGATTGAGCTACAAAATTCTGGACTGGCATTGGACTTGGAGCTGCTCCAAAGTTTACCAAGATGCATGGGTATGGCTAAGATCCGTCTCTAACTACAACTGATTTTTTTGCTTGAAGGCTGTATCTTGCATTTTATACATGTACTCTTGCTTTCATTTATTATGAGACCAAAACTATTTACAGATCTCTGGGTAAATGACAATCTAGTGTTTAATTTCTTCAACATCTCTAATGGAAAATTTCCTGAAAAAGGAGTGGTACTACCACCAGCCACACTGAGTATTCTAGTCTGTCAGAGTTAAAAGAAACATAAAGGCATAACATCTAAAAAAGAATCTCCAGAGACAGGAGGCAAGATCTGGATTTTTTTCTCTTCTCCATTTCTGTTTTAATTCACAACAAACATTAATTAAGACCAGAAAAGGTGCAGAGTAGATAGATAAAGAAATAAAAAATGGTTTGTGAGCAGATGCTAGAAAGTTTGGCTTGTTTAGTAGAACACAATCATGTCTGAGGAGGGGACATACTGAGTGTTTCTGAAAGAATCACCATATTAACTATTAGATAATTAGCACAAAACAAATCGGAATGAATTGGCAATGAAAATACTTAGATCAGAAATTGGAAGAATTTTTAATCATCTTTCAACAGAAGTTCTGGCATGTCCTTCTAATAAAGAAAGGTTCTTTGGAATTTTTTTTAGGACAGCTTTATAAATTTATGCCTGAATTTAAAAACAAACAAAAGAAAGTAGTTCTTTGGGCAGCAAAAAGAAAATAGCTGTAGCTCTTCACCAAAGAATGCTAAAAATCAAAAACCATAAATGAGTTCAAGAGAAGACCAGTAAATATTTTCAAGTGAAATCCACAGAAGGTTTCTAAACTGTTAAAAAACATGAAGCTGAAGAAGAAAAAGCACACTAGGGAAACATCATATATATTTACCCTGCTGTTACTGTTCTCTCTTGGCCTGATGGTGATTTACAACATAGATATATCAGTTTCTGAGAGAACTCTGTACCTAGCAGACTTTTTACATATATCATACCTCTATTTTTAAGTTAATCCCAGTGGAGCTGAAGACCAAACTATATCCAAGTTACTCTGTACTCTAAGAAAGAAGTAGAGGAGGGACCAGGAGACCTGCTGCAGTTTTTTGTGTGCAACTCCACAATGTATATCAACCTATAAGGAACTTGTGTTCCTAATTTCCTTTTCATCTGGCCAGACCTATAAGGAACTTGTGTTCCTAATTTCCTTTTCATCTGGCCAGTGTGTTCTGCTCATCTTTGTTCATCTCCAAAGAAGCTTCTTGCTCCAAAATTCATAAAATATTTTTTCTTAAACACTGCCAGGCACTAGATGTTGCTTGAGAGTACATTGGGTTTTAATAATTAGATAAAGTATCCACCTTAATCAGGAAGTAGACAACCTGAAAAAAGGCCCTAAATATTTTGTGGTCTTCCTCTTTCAAAGACTTCAGTTTGCTGAAGAGACAGGGATGTCCCATGCTGGACACAGCTGTTCCTTCCAACAGACCCAGCTCAGCACACAGATGAGCCCATCAGCTGAGCTGGTGTTGCCTCTGCAGAAACATTTAAGAAAGGTCATAGCATGTCTAGACAGTGAGGAGTGAGAGAAAAAATTATGAAAAATACCTCTGTGTACGACAAGATCAGAGAAGAAGGAGATTCCCCTGTGGGCCTCAGAGGACCCTGTGTTGGAGCATATGGTCATGCCCTGAAGAAACTGCAGCCCACAGAAAGCCCACACAGGAGCAGGCTTCTGGCAGGAGCTATGGCCCATGAAGGATCCATGCTGGAGCAGAGGAAAAGTGTGAGGAAGAAGGAGAGAGAGAGAAAAATTATGAATGCAACACCCATTCCTCAACCCTCCTCCCTATTCCTTCCTGGATGGTGTGTAGGTAAAGGAAACAGCAGTGAAGGAGTAAACATGAGCCCAGACCAAAAAAAAAAAATAAGGAGGAAGAGGTGTAAGTCAGATTTGTCTTTGTTTCTTACTACACAGTTCTATTTTAATTGGCAGAAAATTAGTTTAATTTTCCTCAAGTTGAGTCTGCTTTTCCCACAACAGTAATGTGTAAGTGATCTCTTTATCTTGACCCACAAGCTTTTTCATCTTCTTTTATCTACTGACCTGTTGAAAAGGGCAAGTGAAAGAGCAAGCAGGAGCCTAGTAGCTAGCCAAGGTCAAACCACCTCACCATTCAGGCCAGTTCTTGTCAAATATACTGAAGAAATTGCTTCCGAGCAACTTGAAAGAAAATTTTGGGGCGCATTGTTGATTATTAAATCCTCTTTGAAGAAAGTGTTTGGTGAAAGTTTTTAATTTCTCATTTTTTATTTTGTTTTAGCTATGGTGAACTTAAAAATGGGGGGGGAATAAAAAAACCCCCAGAAAACAAAACAACAAAACCTCATATTTTTTCACGTAAACCCCCTATTTTTAAGCCACTCCAGTTCTTGCAATTTAATTCATCTTGTTAATGCTTCCATTGTGGTTTTTGCAGCCTTTTGGGAAGCATTCCTTTTCCATGTAGTATACAAAAAATCAAGTTCTTGGAGTTGTTCTGGGCATCTCATGATAATTAGAAAACACCATGTCACCACTATGGACAGAAATCTTTTGAGTACAGCTTTTGACGTTTAAACCTCATATTGACCACTCACTGCTGTCCTTGCTGACAGAGGCACTAAGCGTGCACTGCAGGAATTTGTGTATCTGTCAAAAGAACAAACACAAGAAAAATATTTTGTAGCTGCTGCACAGAATCAGAGGACTGTGAAGCAACAGTCTAATGTACGATGGAAGATGAAGGAACAGCAGTTAGCTTCCTTTGCAATTTTTCTCTTTGCTCTTGTAGCTAAGGTATTAGAAAGCATCAACATAATCTTTCTTCCTCGATATGAGCTAAAGAGAAATCGCTTGTATCGGTTGTTGGACCTTGAATTAGCCACACATTTTGTCACAGAAATAGCTGAAGACCTTTAAATACCTAATGTTATTGATTATGAGAGTATAGATCATATAATATTTATTTTTGGAGATGAATATATAGGTGTTGTCAACGAGTGTTTCCCAGGAATCCTTGCAAAGTCAGTCATTCTCTCTCATGGTCTAGCACCTTTCTGTAATTTCCAAAATTTAAACAAACCACACTCAGCCTCCTCTGGGCCTTTAGATAAAGGCATGTGTTTTTCTGTTCTTTTGGAAGTCTGTCTCTCTTGCTGATAGGAGGTTCCCTTCTGGCCTCGTGCTGCAAGATTGCCATCTTCCTCACTCCCTGCCTGCCTCATACTGAAGACCAGGCACTGCCTTACCCCAGCTCTCCTTGCCCAGTAACTGGACATGCAGCAACCTCCCCTTCCTACTGTGGGAGTTTCCTCACAGTTAGATGTTTTCACTTCAATAGCATCCAAGGCAAACTGGCAGCCTTCATCTCTGCTGCCCACAAACATCTTTTTAGCGGAATGTAACATTCTGCAAACTGAACAAAGAGGTAATACCATCCATCAGTCATAACATCACACGTTATTTGTTTAAAAATCCCAAACAGACACTTCTTTTGAGACACTATTTATTTGTACACGCTCACATAGATGTCTTCAGTGCTGGGTGCAAAAACATGAGTTGGCACAAATGTCTAACTACGGAACTAATCCCACAGTTTGCAGCTCAGCTTCCTTTTTCTAAATGGAGCTGTCTAGTGACACTCTAATTCACATTATTTGTTAGAGTGAGTTCCATTTTGTAATACCAGGACACCTGTGAGTGCTCTTCTCCCCATTCCACTTCCTTCTACCTCTAAATTCCAACAGCAGTTTTCCTCTTTGTCGCTAGTGAGCAGAGACCGAGTGAGAAATGACATGGACGGTTTATGAAGATAAGAAAACTGACGCTTTATTAATTTACAAATGCACTTATATACCTTAGCACGCTGGACTGTCTCTCAACTGTTTTCCCACAGCATCCATGAGAAAGCAAGGCTTTCACACAAATGCCTGTCAGAAAACTGAGAACCAGGCCTTTAACATCCACACCTCTCACTTTGTATGTCATGTTTCTCCACATCCTTGCAGAGCATGTGTACAGGGGTAAGAGTGTGAGTAGTCTTGTTACACAAGAGTGCATGGACTCTTGGGAAAACAGCTACTATGTATGGCACAGTAAAATTATAGCCTGGTTGTTTGTGACCATGGAGGAGTATGAAAAAACATATACTTTCCAGAATTAAGTCTACCTCATTATTTGTCTGTATATGCAGTGATTTTATTGAGCATTATTGGTTAATGCCAGTGAAACTATTATCAGCAATTTATGATAAAAGGAAATCAGAGTTTTGGATTATTAGAGGTAGGGTTTCAAATGCCTTCATTGTTTTATTTTTCTTCAAATAGATTTTTTTGTCTGTTTCAGAAGATTAGATATTGTATTTACTATTAGGTAATTCAATAAAACACAATTCACTGTTGTTTCATCTCAACTATCAGAGGAAAAAATAATGCCACCTCTTGTTACTTTTAACACATACTTTCCAAAGGAGTGAAATCCAACACTGTGCTATTATAGTGAAATGAAGGAATGCGCTTATCGTCATGGAGAAGGATTTGAATGTGCTAGACAATAAAAATGCATGCACACAGAAGATTATTCTGTCATTTAAATATTATAACTTTACAATATTATTATTTAAAAAAAGATAAAGTACATGGACGGATTCAGTAATGAGACAGTGTTGGTCAACATGCTAGAAAATCATCTTAGCAGCAGCTGTATTGTCAGTAAGGATTTTTAGGAAGACATGATTGAAAAATAAAGTCTTAAGGATAATTTTAAATAGGACCATTAGATTTATTTCTATTCATCTGATATAAATCTGCTAGACCTTACATAAATGCCTGAACAAAGCATTTACTAATCCTATAAGGAAATGAGAGATGAATTATTAAATTCAAAGGTATTCTCATTAGCAAGAGGAAACATACTCTGGTAGAAAAAGTTCCATATATGTCCTAGATGTAGTCAAGCTAAGATGTTGTTCCTACATGCAATTTGCTAGTATTTAAATGAATTATGGATTGATGCTTTGCCTGGGGGAAAAAAAGAAAAAAGCATTAATGTTAATGAAGGCAAAAAATAAATGTTAAATCTGATGACATTGTTGCTGAATAGCATGTTCAGGATAATGAAGAGTTCTTTCTTGACATTTCAATCTGTTATTGTGTATAAATTCAAATTTATTTTGAGTAAGTATTTAAAGAACATATATCAAGATGTTTAGTACAATAACTGTTGGTAAGCAGGATGGTGATTTATTATTTTTTAGTTGGAAATAATGGATTAAGGGGTCATCTAGAAGGTTAATATTTATTTCAATGTATTTAGGAATTCCATAAAAAAGCATTAATTTATCTTTGTGTTTTTCCTTTAACTTGTTCCAAAATTGTCCCTTTGGTTACCTTCTAAAATGTTTCCTAAACATGTTTGATTACCTTCTAAAAGGTTTCCTCCCACTTGTAAGTTAATGACACACTGCTACATGTAGAATTCAAGCTATTTTCTTTTCCTTTTCCTTACTTGTTAATAGGACATCAGTATCATGGCTGAAGCTGGAATTTTTTATACTGTATTATATATATTAGCTCAGTTGGTTAGAGCCTGGTGCCGGTAACATCAAGGTTGAGGGTTCAATCCCCATATGGGCCATTCACTTAAGAGCTGAACTTGATGATCCCTGTAGGTCCCTCCCAACTCAAACTATTCTGTAAAATATGCTATAGACAAATTAATTTTATTACACCAAGGTACTGTTTGTCATGCTTGGTTAAAGTCATGGAAAACTGTATATTATTAGTGACATGGTTAAAATATATTGTGTCATTCGTGTACTGCAAATCGTGGTGTTTTCTTAAGATTCCCTCAGAACACTTCACATGTATGTTTTATTATCACACTTGGTCTTCCTCAGGGTTCAAACAATGTGTTATTCTAATGCACAACTTATATTTATTTTTAGCCTGTTTAAGTATCTTTTGTTTGAAAGACACAGAACTTTCTATATGGATGCTTGATAGATGATAGAATCAGTTTTATCGGCTCCAGTCTTATTTGGTTCATTGCAAGTAGATGCTTCACTATGTTTCCTGCCACTTACTGATATCAATATTTCCACTTCCTTTCATGACCTCATGAAAACATTTTCTGTTTTCAAAACTGTTGATGAAAGGCCTTCCCATGATGGCCTTTCACATCAGTTGGTCTTAGTCAAAATACTCCCACTATTTTTAGGAGAAGATGACAGAATTCATCCTACTGCATAGCAGATGATTTGTTTAGCTGTTTACTTAAATGAAAAATCATCATCTACTGTTGTGAAATAGACATTAGATTATGGGTTAATATAACAGTTATGGGATAATAAATATTCACTTTCTCCATGTTATAACATCTTGGAGACCTTTGGGGAATTAAGTTGGACAATAGATACATAATTTTGTTAAGAGTAACTTTCAAGCAATAAATACCAAAAGGTTACCCACATCCCAAAAATCACTCCTAAAATTAAAACAATATGTATACTTACACATCCACATTCTCAGGCGTGAGCTGAAAACTTTATATATGTATAGATATATAGATATATAGATATATATAGATATATAAGCTGTAGAGAATATGCAAATAATTCCAGAGGCAAACAGTACTGAGAATCTGTTACGAGAAAATTGCATTTCTTCTTTCATTTTGATTGGTCCAGAGGCCAGGGCAAGAAACACTGTTTCCAGGAGTTTCATCCACTCATACTGTCAGGAAAATTGTGACAGCAAAAAAGACCACCTGTGTTTTTGCTGACTTATACTTTTTCTGGATAATAAATGTCAATGTAAAACATCTGGGATCCATATTAAAAGCCTTACAGCACTACTTTTTCTTCACACATTCAGAAATTTACTACCTTTCCTGAGGCGAACAATAATTTGACCAAGAAAAGATTTAGTGTTAGATCAAAGCTGAAGCACTCTTTGACACTAATGTCTCTTTTCAAATATCTGCATCTGATCTGTGTCCATGGATCAAGCCATCTAATGAAAACTATATTCCTGGTGAAAAATAAAGGAATGACTGATGAATGAGACACACATTCAGAGAAGATGGGGTCTAGATAATGAGATCCACTCATACAAAACTACACACTTTAGAAGGAATTGAGGACTTTATTTCTATATTTCAGACTTCATAATTTTATTCATCCATATCATAGATATGGATGAATAGAAGGGGTTTTTTGGGACTCTTTCCCTAGACAGGACAATCAACAAATTTCTTTAATCTGTTTAGATTGTGGCCTGAATTGGGAGTTTAGACTCTGTATTGTTTGGGGCCAGAGAGGTGAAATTATTAAACAAATGTAACAGATAGACGGAACAAAATGAAAATATTTGACTGTCTCTGAAGTGCCACTAATTGTGTCATCCCAGGAAATGCTTGTGTCAGTCTCTGACAGCACCTTTCAAACTTCGCTGTGCTCTGGAACTTTCAGGTTTTAAGGAAATATTAGCTAAGCCTCAAGTTCAAAAATGAGCAATTTATTTCCCAAACTACTTAATTTTCATTGATTAATTGCTGGAGCAAATCACATAAACACATTCTAAAATGGCACATTCACACACGTTGCATTTTGCATACAATTTGAACCAGCTGGTGTATGATTTTTTCCATTAAAATGGCAGTGGATTTTAAAATCTGCTTCTCTTTCCATCGTTCTAAAGAAAAAACTTAAAAAAAAAAAGCTGAAAAGACCATTATGCCCAATCTCAAAGGAATATGGGTCAGATCAGTGAAATTATACTGTAAGCTCTATGTGGTAGAAATTCTGAGCAGCAGAATCAGTAAAAGGTGAAGAAGACTTTTATAACTTTTTGAAAATGCATGGAATTCATGTGTCAGACTGCACCTGGCCTTCTGTCTAAGAAATTCAAGGTGCAGTCTGGGTTTTAATTTTCCTTTCCATTTAGGTAGGATATGTTGCCCTGAAGTACAAATTTCTGAAACAAAACTGTACTCTTCTTACCATTGTAAGAATCTGGGTCCATCTCTGAGCAGCATGTTTGTCAGGCAACCTTATGCATTCAGCATTGTAAATAGAATTGATGACCTTCAGCCTCAGGAGTGCAGACTTCTTCTACCTGCTAAGCCAAAGCAGTAACTTAGGAAGTAAAAAATACTCTTCAGTGACTGAAACACGCAGAACCAAATCACAGCACAATGAAAAGAATAGACAGAGAAGAGAGAATGTCTAACTCAAGGTAACTGCATTAAAATACCAGATCTCTCTGGTCCTTATCCGAAACCTACTGGAATATGCTAAACTCTGCTCATATCCTTTTTGCTGTCATGGTACTCAGCCTGTGATCTTTTGCAGTCAGAAGGCAATGCAGAGATATATTTTAGCAGTACTCGAATGAGCAATTTCCATGGAAAACAAGGATATAGAGAAAGTGTTTGTGACAAAAACTAAATTGAGTTGCTCTTGGTTGGAAAAAACAGCATACAATTCTTCACTTCTCTGAGGCTCTCTCAGCAGGGGAATGGAAACAATATGTAAACAATGCCAAATTTTGTTTGGTTGGTTTTTTTTAAGAACAGCCTGTGATAGTCTCTATGTGGACCACGTACAAGGCTCATAAGCAACTGAAATAGGGACAAACTAAGGCCGTGCAATCTTCCAGCACTTTTCTAGTAGTCAGAGGAAGTGCCTTATAGCCAAACACGACAGGGTCCCAAATGAACAGATTCAGTTTCAACAGTTCAATATTCTGTTTTACTTCTGGGATAAACTGGAAGAAATTTTTTTTTTTTTTTTTTGCGCCTTCCTTGGCCTTCAATCCTTATTCGTGCATGTGCCTTTTTATTTTTTCTCTCTGAAAAGTTGTTCTTCAAAAGCTGCAGAGATCATGCACTTGAAAGCAGCTGGGCGACTCAGCTGATGCTGAGCACAGTCTTCTGCTTAGACAGACTGCACCATTACTCAGAGACGGATTCAGGAGACCTATGTTAAATCCTTAGCTTTCTAAAGAGATTCTGGCAACATATTGCTCTGTGTCTCAGTTTCCACAACTATCAAATGAAAATAATAAGTGTTTACTGTATAGGTGTATAATGTTAATGGATTAGAGTGTGAAAGCCATGATATTGCCAGGTATCTAAAGTGAAGGTTTGTACAGTGACATGAACATAGAATTACGTTTTCATACACTGTAACGTCCTAGGTCAAGCTGGTGCTGATGAAATTGTTTCTGTGTTCTTGGACATGAAAGTACAATTTAGAACAGATGCAATGAAAATGCACTGAAGTGGAACAAAAAAATCAAGCCAAACATTTTTACTTGTATCCAAAGCATCCTTTAAAACTTAACGTAAAATTGAAAGCTAAGACTTATGATTTTACTGAAAAATCACGCTAATCACTAGCAACCTGGAATGAAAGTCAGGGAATAAATCAATTTGTCAGCCAGGTGGCCTTTAGTGTGTTTTCCTGAGGCCAAGGATGCATATGGCTTGGAGAAATCCATTTTGTCTGTAACCCAGCCCTCTGAAGCAGAACTGCAGTCCAAGTATCAACAAGGTCATCAAAGGTTATTAGTCATTCTTTCCTAACGAGCTGTTCAGACCTTTTGTCATTCATATGTGGTGTAAGTACTGATTCAGGCCTCCAAGATCACAGTTTGATATAAAT
Source organism: Ifrita kowaldi (assembly GCA_013398055.1). Classification (NCBI taxonomy): domain Eukaryota; kingdom Metazoa; phylum Chordata; class Aves; order Passeriformes; family Cinclosomatidae; genus Ifrita; species Ifrita kowaldi. The sequence goes on from VZRS01007047.1 coordinate 117,823, forward strand.
GATAGTGTCACCTGTGCTGAAATGCCTTGACCATCTGTACACCTTTCTCATGGTCATTCCCACTTCCTTGGAATGAACAAAACTGGCATAGGCTTATGCCAGTTCACCAACTACATCTTCTCAGGGGAGAAATATTTTTACTCCTCAACTCATCATCTTACATAGAAGCTATTTCCAACTCTACTTTCAAGCTGAAATCCATCCTCTAAAATATGCGAGTATAGCTATAATGAAAGTATCTTTTAAAATCTCAGTGTTCGTTCTAAAGCAGTCAAGCAAATTAGTGACATAAATACCAAAATTATACTTCGTATACACAGATGAGCATATTCCTGATAACTGGTATGTTTTGTTATGCGTAACTGTACTTCAGATTGGAAAGCTGCCACTTAAATTTAAGGAATGTCAAAATTTAAGTTGCCCAAATAACTTCTAGTCTCCTCCCAGTATATTTGCATATTATGAAATAGTTAACTATGTAATTGTGTACTTGGGGTTTTTTTCTCCACTGGCCCTTTATCTCTCCTCAGAAAAAGCTGAAAATTCTTTTTTATGTTCTTCAGTCTATGTGTGACTCCAGGCATTATTTTATTTCATTGTCCACTCAATATGTGAAGGTATATTGAGATTAAACTAAAAGTGGTAACTCTTCTATTCCCAAGGTACTGTAAGGTAAATACTCTGTTTTTTCAAAGTAATTCAAATTCTATGTAACTCTTTCTTTAATAGATTCTCTATCAACTTACATACAGCTTTGAATGTTCTGCCCAAGTGTTTCAAGTTGAAATAACTAACAATGAAGAGCTAGATTCACAACAAGATTAAGGTGCACTGACATCACTTGAAGCAACCAGCACAAATCACTGCTCAGCTGCTGCTTAGTTTTGTTGTATTCACATTAAAGCATGTATGAGTCAAATTTTTGAAAGAGCTGTAACCTGATATTCCTCATTGGGCAAGTGGTGTAAAATGAGTAAAACATACAGTGCTGTATTAATGACCATTTCCAGATTTACCACTGAACAACCAGCAACTTAAAAAAAAAAACCTCCTTCTGTGCATGCAGTTTTCTCCTCAATGAAATATATTTTCCATTCCACTTAGAACTTGCAGTCAGTACCCAGTCTGTGGCAGACTGAATCTGTCAGGGAGAATTATTTCTAAAACTAAGGAAATGGATTTAGTGTCATTTACTTAGGATCAAAATGATGTGAAGCCTAAGAACATTTGTGAATCCTCATAAAGCAGTAGGAACAGGAGAACGGGTGAGGGGGGTGAGATGTGATCACAGAAAAATTGGTCCATGTGTAGATTTTATTTACTGTTCATGGGTATTTAAGGTTGTTATCTGATTAAGCAACACATTAACTTTTGAAATACTTCTTGGTCATTCTTCCACTACAGTTACACAAATTAACATACATATTAACCTACTTGCCACAGAAACCACGAACCGAACGCCAGTGACACCCTGAAAAAAATTTATTGACCATTTATTGGAGAAAATACTTATTTATATGCAGCACATTCTGTTGAAGATAGAAAGTTTATGGAACTATAATTTTATCAAACTCTATTTTTATGAAAATTAAAATTGGCAACAGAATATCTTAGAGGACCAGGGGAGTCTGATTCTCCAGTATAAGCCTTTGTACTTGATCAGTGAGTAACTGTTACATTTGTTCCTAATGTGTGTAATATGAAGCCATGCTAGATTGGTTTAATTACAGCGTCCAAGGCCAAAAGTATCTCTCTTGGGGTAGGTAGCATAACTGAACCTGCCAGCTAGCTGCACAAAGATGAGTACCTCAAAGCCCTGACTCAGGCCCCCAGTCAACCTCAAGGGGCTGCCCAAAACAGTTCCATGGAAGCCAGACTGCTGAACAGAACGTTCTCAAGCAGAGCTTTAAGAATGACCATTCAAAGTGAATTAGGCAGCCACCTCTAGCTGTAGGAAGACAATCCCTTCCATCTTCAATTCACAGCTACAAAAAATCCCACTGAGCCATACACACACATCTCGTAAAATACGCCAACAGCTCTTGAAGATGTTCCTTTTATATTCAGCAGCTTGTAGCTGGCATATGGGATGAAATCTTTTTTCTGTTCTCAGAGGGTTTATCCAATACCTCACCATCCTTTGTCACGTACTCCAGTGGCTGGCTGTAGAGTATTTCTTGATATAACTCTATTACTTCTGTCCTTTTTGTTCAGTCAATCTAATTGCACATGTAGTTGAAGACTCAGAATGCTAAAGAGGAAGAAGAAGAGAGTGCCCAGGAGTGGAGGCATCCACTATCAGCTCACTTCATGTTTTAATAAACTAACCAGTGTGTTCACAGCACATTTTCCCAAGCAGATCCCACAATGAAACAGAAAACAAAAATCAAATTTGTAAATCTATAGGTCTGAAATATAAACAAGGTACCAAACGGGCAACACAATCTGGGTGTGAGCAATTCTTGGAACATCCACAAGGAGACATTTAAGTACCTAGATGAGTATCAAGAAGCTTTTATTCCTAAATAATGGAAGGACTTTCAAGGTTAGGCAGTGAGAAACTGAACTGGATCTTGGACTTTGATGCTACTTTAAGTGCCAGAGTATATTTGTGGGGCCAACTCAGAGCATTCAGCAATGCTGAGTTACACTTGTCACAGCTGAGAGGAAAAGGTAGCTTCCAAACCAACTTTATACCGCTCTTATTCCTGGGAGCAGTAATGTGCCAAACCACCCACTGGCACAAATAAATCAAAAAATCAAAAGCTAGCAGGTGGAATTATGGGTAAATGACATGCAAATGAGGCTGATCAGAACTGGCTTTTCTTCTTTCCTCCAGAAAGAAAACAGAGTATTCTTTCCTCAAGGCTTTCTGGCTAAGAATCATACAAAAGATAGTCAAGTGTCTATAATCTTTTACTGTTAACTGGGCTAGACTGTGCAAAACTTGCTTCTGTGGATGAATACTTATTCACAGTAGTCATTGAGTTTTTTGTTAGGTTATTTTGTGGTTGGGGCTGGGGTTTTTTTCTCCTATTGAAACTGGTAGCTTGCTTTCCTTGATAACATTTTATTAATATGAATAAAGACTGTGCAATCAAGCCAAATCCATATTTGAGCTACACGAAAGTACAGGCTTGTAATTTTCTCTTGTTCATGTCTTTTATGTTGGGAATGAGCTTGATCTCATTCCAACCTCCAAACAGTCTACAAGTTCACGGAAGAAACGAATCTCAAAAATGTCAAGCACAATATAAATGTGTGAAAGCATTTTCACCTAAAAGGCACTCCTGCAGGTCCAAATCTCATGCAATCTGCATCTTCCAGTTAAAAATTTTGACCCAGAAGCAACACCTAAGTATCCCAGAACAGTTTATTCTGGATTTAAGCCATCTTTGTTGGGAAGCTTGTAATACACAAAATGTTTCCTAGGGTGCCCAGATTTCTAAGGTGTTTGACTCTTTACTTACGCATGGTGAATACCATATCATCATTTATCTCAAAAGAAGTTGTTGATTTTTTCCAGGTTAACTCTCAAATAGTGGTGAGTAAATAAGATATTTTTGTTCAAAAGTAAATCATCTATGGCAGTTGGAGAACTAGAAACCTGTAGTTCTGATGGAGAAACAGTATCAGGCTATGCTTTCTTCTGCTTTGACTGAAGAAATCCAGCCTTGTCTGTACACCTTCACATCTACTCCAATGGCATTTTCAAACACTGCAGTTATGCAGCAGGAAAATCACAGATACTTTTGCCTTTGCTTACCCAAGGGATCATATTGTATCCTCTTTGAAATATAAAGCATTTTGTGGAGAAATATCCCCAGTTTTCAAGATGAAAGAGGATTTAATTTCTCTAGTTAACTAATTTTAGTTGACTATCTAGTAAACGGCTCTGGATTTCTATAGTCATCTGCTTATATTTGGTGTTCATTTTATTCAAATATAAACTATTCCTCTCCATCATACAGAAAGACTTTACCATTGCATTCTATATCAAGACATTCTCTATATGTTACTAGACATTATGATGACAAAAGACAGGAAGGATAAATTTATTGAAAAGAAAACTTACTAAAAAATCTTTTTTCATCTTCCACATAGCAAACAAATTTTTCTCTCTACTCTCCCTTTCTGTAGCATCACTGATAGAAGATAGCTGAGTTAGAACCATAGCAGTTATAAGAATCAGCTGCTTTTCTTGCATGGAATTGCAGTTTTTTGTTGGTGTTTTGTTTTTTGGGGGTTTTGGTTGGTTCATTAGTTTGTTGGTTTGGGGTTTTTGGGGATTTTTTTGGGTTTTTTTTAATGTGTCTGCCTGGATGTGTATTATTAACTGAATCACCCGACAGATAGTTGAATCACCAGAAAGAGTTAACTGACTATTTTCAGTACACTTATATTGGTGATATATTAATCATTATCGAGCTATGAAGTATTATAGCAGAGGTACAGCCTCTTTGGCTTTCTTGTCCTGCTCTCTTTCTTTTGCAAGAGAATTTAAGATCATGATGGCACGCTTGAATATATCAGTCAAATACTGGAAAACATCCAAATTATACAATAGCTCCAGCTAAGCAAAAAAATGAAATTTTCTGAAGCAAGGAGTGAACTCCAGCCAGAATGAAGCACTTTGTTCCTTGCTTGACTAGAACTGTCATTTTCTGGTCACACCAGTATTTTTAAAAGTCTCAGAGCTGGCACATACCAGTAAAAAGGAAAATCAGAAGAGGTAAAAACTGTCTAAATTCTGGGGTTTGTGTAAGATTTAGAGATAGAAGTTTGCTTTTCTATTTCCTTTTAACGAAGACTGGTCACATGGAAGACTATTTTTCCTCTCTGCTTTTCATAGGCCACTAGAGTTGTAATCAGCATATTGTTACTTTTTTACCAAACCAAAACTGATTTCTTTTTGAAAGGGTGCATTTTCTTTAGGGAGCCTTGCATCAGAATAGTGGACTGATTTAAGTTATGATGCAAAGTCATTACTGGTTTATTTCCTTCGAATCTAAAATAACATCGGAAATTTAAGCCCATACATCTCACAATTCAGTGCATTACTCACAAAATTTTCTTGTGTTCTTTAGTGCATTCTAAATGTCAATTCACTTCTTGTTGCTTTGAACTGTATGTGCTATTTTTGAGAAATACCAGAATTTTATAGTAGCTTGTCAACAGTAATTGCCAAAAATTGGGAGACAATACTAATGTGCCTCCCATTCCTCTTTAGCAACAAAATAAACAAAAATAGCAAGACCAACTGAGTAGATGAAAAACTAGAAAGCCTTCTGAAAACAATGGCAGGCAGCAGGATTCCAGAATGCAGTTGGTTACAGCCAAGAATATAGTTTCCTTTTTTTGCATAAAGGAATCTGGTAAAAACTCAGAGTACAATGAAACAAACTGGGAAATGGTGCAACAGACCTCCCACATGGATCACAGTGCACAGCCCAAGTGGAAAACAACAGCAGTTATCACATACAGAGCAACCACATGAAAAGGAAAATGTTGCATCCATCAAGTGACATCCTGCCCATGATGAATTTGATCACCTGTAAAAAAAAGCTATCATCCTTTTTAATTTGAAAAAAAAAAAAGAAGTAATTTAAACATATGAGCATTTAATTTGGAAACATTTTTTATGACCAGAAGTTTCCAGATTTTTTTACTACCTATATCATATTCCTTGAATGTTTGATCATATTTCCTGCAATAAAGGTCTAGGACCAACTCTGGCTTCTTATTTCATAAAGTTTTAATATATACACCAATGATAGGGTGTTATGGGCCATTCAACACAAGACTGCTTGACTTCAATTAAAAAATTATGTCCTACCACTCTGTGTGAGAAGGTACATAAAATACTTGCATCTCACTGCTGAGAGCAAGGTTCAAGGCTGTGGATGACCTTCATAAAACAGATTTAACTCAGTCCCTTCATTTGCCATGCCAAGGAATATATCACCATGCAGAACCAACAAGACAACGTAAATTGAAACAAGACATGAACCTATGAAGAAATGACTAATGAACTAGTTCTCAACACCTTCTGTTGCTGCTGCTTTCAGGTAGAAGATGAGGTCAGTGTTAGGTCAGTGTTTTTCTGAATGTCATCTATCACAGCTTTGGATGTATTTAACTGGTATCAATTTAGCAATCTCTAAAAGTAGAAATATTTACAACACACAATTAAAAATAATGACATCCTCTTGAACAGATATTTACAGAGTGCAAAACACCAGAACAGGTCTGACAGAGCATTTATCAGGTAAATAGTATGTGTTTTATTTATAAATATTTACTCATTATACTGGAAGACTTATTTATAGCCTTTCCAGTCCCTTGTGCATGATAGGCATTTAAAAATAGGAGCTGAAGATATGTTGACCTGAAGGACCAGTCTACATTGAGAAGATAAGTCATTTTATGTCTTCCTATAATATTTTCTAGCAGACAATAATTATTAAAATGACAAGTTAATACTGTTACAACAATGATGGAAACATAAAGGAGATAAAATGAGGCAAGACTAGATTGCTATGTTAGATGTCACCCAGTTTTTATCTAAGTGAGAATGCTCTAGGCTGGAACAATTTACCTGCCAGCACCGTACATGTTCATACAGGACTCCAGAATACCCCACAGACTTTTATGTGGTGCAGGATGAGAACTGTTTGTGCACACTACCTAACTCACAAGTAGTAGCCACTCCCTGGCAGGACCTTTCTAATACTCTCCTCGAACCACACATATTTGCCACATGACATTATCCCACCAGCCAGTACTAAAATATGTCTCATAAACGAATAAAACTGTTTCCCTGTAAGATATGGGACAAGTTAAGGATGATTTGGGTCATGAGTTAAATATTGTGTGCTAAATTTACTCAAACTGCTACTACAGGGTTTAGGGGTCAGATGAAGCACGATGTTATGCTGATGTATTTGGACCATTTAAACATTCTTTGGGTTTGGTGGAGGGGCAAGGATATTTTGGTGAGTTCCTAGAAGTTCTTTATTTATCTATCCAACTGGGCAATGAAGCATAAATACTTTTTCCATGGACAGATGTCACAGGCATGTGTGAGTACAAAGACGTATGGCACAGCACAGTGCAAGTTAGAATATTCAAAATATATCTGTCCAAGGGCAGGAGGCATGGGACATGAGGCCCTTTCCCATGTCAGTGGGTCAAGGGACACAATACACTTTATTCACTTTATTCCTTCTTGATTTTTGATTTTGTGACAGTTTACAACAGACCACTTTGTTGTTCCCTGCCCTACAGTTCTCAGATAACAGGAACTCCTATAGTTCAGCACTGTTACCAGAAAGATGTCACAAAAATCTCCCCATGCAAACTCTGAAAGTCACAGAGGAATGGAGCCAAACTTCACTTTCCTATAAAGCAAAAGCTCCACAATGTGTAGGCAATGTCAAGAGAAGTGGTTTTCCAGAATTCAAGCAGTTTGTATAGAGAGAAAAGTATAGACTAAGCTGTACAAAGGAACTCAAAATGCAAAAAAAAAATGCATCCAAACACTCCTTAGGTTTGCGTTTAACTTTCTACAAATTATTAGGCTCACGGTCCTTGCATTAGACTTTTCCAGGTATCTCAGATAGAGACCTTTTCTGTACTCAGCTCTGAAGATGATACAAGATTTTGTATTACACAAGAAAATAATCTTCTCTTTCAGGCCTATCACCAACACAGCATTTTAATGAAGGAATGAGACTAAACGAGGCTGTGAATCTTTCCAGAGAACCATCTTTATACTGTTAGTTCATCCTCTTCTGTAATAGCCTTTGCTTTAAAAAGACATATATTTCCAAAGACAGCCATTTGCGAGTTGGAATAAACCTGCAAAGAAGTGGGAAAGCTATTTGTGGCAATGGAAGCAGGATGACTCTGCCTGGGGCTATGTGTGTTACATCTGTCAGAACCTCTACCTTGTAGTAGCAATACTGGGAAGAGACTTTCTCAGTGTGAGCCAGTGGCAGGCATGGCCTCCTTTGCCTCAGTCAAGGCAGCAGAGGAAGTGTTGGCAAGCTTGCCCCCCAGAGCAGTTCAGATTATGGGACAATGCCAATCTGAACACCTGTCCTTTCTGAACAGCTTTTGGCCAAGATGCATCTTGAAATTAAGGTGGATGAAGTCAGGACAGTCTGTGGTAGAGATCTTGGTAAGATTGAGCTAGATACTGGAAGAGAACCATAGGACAAGAAGGTAACAAAGATCTTTTTGAATATCGGTGTTATCTTACAGAGATTGTCTCTTACTGTGGACTCACTCACCAGCATCTTAGGGCTGTATTCCACCTGCCAGGACTGGAATGGGTGGCGGTGATTCACAGCAATGGCTCGGTGCCTCCCGCCTGGTGCCACAGACAGAAACAGAACTGAGGAGGATATCCTGCCCTTCCCACTGCCTGTGAGGGGTTCCATGAATGGTGTGAAGCCTTGTCATCTCTCTTTTATTACTCAGCTAGTTGAACTGCATGGTTCCCACTGAAACATAAACCTGGGTGCAGTTTTCAGGGTATTGTATGTCTGGGAAAATTATAAACAGGCAGTAGAGGCGTGTGCTGACTGTAAAATCTTGGATTTTACTCCATTTGCTCCATCAATCCTTTGAATTGCGTCCTTGCAGGAGTTAAACAGAATTCAGGAGGACCCTGTACTACTAGGCAGGAAAAGGTACAGCAAGAGGAGAGAAATAAAGGAAAGAAAGAAACAAGGAAGGGAGCAAGAAAGAACAGACTGCAGCCTATGCCAGAGGGACACATCTGTCAGTTCACAAGGGGCTGGTCCTGAGGAACAACATGAACACAGATACTGAGGAGCATTGGTCTGATAGCTGAGGCCACTTTCTTTCACTGGGTACTGTAAATCTGTCAGTAAAGGCAGATTCACTGCTGTGAGTGGAAATCAGGCCAGAGGAATGGGTTCACTTTCCAGAGGCCCATGGCCAGTGAGGCTACCTAGGTGGTCTGCAGAGCATCCCAGCATTGCCAACATATAAGTCAACTGTTTAAAACATTCTGATTTCTTTAAGCTCTCACGTCCAAACCACAGGGCCTAAGAGGGAATTTTTTCCCTAGCAACCAATTTATTGAGAAAAAAGAAGCTTATAGTGAGATTGAAGAGTTACATTTATTCTTCCCTCCAAAACACCTGGAGTTACTTACCTCAGAAGTTTCATACCTCAAAAGGCCAACCAAGCCAAACATTTAGGCGAGAAGAAACTTGGAAAATTTTACCCCCAAAGAAGGATTGTTCTGAGATTCATCTGCACATAAAACCAGGAGATTCTAATGAAACCCCCAAAATAACCTACAATTATAATTTGTGCTATCTCTCAAGGAATAATATGTGTTATTACTAATGAAGCAGAAAATAATGGGGCACGCAGTAGATGGAGAAAACCTTTTGTAGTTATGTGTAATTATATATAATTTTTGGCCATGACTTCAGAGCAATTCTGAAACTGAGTGAAATTTTTGGTCCAGCTATTCATCCATGCATGATTTAAAATTGGACTCCTTATTTAGGAAGTCAAAGAACTTACTTTGCTGAGAAGTTTAAATTAAAATATGATACATGCCTGAAAATTATAAGAATAATTTTGCAAGTGTTCTTTGTATGACTTTTTAAGGCAAAGCAGAAAGATTAGAGCTGCTGCTAATAACCAGTGTGCTGCAACATATATCCAGCTGCAATTTGTTATCAATATATACTTCTGAGAACTTGAAAATATGAAAAGAATGTCTGATTCCTGAGATTATTTTGAAGGCAATTGAACAATTCTGTTAATCTTTTCTGAAAAACACAATACCTGAAGTTGATGCCAGAAGAAAAGGAAGAATTTCTACTTCATAAAAACAGGTTTTCTATTGTTTTTCTTCTGCATTTTTATTATGTGCCAAGTACTTCCTTTGTCCTTTTCTGAATGCAGGAGGATGACAGAGGATGACACAGACTACTTATTGCAGAGGTAGAATTGGCAGCTGCCTAGGATGACAGCTTGTTTTACATAGACGTGTTCTCTATCTTCTTGTGCCAGAGATGCAGAATTAGCCTATATAATATTAGTGTTATGGAGAAGTGTGGAGGTCAACACAGAGAGGTGGCAAAGAGATGTAAAGGACAACTAAGATTGTGATACAGGTAATGAGCCTTGTGCATCACCAGCCCAGACAGAACCAAAGAGAGCAAAGGTTGAAGAAAGCCTCAGATCTTGGGCCACTACATCCTGACCCCTTTGGAGAAGGCTGTAAGCCCTAGCCAATTTCCTCTTCTTTTTCTCCCTTTCCCTTTCCCTCCTCATGCCAAGACGTGTAAGAGGTTAAACGGGGGTTTTTTTTTGAGGAATAAAAGTCCTGTGGGGATATGGAAGTTGGGGTGGACCAGAGGGAGGAAAACAGACAGAGATTTTGAGGAAGACGGTGAGGGGATAGGAATGGGGTTGGAAGAGAATTAAAAAAACTACAAAACTAGTGATGGGTTCCCTGACAGTCTGATGAAAACCTACTGTCTCTTCTCCTTCTCTTCTCTCCACTGAGGCATCTCTTCACCTCCCCCACTTTGTACCTTTCACTGAATATTTTCCCTTCTTATATCTCAAGAACCACATAAACAGTAAAAATTTTATTTTTCTGGCATTTTAAGAAGCCTAGAACTTGCTCTGTTTCTGTCAGCACCGTTTACTGAAGCTGAAGACTTCTCTGTATTCTGAACAACTTTTAATTTTGCCATTCTCAAAATAGGAACAAACATCTTTCATACCACCTAATTCCTGTCAATATCAAAGTCTGTAGCGGTAGCAAAGATTGAGGCTGCACAGGAAGACAGCAGAGCCCTGTGTGTATTTCTGGGAAGTTTCCTTGGTCTCTATAACAGGATCCATTTGGGAAAAGTGGTCTTGTAGAAGGCAACTCCTCAAGAAATAGCATGTTGAAAAAGATGCAGCTGCGTCTATGAGATCAGGAAAACCTCTTTCTCTTTGGCTTAAAACCATATCCTCATAGGCAACAGTCCATGCCTAAAGCAAGACCTTTTATCAGAGCTTGCTAGTCTGTACATTTGGAGTGGGATTCATCTAACCAAATGTAAGCACTTTCTGTGTATTTTCTTTTTAGAGAGATTTACAAACTTCTAGCAAATGATTTGTCTAACCCTAAAGTAGACATCTAACACTGATGAGATGAAAAGCTCCCTGAACATGCCCTAAAACATGTGTGTCTCCCAAAGGATTGCCTCTAGGTTGCCTAACTCATATGAAGAAAATTGTCCACCCTGTCACAGAAAATGTCTGAGTAGGTGCAGAGAAATGCTTTCACCACCCATAGATAACACAGACAGCATTTGGGGCAGTATAATGAATCCTGTGGTAACAAAGAGGAAGAGAATTTGCCCTCACATTTTTATTCTGAAAATACAGAATATTTAGCTTTTATGGCTATTCTATCCTGTCTTTCATTTCCTGAATTTTAATTTTTTGAAGAAAGATTCTGAAGGAGTGAAAGAAAAAATCACCTAGAAAAAAACAAGACCCTTTTAAAAATGAAAATTGAAAATATAAGTGTAGTAGTAACAGTTGAAATTATAATAACTATGCATATAATCATAAAAATAAATAACAGAATTTATACTAATTTTCTGCATCCAATTTTTTTCTCTACTGAGAACATTGTGTCAAATTCAGGTTTATTACAAAAAAGGACATCAATATTATTACTTTGGAAGAGTAATAATAGCAAGCATTATAGTCAGGAGTTTTAGAAAATAGCATCAATTAGGAGAAACTTTGCAAAATATTTTCTTCCCATGTAGTGAAAACACTTTCAAAAGAACTCGTTCTTAAGAGTTCTGAAAATATTATCAGAGGCATTGAAATGGGAAATGAGTGCTAAGAAGCTTTGAAAACCTGATCTTAATTTAAGTGTTTTTTAAAAGGATAAAAGGCATATGTACCTAAAATACTGGTTTAATGATTCGACAGTTCCCTGCACTCATGCACGCCCAGGTGAAAGAGATTCTTTTTCTCCACTGGGGGGAAGTGAGAGGTAAATCTGCTAGTTGCACATCCAGTAAATTTGTTGCAGCATTCTGATTAATGTAATAGTCATTGCTGTCTCTTCAATGATTCACCCAAAATACAATGATCTTTAGCATACAAATGCTCTTCATTGCTGACAAGGTCATGTTTAGGTCACACCTGTGGAAGCAAGAAATTAACAGTATTATGCTGCTTGCTTTCTTTAGGCAAAGCATTTTCTTTGAGCATTTCTACACACATTTCCTTATTTTATTTTTTATATTCACATTTCCTTTACCACAATAGGAGTAACACAATTACATCTCTGTTGGGATGCTATGTTCCCTCTTTTTGGATGAGTGTTTTTTGTCTGAGGAAAAAAAGCCTACCTCTAGCTAGTGCAACAACAAATTCCTCTACACTAGGTTGCACAAATATGGGTATGTCAGCCTCACTAAAGCTTTAGCTTCAGAACATGACAAAAATTGACTCTCTTTCCCTAAAAGCAGATCCCTGTGTTGATTCAAGAGAAAGATTCTTTTTCTGTTTTTCTCCACAGTTAACACTGGTCTCTGAACATTCTGCTTCAAAATACTTTTGTTCAGCACATGGGAATCACACAGCTCTTCTATAAAATGAAGTACTGGGACCTGTCCCTTGCTGGGAAATCCCACTTAAAATCTCCCTCTTTTTTTGAGGATTTATCAATATTTCATTAAAAAAAAAAATCCCTTCTCTTAATACCTTTTCTCAGCTGAATGCTACTATCTTTGCTGACTTTATTTGGTACAATATGAGACCAACCACTAATCCTGGAATCACAGTCAGCATCATTTTTCATCTTTTGTTTTCTTTCCTTCACACCTGGCTGGGACGATAAAATACTGTACAGAGTGTCAAAGGCACAGCCTAATAATTGAAGAACAATAAGCTTTGAAAACCAGGAAGAATTTGATTGTCTGTAAAAGCCATTTTCTGCATTATTATTAGTCACCTATTACGTGGATCATTTTAATCACTAGTTAAGGAGAAGTCTTTTCTAGTTTCTTAAGTGTTAGCCATAAACAGGAAATAATATGATTTTAATCAAAGGCAGAGGCTTCATTTGAAATGGTAACTGTTGACCTCCATACACAGATTTTTTGGTAGTGGCTTATTTCTGAGCTCTATATGGTGAAGGTTTATATAATTTCTAAACAAGCACCAAGGTTCATTATATCTTTTTTAAAGTACTTCAAAACTATTTTATTGCCATGTAATAAGCAGAAGAATTTTTAATGGCTCTTGAATGAAAAAAATGTTCCAAGACACAGGTGAAATGCTTGTACACTGCAGACTCTCTGCACACTGTTGGTGTATTTGATAGCCCAATTGCAAACCACGCATGACCTGTCTTCCCCAAAGTCAAAGCCCCAAATCTTACATACCAGCTGCAACAGCTTCCTAACAGCTCCTGGCAAAAATGAGGCCTCCAGAAATGCCTGCTCTTTGAGCAGAGCCCATGCATGGTCTTCCCTAAGGGGTAGAAAACTTTTGTGGTGTCCCCGCACATTTGTGGATTTATCAAGTTTTCACTATGTGAAGATTGGGTGAATTACGAGAACTTTTCTATCTTTTGTCTCTCACTGGATTTGCACTTCTGCAGGAGTATTAAAGCTGGCAAAGACAAAGTGCAGTCTGCAACTAATCACTTCAGCTGATGATTGCAGCAAAAGCCAGGTCAGGACAGAGTCACTGATCCATTTAGCACAACTTTATCAGAAAGTTTATAAAGTTACATAAACAGATGTGCATTATTCTAAACTTACTGTTACCAACAGACCAAAAGATTTATACTTTAAGCAACTGTCTTTCATTGCATTATATATTTTGGAGCTGCTGAAAATGGGATTTTAAATGATTTATATGGCAGAAAAATTATTAAAATTTTAGATTTGGACATCTTCCCAAACTGGAGATACTCTGGCCAATGATGCATTGTGTTTCAATTCTCAGAAAAGTGGAAGGGTCTTGCTTGGTTATTAATGATTAATTTGCTATCCTTTGAGATGTCTGATTGTTTTATGTCTACTAACGTATTTTTTTTCATAGTGCAGGTCAGCTATGGTGTCTTATGTGTAGCTATGACACACCAATTACTATTTAAGTCTTCAGCACTCCAAATGTACTCAATTTTTTTTTTCCTTTTTTGAGGCAATTTACTTGATTTGCTCTGTTATTAATACTGAGTGTGCCCCCACTGGTGAGCAACTAGCTACATCCCCGTCCACTGAAACTTCCCAACCTAGCTGCTTCCTCTCCTTCTTAAACTGTCCTTGGATCAGCTTGTTTAATACAAGTGGCAAGAGTTCTTCCCATCTAGCCTCTCAAGATGAAAATCTGTATCTTGTTTTTTGAATACACTGTTCTCTTTGGGTGGTACATAAAGATTAACAATTAGAGTCTGTGGACACCTGCGTTAAAAACTGTGCAAAAATAATTAAAAAAAAAAAAAAGAAAACTCTGAAATTCTAATTAGTTTAGTACTCACTCTCATCTGCTCAATACCCGCCTATCTTACTGCCTATCCTACTCTAAAAGCCACATTTCAAGGCTTAAAAATTAGTCATCTTCTTCAACCAGTCATCATCTACATTTACCTTATAACTTTTCTATCAGCTGTGAGTCCTGCAGCATAAGGAGCTAAACACTAGCTTTTACAGGATGATCTATGTTAAGACCTCTAGTGCGTTAATTTTTTTTTTATAATAATACTATTTCCTGTAATGTACAGTATTTGTCATAGTAAAGAACTAAGGATTGCTGGGCAACAGCTATAAGAATTTAATAACCAACTTCCTATTTCAAATATAATATATCTGCCCACTTCAGAGGTGCATCTGAATATACCTGAATATGTTGACTATTCCTGCAGTCTTGAGATTCTCCTCTTTTGTTCATGGCATAAAAAGGATTAACATGTTGGCATAGAGTAATTGGTTGGAGAGAAAAATGGTGGTGGGGAACATCCTATGTCTCTGATCAGGTAGTAGTAAATGTTGTTAAATCCTTACAAATTAACTTCTGATCAGACATGGAACAAATAATTTCAATTGTTTTTTAAGCAAAGGTCTTGTTTGTAAGGATAAGATTATGTTATTTCTTGGCTAAACAAAAATAAAATAAAAATTGAACAATCAAAAAGCATTTTGGAGAGTGTAATTTGGTTGCAAAATAAGGCTTTCTGAGAAACTTTTCAAAATGTCTTCAATCTGCCAAGCAATAAATAACCTTCACACCTGATTTGGTTTAAATTAATGAAGTCTACTGTAGCTACCAGTTTGGAGTAAAATGAAACTGTTTCCCTACACAGTCAGAGTATCATAGATTTTAACAAATAGAGACACTCACATCATTTTCACAGCGGTGAACTGAGTGACTTAATGATGCTGAAGAAAGGTAAGATTGATTGAAAAACTCTGGAGTATATGCCATCTCTTTCTCAGACGGCAGTATGTAAATTGAAGATGGAAAGGTAGGCAAATTAAGAAATAAGAGAACATCAATCAGTCCTTTATCAAACCCCTGTACTGCTGCTAGGTGTTTGTCTAACATGCCTTTGTGTTGTCTGTTAGAAACAGAAGAGGACTTCATTCTTGTCAATAAATAACTACAAAGCCACCAAGCTGGTAAGGGGCCAGTCAGCTGAAAACTCTGACAGGTCTGTTTATTGCCATGTGGATGTTTATTTCAACACAATAAATAGATTATATCATCACAAATGATGCCTTTTTTGTTGTATGTGGCCTACATCCATATTTTCTTAATTATAAGTGATATTTTAGTGAGGAAACACTTATCCTGTACATTGAGAAGAATATGCTCTTACTTTAAAAACAAAAAGAACTCAAAATACCACATATAATTACAAGGCGAGTGTATATGCATAAACACAATTGTCTTACAAATACATATGCTGAAAATACTGTGAGTTTTATCTTAAATTATGGTGCTGTAAAACATTATCAGAGAAATAAAAGGATAGTGGAAACAGGTCAGAGCAGAGTGAACTTAGTCCAGTAGTTAATTTTAGGCTAATACCAGCTTAAAATACATTGCCCTATAAATTATTTCCTAACCACCATGTGGTAATGATGAAGTACACAAGCTGTATCTATCTATCTGCCTGAAGAATAGTCTCACTGGAAGGAGATCCAAAATTCATCTGTCCTAGTCTTCTTTCTTTGATAACAAGCAACAGGTTCTAAGAAAATATGTGAGAAGTGGGGAATGAGAGAAGATAAAAGCATCCAGCTTTCAACAGTCAAAAATGTCAGGATTTCCTGAGCCAGAGGTGACTTCTTGACTATTGTAATGCATTGGGTTGGGATGGTTATAATTTTCTTCATAGCAGCCTATATGGTGTCCCAGCAGACTGCTGACTTAACCAGTGTTGCTAACACAGCAATCTTTTAGTTATTGTACAAAAAGGCATAGACAGCATCAAGCCCCTCTCTGTTTCTCACTCTGCCTCACCAGTGAAACGGCTGGGAGAGAACACAGCCGTGACAGCTGACTCGCAGTGGCCAAAGTGGCATTCCACACTGGAGAGATCATGCTGAGCGGTAAAACTTGGGTAGTAGTTTTCCCAATGTTGCCGTAAGTTGAGGACTGTTTGGACATCAGTCTTTGATGGTGAGTTATTGCTTTTTCAAAATGTGTTGGTGATTCCCCTCCTTCTCTCTTCACTCATTAACCTATCTTTATCTGAACCCAAGAGTTTTCTCTCTTTGATCCTTCCAATTCTCTCTCCCATCCCATTGGGGGAGAATGAGGGAGGAACTGGTGGTGCTTAGCTGCTTACTGGGGTCAACACACCAAAAGTGTTGTATATTCTAACTCCCAATAGTCCATTTTTTATTAATTTGCTCCCAATATTAACGACTCAGTGTTTTTCTCAACTCATATAAGTAGATTTGTTCCATTTTCAATCTCTACCTCCCACATGATTCTATTTCTTGTGTTGTGAAGGGCAGATTTAAAATAGTGGTTTATGGAATCTAACAGCCATTTTAAGCATTTATGTCCAGTTCTGGTAGGCTTAACATCATTTTTCTTCAGAGCCATCTGGAAAAAAAAAAAAAAAACGAACACAGGAGGAAAAAGAGAAAAGACCATAGGAGAAAAGACCATAGAAATATTGACAAATATAGGAAAAGGATGAACCAGTCTCCATTCTGTGAAACTTAAATATTTCATCATCATTAGATGGGCTCCCCATGCTCTAGTACCCATCTCATGAATCTCTCATCTTTTATGTCCCATTATTCAAACGAATGACTATTTTTCGATCCATATAAGAAAGAGTGATTACCCAAACAAGAATGTCTTGTTTTCAGAAAAAAGGATGACTTTAACTGGCTTTGAAAATTAGCACAGCACCAATATTCAATAAATTGTTGTGATGCTCCTTTCTAATTTTATTATTATAACTAATAAGAGATAATTTACCAGTCAGTTGAGTAGATGCTGGATTTTAGGAGAAGATATATTGCTAAGCATGATTGGTGAACAACACCAGACAACAAGGCTCATTGCGTAAGATGTATCCCTTTCTTAGTATGATATATTGAATTTGTATGGCAAGGATTTGGTAGCAGGATGGGGCTACAGGCAGTTAGAGGCTTTCCCTTTGTCCAATAGAGCCAATGCCAGCCAGCTCCAAGACGGACCCACCACTGACCAAGGCAGAGCCCAAGAGCTACAGTGGCAGCACCTCTAGGATAAAATGTTTAATGACGGGCAAAGTAAGCACTGCACACTTGCAGCCAGGAAAGAGGAGTGAGAACATGTGAGAGAAACAGTCCTGCAGACACCAAGGTCAGTGAGGAAGGAGGGGGAGCAGGTGCTCCAGGTGCTGTAGCAGACATTCCCCTGCAGACCATGGTGGGGCAGCTGTGCCCCTGCAGCCCATGGAGGATCACAGGGATGCAGAGATCTACGTGAAGCCCCTGGAGGATCCCATGCCAGAGCAAGTGGAAGCTCAGAGGAGGCTGTGACCCTCTGAGAAGCTCACACTGGAGCAGGCCCCTGACAGGATCTGTGGACCCAAGCCCATGCTGGAGCAACTTTGCTGGCAGGACTTGTGACTCTACAGGGGATCCAAGCTGGAGCAGACTGCTCCTGAAGGACTGGACTGTGTGGAACAGATCCACATTGGAACAGTTTCTAAAGAACTGCAGTCTGTGGGAAGAAGCCAGGTGGGAGAAGTGTTGGGAGGGACTCCATGCTGGAGCAGTATGTGGAAGAGTGTGTGCAGTCCTTTTCCTGAGGAGGAAGGAGCAGCAGAGACATGTGATAAACTGACCACAGCCCACATCCCCCATCCCCCTGCATTGCTGTGGGGGAGGAGGAAGAGAAAAAAATCAGGACTGAAGTGGTGCCTGGAAAGAAGGGAGAATTGAGGGGAAGGTGTTTTAATATTTGGGTTTATTTCTCATCACTCTACTCTCCATGTTGGGTCTGTTTTACCCATGATGGTAACTGGTGATTTCTCAATGGCTTTATCTAAAGTCTTTCCTTAACATTTCTCTCCCCTGTAGAGTTTAGGAGGTTAATGAAACAATGAATTTGGTGGGTTCATTGTGGTTTAAAAGATAATCACAAAAGGGGTTCTTCCAGGAAAATGTGTGCTTCAGTTTCCAGTGGGCAGTTCCCCAGACCAAACAGAAGGGCTGGTCTGACTTATGATTTTAATAAAGGGACTTCTGAATCTTGTTTCTAGGAAGTTAATTATGAATACTGTGACCAGGACTAGAGGGGCCTTGCCTCCAGCCAGGTGGAGGAAGAGAACAACTGGGTTTACTGGACTGTGTGGATTGAATTCAATGGCCTGGCACATCAGACCCAGCTTGCTTTCACTTGAATGAGCATCCTGTACACATAATTTACTGCCCCAGGTTGGAAACACAGCCTTACCATCTGCCATGGGCCAATCCAGACTGCACTGGAGCAGGGTGAAGCTCTGGAACACCTGCAATACATTGATGACATCATCATGGGCAACAGAGCAGAATTTTTTGAGAAAGGGAAGAAAGAAAATAGTCCAAATACTTCTGAAAGCTGCTTTTGCCATAAAACAAAATAACGTAAATGGACCACACAGGAGATCCAGTTTTGAGGAATATAATGACAATATGGATGTGAGCAGATCCCAGTGGATGTGATCAACAAAACGATGTCTCCACCAACTAGAAAAAAAGAAACTCAAGCTTTCTTAAGCACTGTGGGTTTTTGAAGAATGCATATTCCAAATTATAGTCTGAATGTAAGCCCTCTCTATCAAGTGACCCATCAGAAGAAAAATTTCCTATAGGGCGCTGAGAAACATCTAGCCTTTGAACAAAATATTTGGGAGACATTTCATGCAGTAGGTCTTGGGCCCATCCAGGCAGGAAAATACATAAAATAATGTGGGCTTTACTACATACTGGAAGAATGACCCTATCTGGAGCCTCTGGAAGAAAGCACCAAGGGTTATTCCCTGATGTGTCCAGTTGTGTTGCAGGAAAGCATCAGAGATAGAAAACAGCTGCATGAAGCCTTACTCAATAAGTTGCTGAAAGGAGGAGATGAATCAGGCCAATTTGCAGAAATGATGGCCATCCTGCTAACTTTAGACATTGCTGACCAAAGGAAATGGCCAGTGCTCTATGTCTATATTGGCTGGTGGTAAAATGCCCTGTGGGGATGTTTACAGCAAGGGAAACAGTGCAACTGGCTGTGCAGAGGCAAACCCATCTGGGCTGCTGCATTGTTGCAAGATACCACTGTTCATAAAAGTGCTTCAGGCAAATGCCACTGAAAAACATCAGAACAACCAGCAGGTGGATCAGACTGATAAGATCGAAATGGCTCAGGTGGATCTGGACTGGTGAATTATTTATAGGACAGCAGGCCCATGACACCTATGGCCATCAAGGAAGAGATACACTACAGAGATGGACTCGTGATCACGGGGTGGCTTTAGCACGGACGCTGTTGCGCTCATTATCCATGAACATGGAGTGGCGCTGCGATCAAGCAAGCCAAATTGTTAAATTCTCTTTAGTATTGGGGACAATGGTTGAAATCTTAGTACATGGAGGCATGCTAGGCTGACTTTATCAAACTCCCACAAACCTGCCAAGGGAAGCATGATGTGTTTACAGCGGTGGAAGCAATATCCCACGTCCCATGTCACTGCCCAAAACACTATCCTGGGGCCGTGAAAAACAAGCCTTATGGCAACATGGCACCACAGAAACAACTGAGTCAGACAGCTGGACTAATTTCTGAACCAACCTCATAGACACCTGATCCAAAGAACATGGCATTGAGTGGCTACATCACAACCCCTATCATGCATCAGTCTCCAGGAAAATCAAATTATGAAATGGACTTCTGAAGACTACACTGAGAGCAATGGGTGCTTGGACCTCCAAGCATTGGGAAAAGCATTTTGCAAAAGCCATCTGGTTAGTCAACACTAGAGGATATGCCCACCAAGCTATCCATGGCCTATCAGAACTTTTATGTACTGAGGAAAGGGATAAAGTCTCCGTGGCACACATTAAAAATATGCTGGGGTAGACAGCTTGGGTTATACCTGCCTGTGATATAATCAATCTGCCAGGCCTCCCAACATTTATACTTCAGCCATCATTCTCCATACCAGAGGTGATAAACAGCACAAGAGGGAACATATATATATATAAATAAATTCAATCTGGAACTTCTGTCATTATCTTGAACCCTTTGAAATAACACCACCTCACACTGCATGTCAAAAAAAACTGTCATGGTTTGATTCCTACTGGCAAGTAAGCAGCACATTGTCAATGGCTCTTACCTTCTAAGATACCTGCACGTATTTTTTTAAGATGCATGGGCTAGATTCAATCATGTACATCAGTGGTACATCAACATAAGTAACCTAAGGTAGCCATGCCAGTTGTGGCTGTGCATTTTTGTGATTTCAATTCAACAGAAGCCCAAAAACCACTCTGGGCATTCTCTTCTTCAGGCTCATGACAAAAAAAGAAATTATTTAAACTTGATGACTAGCACAGTATCTGTCACACATATGTTTTGCAAGCACAGAAACTTTATCAATATCAGACTCATTACATTATTTATGTTAAATTTGTCTTTTGTTTAAAAACATTTCGTCAGCCTGCCATTCTGTGTTGAAAACACAAGTCATTGCTAATTTAGCTGCAAGGTTTTATTCTTTTTTTTTAAAGGAAAAAAATGTTTTAAAAATAATTTATTTGTATCCTACATATTCATCAGAATCCATCTGTCTCTGTAACATTAATGAAAAATCTTGGCTCAGGACTTAAAGAGTAAGCAAGAGGAGAGATTGGATGAGCATACAGAAGAAAAACAAGAGCTACTTCTCCCTGGAGGTGAACAGAAAAAGGATACAGCTAAGCAAGAGGTGTGAAACTGAAATGAGATAAGGTGCATGTTGGAACTGCAGTAGAGGAACAGAGGGGAAATTCTGCCATTAGGAAAAAATAGGACAGAGTCAGGCTTGGAAGAAAACTGGTTGAAAAGCCTGCACTCAGTTAAAAACTTTCTTCTCCAGTGCTCAGAACACAATCAAATCAATTCAGGTCTCACTAGCCCTTGGCTGCCTGCCTACACCTGTGACATCTGCTACTTTATGTGCCCGCAGAGAGGCTGACAGCACAGCACTGTTATCAGTTCCTCTGGTAGCCCCAAAAGTAAGGATTTGTGTAGTTGGTATAAAGGCTGTCTTTGTCATAATATTTAACAGATTGGATATGGACTTTTGAAATACATCTCCCCATAATCCCCACTTTTTGCAGCATGATTATCTTTGAGTAGTGATTACAAACTGGACTCCTTTTGTGTGGAAGCAAACCAAGGGCTGCATCCTGAGTCTGTTCCTTTTGCTAATGGCAGCCAATCCATGGGACCAAAGAAGAAGTGAATTTCTACAAAATGGCTACAGTGAACATCAGTTCTCCAGGGTCTACTCTGCAAAGTGGACCCACACTCATTTCCTAATAAGACCTAGATTTGGATTCCACTCCTACTAATCACCAGTATGATATCCTGTCAATATCTGCTTTCTTTTAAAAAGACAGACATGGGTACAAAGAAAGTCAGCATCAGAAGAACAAATGAAAAAAGTCTAGCAAAGCTATAATTAAGATTACACAGGGAAACTTAATTAGCACATTCACAGTGCATAAAGAAATATACATACCTGTTATGTTTAGATGTTAAGATTGCCTGTAAGGATCCAGTTTCCCTTTTTCCTAGGATCCCTTCTTCCTTCATGGATACTGCTCCCTTTTCCAATTGGTGCCTTACTTTCTTAGTGCAAAACATGACCTCACCTGACCTTCCCTGCACACTAGTCAGACCTACAGTGAAACTGATTTGTAGTTTACCTCATCTGGTGATTATCAATGCAATACAGGGCTGCCTAATGGACAATAGTGGTTTTGCACATCAAGACTGTGGGGTACTGGATGATATTATTAGCACACAAATCAGCAGCATATGGACAATTTGGGCAAACAATGAAAAATTTGTGTTAGCAGTGTAATTAATGTTGCATAACATACGTTTCCTGATTTGCGACCATCTTTCTGAATGCTTACAACTTTGGAAAGACAGATCTAGTAGACAACAGCGACGGTCACATTTTAAAACGTTTGTTTACTTTTAACATTACACTACATCTGTGGAAGGACCAAGAAATAAACTGTGGTCTCTCTGGCAGATTAAAACTTCAAGACCTGTCTCCAACAACTTAATTTGTTACTGTTCTCTAGTCAGAGTAACATTATATAGCCAACTTTAATCCAGACCATACTTCATTGCCTTGTTTTTGAGTGTTTGAATTTGTCATACTAATATTTGTAAATGCCTTATATAGAATAAAAACCAAAATAAGCCAGTTCCTTTGAATAGATGTCAGTTGCAGCTGCACCTGTGAAGGTCCTCACTTCAGATATGTTGAATGTAAAAACTCAGTCTTGCTCTGTGGTGAAGAACAATGTTATACTACTTCTTCCTGGTTTAAGGAAAGCTTTTATTTTTTTTCAAAATCCTTAGGTTGGACAGCAAAGCTTTTATTTTGTTGCCAAGGAGGAAAAGTTTAAAATTATGTTCAATAGAGTCTTATCTGCAGCTTTTGAGGCAACAATGTTGCTTCTTGTATGTGGGAAATCCTAGTAGAAACTAAGGATCCGAATTTAATAATTTTAAGGTATATTTAATGATACCAGTATTTCCATCAACAACTGTTTGGATGCAGTTCAAAAGGCACTTAAAAATCACTACTTATAACTAATATGATCTTCCTATAATCCTTTTCTTGTATCAGACATATGGACTTTGTCTCTTTGCTTTTAAAGTACGAGTGAATGACTTGAATCTAGGAGAATATCTTACAGTACTTTGTATGAATTGTGAATTTCATTAATATCTAATCATTAGAACACGCACTTTGAAAATTTATTTCTTCCTAAGTAAAATCGGGAGTTTCCATTTGCTTAAAAAAACCATCCTCTCTGTTAGTAGAAAAAAACCTTCTCTTTACAAAGAATAAAACACATAAAGGATTCAGGGAGATGGTAATTTCTGTTTTTGCTATGAGGCAATTATAATAATCACAGCCATCAAAATGAATGCCCGTTTAAAATTCCTTTTCTTCCTGAAGTGTCTACCTATGATATTCCAAACAATTGTGTCTGCCTCTTGGCACCCATTTAAGATATCCTTGGCAAATGAAAACTGAATCAACAATAATACTTTTATATCCCTAAGGCAAAATTGAAACTTTATATACTTATAGAAGAAAACAGTTATTCTCCAAATGGCTGGCAACACCATCTCCAGGCTATATAGTAACAGATGCCAATGAAAATGATTGCACATTTCTTTATTCTCACTAGATAACCTTCAGGTATAGTGACTTCAGGCTCTCTGATTTTCTGACTTACTTTCCATACGTATTACATGCAACAGCCTCAACACCAAAGGTTGCATGTCAGTCACATACAGAATAGACGAAAAATATACCTAAAATTCAATTTATTGCACTGGGTTACTGTGTTCCATGGTGTAAATGCCACATCCCCCTGGAGAACTAAAGTTACTGCAGAGGCTGAGTCTGGCCCTTCACAGAGATGGTAACAAGCCCAGAAAAGTCCATTGAAGTTTGTGCTGTAACCCTCCTACCTGCACCGGCATATTTTTGGGCAACTTTTGACCATTTAACTAACTTTACCCTTTGCTAGGCCCAGGGAGTTCCCCAATGCCTTGGCGGCCTTTGATCTCTTCTCTTTGACTTGGCAAAGCAGCTCTGCCTTAAGGGTGGACTAGGGCAATCTTCCACTCACAGCTGCAAGTCTGGCAACTGTGGGTAAGCTCCTGTTAGGATCCTGCTTATCTAGGTGGCTCTTACTTTTCTTGCTTAGTAAATTTGTTGACTTAAATCCATGGGAAACAAGTGCTCACACATATGCATGACACATATAATATAGATTAATAAATAATGCATATATTTTATTGTTTATCACAGTGTGTAATTTATCTACTGTGCATTATGGATAATAGTGTTTCTTTTATGCCTTTAATATCTGAATACACAGAATTATCTTTGGCAATACTTCTTGCAGTCTGTCCTGGTTTGAGACAAATTCAGAGGAACGTCAGAAATTAACATCCCCTGATAGAAGGCAGGTTACAGCTACCCCTCCCCCATCAGGTTCAGGAAGAAATTCCTCGGAGAAAAGTGAAAAATGAAAAAAACCCCTATTTATTTAACAAGTAAAGTGCATGCAGGCACAGGAAAAAAAGAAAAAGAATAATGCTAAATAATAAAACCTCTCACTGTGGACAGAACCTGGGTAGATTTCAGAGTTCTTTGTGGGTGCAGCTTTCTCCTCTCCAGAACTGGGGTTTGGCGTGGGCCTCTCCGGGCTTCGGTGGAAAGGTCTCCCAGTGAAGTTCTGATGTTCTGGTGTTCTGAACAGGTTCAGAAGAGAAGAAGAAGAGGAAGCCAAAGTCCCAGGGCTCCGTACTTTAGCTAATGAACAAGAAACTAGCTAAAAAGCAAAAGGAATGTAACTCTCTTCCCTGCTGCAGAAGCGGAGCCGCCGGGCAGGAGAAGCCAGCGAGCTTAGCTGTGTTTTGAACACAGCGCCGAAAGAATTCCACCGGCTGTCCCCCCTCTCCGTTTGCCAGCCTTAAAGGCACAGACAGGTGCAGGATTCATGTCTGGGCATAGAGCAGATGATAGGGAGTACAGTATTATACAGTCACCCCAAGACACAGTCTAAATTCTTATTGTCAGAATAGAAAATAATAAAGTATCAGGAATATTTTTCAAAGTTATACTAATTTTTTCTTACTTCTAATAAAGATTCTACTCTAAAGTCATTTTAGTCTACTGCAACCATATTGATAGACATAATTATTTTGTTCATGTCACCCAGTACCTCAAGAATCTTCCTCTCTTCCTTGACTCTCAAGCAAAAAGATTTAACAATTTCTACCACTAACGTGTAATCCCATTTCTATTACACTAATCTACCAGATTATCTACATCTATTTGTATGATAATCTGATCCTTTCCTATATTAACAATAATTTCTGTAATCTGGAAGTTAAATATTTCATACAATTATTTAAAATGAAAACATTATACCACTAAACAAAACTGACCCTGACAACATTTCCTGAACTACTCATTTAATTGTTTTTGATCCTAATGATTCCTATTCATGACTTTATGTATCTTTTGTTTATCAGTTTTTCAATTCTAGGACTAATCCCCTCCTATGCCATTTTAAATTCGAATTTACCATTGCCTGAAATTGGATAGGGTAGTTTCATTGTATTAATTTGCCCTATGAATGTTGATCAAAAAAGGATATTTTTTTAGAATGACATCTTCTAGGCAATGTACCGGACTATCTTAATAACAGCCAATAAGAAGTATATCAGTGATATCCTGGTTCACAAAAAATATTACATTAGGTGAAAGAAATTATCTGTTTCATAGTCCTCTCTGATTGTGTCAATTTTTTCAGCAGAATTACTTGCCAATAATAGATGCATATTTTCAAATACTTACCAATTTAGAATCACAGAATTATAGAGTGTTTGTGTTGGAATTGACCTCAAAGATCACGTAGTTCCTACCCCTCTGCCATAGGCAGGGACGTCTTCCACTAGACCAGGCTGCTCAGAGCCTCGTCCAAACTGGCCTTGAATATTTCTAGGGATGAAGCATCCACAGCTTCTCTGGGAAACCTGTTCGAGTGCCTCACCACCCCCACTGTAAAGAGTTTCCTCCTAATACCAAACGTAAACCAACTCTCTTTCAGGTTGAAACCATTACTCCTTGTCCTATCACTTCATGCCCTTGTTAAAAAACCCTCTCCAGCTTTCTTGTAGGTCCTCTTTAGGTACTGGAAGGCTGCTGTAGGGTCTCCCGGGAACCTTCTTTTCACCAAATTGAACAACCCCAACAATTCCTCTGATTTAGAGACAAGGATGCTCTGCAGGACTGTCTCAAAAACTCTGCACAACTCCAGGTAGATTACACCTGTTCCTCTTTCCTTACCCACCAACACTGTAACCCCATCCTACAAGGCCACCAATTCTGTCAAGCATGATTTGCCCTGAGCGAAGCCATTTTAGCTGTTACAAATCACCTCCTAGTTTTCCATGTGCCTTAGCATAGTTTCCAGAACGATCTGCTCCATGACCTTGCCAGGCACAGAGGAGAGACTGAATTGCCTGTAGTTTCCTGGGTCTTCTTTTCTTCCTCTTTTTAAGAAAGAGCATTATGTTTCCCCTTTTCCAATCAGTGGGAACTTCCTTGTACTGCCACAACTTCAACTGGTCAATATCCTTTTCATAAGTTTATAAGCTTTCATAAATCTATACTTTCATAAATCTATACTTTCACATACCTTTGAAAGGAATGTAAATAGTTGACTCCTGATAATTCTATGGAAATGATTGTGCTAGATGTGTGTGAGAATGGCTTTGTAATTTCTCACATTTATATTCCAGATAATTTACATGAGAAACAGCATCAAATTACATATCCTATTGGGTTTTAAATCCTCTAATATTCCAGAATTGATATATTTCTATTGTAACTTCCATATCTTATGTTTTTATGGTCTTCTTAGGTTATATGAAAGTGGTCACAAACCTGTTTATCGTTTTAGACAATTCAGTCTTAAATATACATATTTATCTCACTTCCTGGTCTGTGGAATGAAGACAAAGTTTACTTCTTATAATCACTCTTGGGAAAAAAAATTACTACTATTAATACTTAGGAAATTCTATGCTGAAGTGATGAAAAATGTTTTAAATTAAGATGTCCTTACTTTTGTTTGGTTTCTTCCTTATTTGGGCAACAATGAGTCTCAGCATGACTGGTCATACAGCTGCTGTCACAGATCTAGAACAGCAATCCTGATGTTAACCACATGTGGAATTTCTTTTCATCCTGAGGTTATGCTGTGATTGAAGTGCTGCATTGAAGTCACTAATGTATTCAGGAGGATATTTTCCATTTGTTTAAAGGGACTGTAGATTCTAACACAATTTATAACTCTGAATATGCTATATATCATTCCTGTATTGACAGAAAATCTTCATCTCCACAGCTACCACTTAGGAACCTTCTCAAAGTACAGAATTACAATACTGCATCTGATTCACAGCCTGATAGGTAACTTCTCAATCAGAGTTTGACTGAAATATTTTATCTCCAACCTTCATAAACTCTCCTTTCTACAGTGAAAAATTTGTTGCAGGAAATAATTTCAGCTTTTATCACTTGTGGGAATGTAAAGATAGTGGAAAGGTAGAAAGTCACTCAAATATGTATTTTAGGGGATATTTAGCTACCTTAAGATTTATTTTACATACGTCTACAATACATAAGAAATAAAGATAAATATGAGCAAGTTAAAATACAAAGTACCTTCTGGATATACAATAGCAGCAGAATTCAGTACTTTGTAATATTTCTACACTTTGTTCAGTATATGTTTTTTCCTATTCTGCTGCTCAGACACTGAAGGAATATAATTACTGTTAAGGACATCCCCACCCCTTAACTAAATTAAGGGGTTTGATTCTAAGAATTGTAATACAATTTATTTTTATCTAAATTCAGACTCCAAATGTAGATGTCCAGTGCAAGCTAGCCTTATACAATGGAGACAATTTTTTCCAGATTATTCTTTAGAGATTCAAGGAAGAATGCCTGTATTTCTGGGACAAAATCTATTGAGCAATGCACAAATGAGCTTCACATTCTCAAGAGAAACAATTTTCTTCTATGTTCTGGCCCAGGCCATATACTTTACGCAAGACCTTTAAAAAGCAGGTTTATGTTAGCAAGTCTTTGTTTTAATAAATATTATGGCACAAGAGTAGCAGGCTAGTGCTACCAGCCATCACAGCAAAACCCATACCAGTATGAAGTACAACTTAAAATTATTTTCCAAATATATTTGACAGGGAATCTGTAAAAAATTATAGACTGCTGCTGTGTGTTAATCCTGGTAAGCAGCTCAGCCCTACACAGACTCTCACTCACTTTACCCAGTGGGG
Source organism: Ifrita kowaldi (assembly GCA_013398055.1). Classification (NCBI taxonomy): domain Eukaryota; kingdom Metazoa; phylum Chordata; class Aves; order Passeriformes; family Cinclosomatidae; genus Ifrita; species Ifrita kowaldi. The sequence goes on from VZRS01007047.1 coordinate 146,512, forward strand.
TAGTGGAGAGAATTGGAATGGTAATAATGAGCAAATTTTTGGGTTAAGACAAGTTTAATAGATAAAGCAAAGGTGTGTGCTTTGGTTTTTCATCCAAGGTGGGGGGTTTGGGGGTTTTTTGGGGGTGATAGGGGGATTACAGGAGTGGCTTCTGTAAGCTGCTAGAAGCTTCCTCCATGTTCCACAGAACCAATGTTAGCCCTGTCCTTATAAGGATCCATGAGCTTTTCATTATATTTTCTCTACCCTGTCCAGTTGAGGAGAGGAAGATGTACACCAGCTTTAGGAGGCACTCTGTGTCCCGGCAGGATTACATCACCACACTGTGCATGCGAACAGAGCAAAACAAGTAATTTCCTCACCCTCTCCTATCAGCAGGTGTTCAGCCATCTCCAGAAAAGCAGGGCTCCACTGTATGTAAGAACAGATGCTTGGGAGGACAAACAACATCACTCTGAACATCCCCCCCTTCCTGGTTCTTTCTTCCAGCTTTTACTGCTGGGCACGGCGTCGTAAGTTATGGAATATTCCTTCTGTCGGTTGGGGTCAGCTGTCCCTCACAACTTCTCTGACCCCCAGCCTACTCACTGCCAGGACATCAAGAGATGGGTTTGGTGCTGTGTGAGCACTGCTCAGCACTTACTAAAACACCGGGGTGTTATCAACACCATTTTGGTCACAAATACCAGTCACAGAACCATATACAACCTACTATGAAAAACACTAAATCTATCCTAATCAAACCCAGTATATAGGGGAATTAAGCCCTCCCCATTGTTAAATGCATTTACAATAAATAAAGATAAAATAACAGCTTTCCAAAATACTTAATAGACTGGCAATAGATTATAAAAGTTTAAAGAATTTGTTAACTAGGTCAAAAGCTTTCAAAATATTCTTAATGGTAAAAAATCACAGTAGAGTTCTTTTTCAGCAATTTTTTTTCCAACTGCAAGTTAAAGAAAGTCAGTAACATGCTTTTCTAACGGCATCAGTTACTCATTTGCAATCTTTCATGACATGAAGTAAGAAATTGAATAAAATAGGGAAAAATGTGAGTCATGCCTTATTTGTCTAGATGCCTCTCCTGAAGTTAGAACCATCTGCAACATTTATTTGCTACATTAGACAAATGAATGATTTTTCATTCCCAGGGCTAAACCCATTTTTAATTTAATTCAAGAGCACATAGAGTTTGTCCTCTGTAATGACTTCTGCAACTATTCTCCTTTTACTCTGACTTTGCCTCAGGCCCACGTATCTTTAAACTGCAAAATGCAAACAGGTATCCTTTTACTAATCAAAATAAGAACCAAATTTCCAAAACTGGAATACATATTTCATTAAAACATACAGCAGATATACAGGAAAAAATCCTAGCATTCAGCATAATTCAGTACATGTGTTGAGGTCAATTATTTCAGGATATATCTCATTTAACATTGCTAAACCTTTACCTGAGTTTAGTAGATTCAGGAAAATTTAGTGCAGAAAAGTCCATCAAAGACTTTTAAATACAAGGGACTCCACATTATGACTCAGTAAGCTGCAAGACAACAGTTAACCACATGCTAGAAGACTATTTAGAGGAAACATTTCTATATACTTACTCTGTGCTTACATTCTTTTCTTCTAATATAGATGAGAAAAAGTGAGAAAATATGTATACTGCATATTATAGAATCAGAACATATTTTCTCTATAGCTATGTCTTTATATTCCTGTTGTATATTGTACTAGTCATTGTTGCAGATAGAGCGCAAGCCTAGATAGGCCTTTATTCTGATCCAGTACAGAATCATTTTCCTAAATTCTTAGATTCTTAACCTCATTTACCTACCTACACCTGTTCCTGGGTGCAGGGTGCCCAGGAACTTTTTGAGGAGTAGATCCAGGCAATTTTAAAATGTGGCTTATCTGACCTGTTGAATAAAACCTCTGTATTCAGAAAATTTAGGACTTATAGCCAACAAATCCCAGCCAATAGGATGAATTATCTTTTACATTTAGTAAAAGATAAAAGTTAGAAATTATGTCTGTATCAGACATTTTTATCCCCACTAGTGCTGTGTGGCAAGATAAAATACAACAGGCAGCTGGAATACATTTTTGTGGGATACAATTTTTTCAATAAGCTTCTCTGCTTATTGATTTATTGCAAGTATAGTAGGAAGTGAGGCATTTACTCTGTGCCACCAAATAAATTGTCTGGTCTGGATTAAAATTTTTACGGAAAACGACAAAATTTATGGATGGAACCATAAATTCCCTCATAATTCTCTCAGAATTCCCGCTTCATTAACTGGCCTTTGACTGGCTTTGTCCAGAAGACCTTTGTTGGGCCCTGTGATTTCAGTGGGGTTTGGCCTCATAAATAGCAAGGTGGAGTTGAGCTACACTCCTGCAGAATCTCATGGTAGATCTATTCCATGTTGATGAGCAGAGCTGGATCTTGAACATACTTATATTATGCATAGTTTATATTAACATTCTGGCAAAAATAAATTCTATAAGTGTTTTATTTAGAAAGATGTATAGCATCTGCTTTGTACATACGTATCCATCACTACTTTTCAAGTGTCTTCTTTCCAGCCATGCTTAACTCTGAGTAACTTGCATGCAGAATTTCACAACTTCCACATTAGTTATTTTTCTCATCAAAATCATACTGAAGGAAGAGTCATCAAAGACAAGGCAAAAAGGACCACAGAGTAATGCCAAGACTACAACAATGGCTGGATGATGATCTGAAATTTCCTCCTCTACAAATATAATTAAAAAATCTGAATTCAGGAAACTTATGAAAATGAAAAAATACTTTGCTTGACAGGACAGAGACATTTCTAAACCTCCTACCCAAGTTCTAAGTGTGAGAACTATGTCAAAATATCTATCCAATAAATACTACTAAGGGCAATGGCAAGTCAGTTCTAAACACAGAATTCAGAATAACACAGTGAACCAAGTGGTTAGATATGAATTACATAACAATATATACAATACATTTACAACATGATAACCCTTCTGCACTCTGAGTGGCTATTCAAATGAAGAATTAATTCTTCATCTATGTCCAAATCTGTTGATAAATTATTTTCTTTGTACCTTTTGAGAGGGTAATAAAAGTAGACAGTGAGCAAGATATAAGCTGGCCATCAGCACACCAGCAATAACTTTCATCGTATGCAATAACATTTTTTTATCTGTATTATCTGCCAAAATCTGCTGTGTGGAGGTTATTCTTTCCCATCTCTTAATAATCTACTGCTTCTAGAGGAAACAAAATCCACTGAGGTGTATGGACACAGTGCTCCAGATGTGTTCACACAAGTGCTGATTACAGAGGAACAATTATTTCCTGCAACCTGCAGGCTGCATTCCTGCTCATAGTGTCCAGAGAGCTGTTGCTTTCTTTTGCAACAGAACCCCAAATCTTTTCCTACAAAACTACTTTCTGATGAGTTGGACTACAGACTGTACTGGTGCATGGGATTTTTCTTCCCAAAAGGCAGGATTTGGCCCTTCATTTAACTTCAGTCAGATCACCCCTCCAGTCTACTGAGGTCTCTCCAAATTACAGAGATAAGCGGACTGAGAATATGTGAGAGAAACAGCTCTCACACCAAGGTCGGTGAGGAAGGAGAGGCAGGAGGTGCTCCAGGTGCTGTAGCAGAGTTTCCTCTGCAGCCCATGGTGCAGCTCATGGAGAGGCAGCTGTGCCGCTGCAGCCCATGGAGGTCCATGGTGGAGCAGAGATCCACCTGCAGCCCCTGGAGGACTCCATGCTGGAACAGATGGATGCCCAAAGGAGACTGTGACCCCATGGGAAGCCCATGCTGGAGCAGGCTTCTGGCAGGACCTGTGGACCCAGGGAAAGGGGAGCCCATGCTGGGGCAGGTTTGCTGGCAGTGCTTGTCACCCCAGAAGTGACCCACTCAGAGATGTGATGAACTGACACAAAACCCATTCCTTGTTCCCCTGTGCCACTGCGGGAGGGGGGGCAGGTAGAAAATATCAATAATGAAGCTGAAGATGGGAAAGGTGGGGGAGAGGTCCTTTAAGTTTTAGGTTTGTTTCTAATTGTCCTACTCTGATTTGATTGACAGTAAATGAAATTATCTTTTCTCCCCAGATTGAGCCTGTTTTGTCCATCATGGTAACTGGTGAGTGATCTCTTCCTGCCCTTATCTTGACTCACAAGCCTTTTGCTTTATTTTCTCTCTGTTTTCCAGCTCAGGAGGGGAGTGATAGAGCAGATTTGGTGGGACCCTGGAATCCAGCCAGCATCAACCCACCATATCCACTGATACAAGTCATGATAAATGTTGTTGCAAAAGTAGCATTTCAGTAGAACAACTATCCCTTGAGTAGTCTGGCCAAAATTCATCTTAGCTGGGAAGGAGCTATGACAAAATAGAGACTTATGATTTTCTCTCTTAGCCAGAGACCGTATTTACACTGACAAAACAGGGATTCTAGAAAACTAGCTTAGATTACAGATCCTTAAAATGGCAAAACTTAAATGAGATGAATCCATTCTCACTTAAGAAGCTTCCATTTGAAAACTATAGAGAGTGACCCAGCAATCTTTCAGAAACAGATGCAAGTATCTGCAAAGAGGGATCTATAGACCACCAGCTGGAGAGGATTTAAAGGACAGTCAGAATGGTTAGAACTGTGGGAAAGTATGGAGGGCTGTGAAGAACTGTGGGAAAGTGTGGAGGGCTGTGAGCTCTTAGCCCAGGAGCCCTCTGTGCTCCCCTGGAGAAGGGATGCCTGAGGCCATAAGGACTCTGAGTTGAGCAACTCACCTTTTGGTTACGGTGACCAAGTGAACCACCCCCAGCATGCTTTGCTTCCTTATGGTAATACCTGGTATCCAGTTGGCTAACTGGTTTCTACCCCACCCCAGCCTTTCCCATAAAAAGAGCTCAGGTCTGCCCTGAGATCAAAGGGAATGTGTTCCTGGCCTCCCCTTCACAGAGGCTGCTGGACAATAAAGCTACCTTTCTGTGGAACTGCCATACAGAGCTCCTTGTCCCCGTATTAGCTTCGGGGAAATTCACAAAGAGCTGAGTCACAAGAGCTGAAATCACTTGTAGCTGAGAAATCGCTACACTTGCTGAAATCCCTCGCTGTCCAGGGAGGTTTGCCTTCGCCCCTAGAAGAGCTGCTCTTTGCAGGACACTCTCTCTCTAGGAAGGCCGTGGCACACTGGTGCTTGAGCAGCATCAGAATCCCTGAGACAGGAAAGTTCTCATGTAAGGAAACAACAAGAAACCCTAAGTTGTTTTGCCTCTGCAGTTCTGAGTCTGTGGTGGAGATGGCAAGAAGTAATGACCTTGAACTGCAGGAAGAAAGGTAAGAATCAGGTGTTAGGAAAAGGCAAGTAAAGGAAGCACTTGAGCACACTGCTTGAGATTGCTGTGGAATATTTCAGTCCCTTAAGAATAGACTAGAGAAAATCCTAATATGCCTTGGGGTGCCTTCAGTCTCAGGATATCTCTCTGTCTTATTTTCTATATTTGCCAATGCTGTCATTGTTGCATTAGCAGATGCTCCTTGATAAACATACCTCTTTTTTGTGGCTAGCTGGGGGGAAACCTTTTTCCCTCTCATCAAGCATGAAGCAGCTGTGTACCAAGCTATTTGATCAATCTGGACAAAAACATAAAATCTGGCCCTCAAGAGCTCTTGCCTTGACAGCAGGCAGCATCACAAAATTACCATTTTTCCTTCTGACTGTTGGTAGAGAATAAACAATGCATTAATTCTTGTATAACTAGTATGCAGTTCTATAAAGGAGTAATTGATTTTTTTGGCATAAAGTTACTTTAAAGCATGGGATTATTTAACCAGTATTTACCATTCATTATTTAAGCAGAAATATCGGAAGTATATAAATGAAATCATCTTTAGGTCTACATTAGTTTAAATTAAATAATTTTTGGTACTCGGGCATGTCATCAACCACAATATTGTGTTGACCAATTAAGTAAAATTAGTTATTTAGTGAATGTTTCATTTCTCACTGAATTAATAAGAATCTAAGCTGATCTTACTGGGAATCTGTGTGTAGCAGATATGACGAGTAAGGCACTCATTATGAATTAAGCAATACTTATGGCTAGTAGTCCACACCACCTGTTCTTATGGATACATTTTAAGCACATACATCAAACTATCTAAGAAACAATAGTAAAGCAATCCTGGACGCTCAATACACTTAACAAGGATATGTGGTTTATGGTTATATTTGAAATTAAGTTTTCCCAATTTTTTTAATATATAATTTATATTTGCATTCTATTACACTGTGTTGGTTTAGTTCTCCTCAGTGTGGACTTGAGTTCTCTGAGGAAATATTTCATACCTATAGAGCCATAGTCTCTAGGTGACCTTTAACCCAAAGGGTTGTGTCCACCAGCAAGACTGAAAATGCAGACTGGATAGCAAATGAAAAGACTTTTTAGCTAACTGATAAACAGCCCTGTCATGAACATCAGAACTTACTGGTCATCAAGACACATATCTTGTGTTATCTAGAATTGTTAAGGAAAAGATCAATGCCTCAGCACCTGCATGGATTATTGGTGTAAATATAGTGACTCCCGCTGCCAGCAGGGTGCTCCAAGACAGGTTTTAACAAATAAGACATTCACCTGGAAAAGTTCAGCAGAGGATCTACCATAACAGAAATCATCAGACACACCCTCTATCACAATATGGAAGACAAATATATATACATGCTTTATTCAGATCATCTTTCCAGATTGTCAGGAGGCCAGACCCAAAATCAGTTGTTACTATAGAAGTAGAATGGTTAATATTTAATTGTTGTGCAAAACCTGCTGGACTGTATAAATGAAAGAAATCAGTTCCTTCAGAAAAGTGTGGCATTTCTCTGGATTTAGAGTATCATGAAGAAGTTCCATGAGGGGCATTTTCTGGATCCAAATATCAAATTTATGTGCTATATGAGTGGAACTTGCATTACCAGATTATGAGATTCATCAATTGCTGAATAAACTGCCACATTCTTCCCATCAAAAAGTAAAACCATCCTGTGGGAGCCTTGGACTTATGTAGAATAAGGCAAGCCACGAGGCATTTTCATCCTATCCAGAACTGCTGCAGAAAATTGCATCAAAAATCACAGAATTCTCATGATAGCTTTACAGTTAATATCCCCCAAGTAATCACGACTTCCAGACAATAAAAGTGGAAATTTGATGAAGTTATGAGCCTAAGGGATATATGAATGTCCATTTGTACATAAAATAAAAGTATGAGCTTTCTACACAGTATTATATTATTTGCGCTTTCTTAACATCTATGTTTTTACTAAACTTTCCTTCTCTAAAGGTGGCTTGCATTTATTCCAGATAAATTTTGTTGGCACTAGAAATTTTAAAACTAAAAGAGCTGTATAAGCAGAAAGTTTATTCTATTAAAATGGGGAGTTCATATATAGTTTGAGGTTGGAAGGTAAGGAAAGATGAAAGTGAGGCCCCTTCACTTTGGCAGCTGAATTCCAAAGGCAGTTGGAAGGGGCAGATAAGATTAAAACCTCGACCATTCATGAAATGTTCCATTTAGCTGAAATGGTCCTTATCTTTTGGCTTTATAAGATAAACTTCTCTAACACAAACTGTAATTATAGGAAGTATTTCAGGAAATTGTTACAGTACAAAGCAACATTTTGCAATAATATGCAGGATAAATACTGTAGCAGGTTTAACTCTTTTGGGATCCATACTTGCCCTGGTCACTGGCTGATGTCCAAGGAGAAAAAACATTTGTTTTTATAAATTATTGAATATTTTTGATAACACTTTGCCAATAATTACTTCGTAAATCTTTTAAAATAAATCTTTTCCTTCTCCAGCCCAGTACTAGTTCTTCAGACATGTCTCATTTTCTATTTTCTACGCTAGTATATCTTCAACTCCTCTTCCTATAGGCCTTTGTTATCTTATGCTGCTTGAAGCTAATGGTGAGAAGTACCAAAGAATAAGTCACCAGAAGTCAGTGTTCATTTTTGTCATTTATATTGCTTAATGAATCTATGGAAAGCAAAATATTTTTCATTTTACTTATCTTAATCAAAAATCAACAGGAGTTTTTTCCAGAAATAGGCTAGCAAAATATCTTACTAATACATGCCAGCTAGCTGATTCAGTACTAGTGTCATATATTTTGCATGTTAATATAATACATCTTGCAGGTTAATAATTAAGTTATTGTCACTTTATTTCTCATGACCCATAGAGCTATGAATAAGTAATATGTAGTTAGCATTTGATAGGCTGATAACAACAACAGTAATAATAATAGCAATAATAACAATAATAAAGCCTGTAAGACACATGCCCTGTTTCTTGCCATGTGTAGTAAGTGCCTCACTTCAACAAGTGCAGGGTTTCTTCCTGTGCCCCAGGTGTTGCATTTGACCACTTTCTCATGGCACAGTAATGCTACAGAAGATAACAGAAAATAAGGAGATGCTCAGTAGGAAGCTGGGATTGTTTCAGCCCTGCTTTCCAAGTGGTGGAACAGAACATTCCCACATGTGCAGTTGTCCATATTGCAATCTGCCCAGTTCGTCTGTTTCAACTGTGCCATGAGGAACTCTCAAAACAATGACTCATAGGAATTAACAATTGAGTTACATCAAATGTTCTTGGATTATATGTATAAGAGTAAAATCGTTTCGTAAAAGTTCTCCTTTCACAATGATGCAATACGTAGATGAATCAGAAGGGCTTTATCCCAAACTGCAAAAAAAAGACAGATAGATTGATAGATAGATAGACTAACTGATAGATGATTCTTATGAAGAAATTTCGAAGCATTAGTACTGGCTGTTAATCTGCTTTTACTGTTAATGAAGGATTTCTAACTATTCATATTTTTCATTACATGCAAAAATAAATAGATCTTTCTTATCGAATTAGATTACAGGCAATTCAATTATATTTTTGCATGTTGATTGTATATGGGTTAGGAGGAAGCAGGTTTCAAACAGCTTTAGGGGTCTTCGCACAAAGTCATAATACATGTTTGGATGGACAATTAGAACCCTCCCTTTTGTTTCCATTTTCAAGACTTCTCTGTATCCTAAAAATCACATAAACTCTACAAACCTGAACCAGCCCAACTGTCCAAGTTATTAAGAAATTATGTTAGTCAAGGATTACTTTCCTAACCTTCTCTGGGTTTCTTTGCTGACTGATTCATTTTCATTACACACATTCTGTTCTCTCCAGCTGCTTCACATGGTAGCTTTCACAGACTTATTGAGCATTGCTGAGGTTTCCTTACCTTGTGCTGACAAGGATTTTAGAGGGCTGTGGCTGGAGGCTGGTGTTCAACATTTACCACAAGTTTGTAAAAAGATCTGATCAGCAATACAGTTGGACTTGCTTAGAATTTCCTCACCCTAAAAAATAAATTACCCGTTCAGAACTGTGGATAATGTGAGTGCCTTTGTTCTTAGTGGATAAGAAGTTCTTTTGACTGTATTTTTAAAAATCTTTGGGGTTTTTTGTTTGTAAAAGAAAATTTTAAAATGTAAATCTTACTTGAATACCTTGAAAAATTACTATCTGCAGTATAACTTCATAGCCTTGTAAAGATGTTCATGTTCAAATAATTAATTTTTAAGGCATTTTAAACCAATTAGTTCTACATATTCTGTTTAATAGAAAAGGTTCCTTTATTCTCGAGCACTTACTAGTTCACTGATGTTACCAAGGTTGTTGGAAAAAAAGTTATTTCTTAGCAGCAGCAGCAAAAATGAGTAAAAACTGACATATGTTCAAGTCCCAACTTTGTATTTCAAATAGTTGAGTGCACACACATATCAACAGCTTTTGCTAGAGCTACTCTGAGACTTCCACATCCGACCTGAGTCCATGCATTGGGTGCAATTACCCACTGCAAGCCACTATTGTGCAGAGAGCTTCTTACCAAAAGTGGAGACCAAGAGTCTGTTTTAAAGTAGCACAGCCAGGAGCTAAAACCTTGCTCAGCCCTTAATCCAAGCAGCTAGGAAGCAAAGAACATGCCCAATGGAGCCACTAAATACAGAAAGGATATTTATATAACAATATAGCTGGATGGAGTTTTTTGTATATAATGCCTACAAAGAAAGGGGTTTATGACTCATTTTCTCAGTGACTTGTATACTTTGAGGAGTCACTGCCATAAAAAAATATGAGTAACCTGCTAGCTGCCTTTTACTGCTAGCTGAAGCCAAGTAGCTTTTATGGTACATTCAGCATGTTTGAAAAGAGTTTGTGTGAATGTCCTTTTCTTGAAATGAAAGAATATGTATAGTGGAAATGCAATCACAATACAGTCTTCTTTATCTACTTTTACAACACTTTTTGACTTTTCCAATTTGTCTAACGAAGAGCACCGAAACAACGAGCAGGTAGATCAGACTGCAGGGATAGAGGTGTCACAGATAGACTTAGATTGGAAACACAAGGGAGAGTTGTTCCTAGCTCAATGGGCCCATGATGCCTCAGGTCATCAAGGCAGAGATGCCACCTATAAGTGGGCACAAGACCGAGGGGTGGATCTAACCATGGACAGTATCTCCCAGGTTATCCATGACTGAGACGTGCACTACGATCAAACAGGCCAAGCAGGTGAAGCCTCTATGGTGTGGTGGGCGGTGGTCCAAATACAAGTATGGGGAGGCCTGGCAGATTGATTACCCCACACTGCCTCAAACCTGCCAAGGCAAGCACTATGTGCTCACAATGGTAGAAGCCACCACTGGATGGCTGGAGACCTACCCTGTGCCTCATGCTACTGCCCAAAACACCATCCTGGGCCTTGAAAAGCAAGTCATTTGGAGGCATGGTACCCCTGAGAGAATTGAGTCTTAGAACAGGACTCATTTCAGTAACAGCCTTATCAACACCTGGGCTAGAGAACATGGCATTGAGTGGGTGTACCATATCCCTTACCATGCACCAGCTGCAGGCAAAGTGGAATGGTGCAATGGATTGTTGAAAACCACCTTGAAGGCACTGGGTGGGGGAGCTTTCAAAAATTGGGACCATCATCTAGCAAAGGCCACCTGGCTAGTCAACACCCGAGGTTCCATCAATAGAGCTGGTCCAGTCCAATCTGAATCCCTGCATACAGTAGATGGAGATAAGGTTCCAGTAGTGCATGTCAGAGGTCTGTTAGGAAAGACTGTTTGGGTTAATTCTGCCTCGAGTGCAGACAAACCCATCCGTGGGGTTGTCTTTGCTCAAGGACCTGGTTGCACATGGTGGGAAATGCAGAGAGATGGAACAACACGTTGTGTACCGCAGGGAGATCTGATTGTTGGGTTAGAGCCACCTGTAATGTGGACTGCCTGTACACCACTGCTTGCTGAGTGTCACTGTCACTGTTTGTACAAAGCTGTATGTATGTATATATATGTGCGGATTAATGCGTGTGTTTAGAGTTAGAATATATTTGTTTGGGCATTGAGTCGATGATATGGGGTAAGGGGTGGAATGTCTTAGGGTGACTTTATGATGTGTATGCCCTATCACCTTCTCTATGCCCAGACATGAATCCTGTGCCTTTTCTGTAGCTTTAAGGCAGACCTTTAAGAGAGAGGAGGGGAAAGCCAGTGGAATTCCTTCAGTGCTGTGTTCAAAAACAAAGATAAGCTCTCTGGCTTCTCCTGCCCAGGTGCTCAGCTCGGCTCTCTGCAGCAGGGAAGAGAGTGGCATTCTCCCACTTTCTAGTTAGCTTTTTGTTGATTAGCTAAAGCAAGGAGTTTTCCTGGAACTTTGGTTTCTTCTTCTTTTCTTCTGGACTGTTCAGCAACACCAAAACATCGGCCGGGAGACCTTACACCTCGGCCTGGAGGGGCCCAAGCTGACCCAGCTCCGAAGAGGAGAAAGCCACATCCACAGAAAGGACTCTGAAATCTACCCAGGTTCTGTCCACAGCGAGAGGTTTTATTATTTTGCATTATTCTTTTCCCATGCCTGCGTGCACTGTGTTTGCTAAATAAATAGTTTTTTTCCTTTCATTTTCCTCCGAAGAAAAATTCTTTCCAAACCTGGCGGGGGGAGGGGTGGCTGTAACCTGCCTTCGATCAGAGGACATTCATTTTGGATGTTCCTCCCAATTTGTCTCAAACCAGGACACAATACCTGTGCATGAAAGAGAGTGAGGCAATTAATCTGATGTTCTTAGTGGGGAAGTAAAAGCTGTTGATTGTTGGGGCGTCCTCTACACAGGCGTCCTCTTGGTCACTCCAGAGACCGCCCCTGGGGAACGCGTCCCACCTACGGCAGTGGGCGGACGAATCGGAGCCGGAAGGCGGTTCTCTGGGAGGATCCTTTGCTGTCACTACTGTATGAATGCCACGCCTCTCCTCGTTGTCCCCTCCTTTCCTTCTGGAAGCTTCCAAATAGTTTGGCACCTGATTGGTGCACGTGGTCTGGCTCCTCCCCTGGTTTATGGGGATTGGTTGTAAGTTCCTTGGTTCCACCCAGTTCCTGTATTCCCATTGGTTCACTCCCTTCACTCCTCCCCTTTTTTCCTTCCCTTTTAAGCGGCTGCACAAGCCCTGGATCCCTCAGACTTCCCTGGATTTTCCCCCGGAATAAACCTGCTGTTTACGGAAGTCTCCTCTTCACCGCGTCTTTGTCTCTGGGGACAAGCGGGCCTCCTTCCATCTACCTCCTCTGCCCTGGGGAGAAGAGTGTATGGCTGCCCTGCCGGCACTGAGCCCGAGGGGTGACGCACTGGGCCACCGGCACGCGATTTACTTTCGTGTCTGCAGGCTGGTCACAAGGCCGACTCCCAGGGAGTTTGACGGAGCTCCCGAGGCTCTCAGCCCCGGCCAGCGTGTCAGTTGATGACTAAAAAATTCTTCTGGCAATAAGGAATTTGGCAATGACCTCTTTAACTACATAATGTCTGAAAGGGCATGTCTGTGGTGTCATGGCCAAGCCAGAGGATAATCTTACAGTAGCTGAGAAATACCCATAAGAATGTTATGCACTGAAATCTTTATCAGGGACAAAAGAAGGCAGGGGAAAAACACTAGAATGTGACCATTGTGACTTAGTGCTTTCATAAATTTATTGCAAAAAGTGAAATTATTAGGTGATTTTCATGTTCTCACACTTCAGCACAGGCAAATTTCTAAACTGAAAAAACATTCAGGATTCTCCTTCAGAGGAGGAAAGCTCTATGAGAAGGAAGCTGATCCCACACACCTTCATTTTCTGCCAGTATCTCAGAGTGATTTCATTTTAGTCCTTAGCATCTTCCAGGGGCAATTCCTTTTTAAAACTGAGTCTGTAATGATTATTAGAATAATCTGCCCCTGGTTAATGTTCTTCTTCAGACCAGCTGCTTCTCCTTGTACTAAAGACTCCCGTGGGGAGAATGAGTTATGATTTTCAAACCAATTATGACACCTTTTTAGCTCAATCACCTCTTATACCAAAGTTTTTCCTTACCTGGTGCTTTTGCATTCTCATTTCATACCACACAACATGGCCAAAGTGTAGGCACTGCACTTACCCTGATTAGAAGAACATGTGGCTCAGTAGGGGCACAGCAGGAGTCAGAGAGTAGAGAGTGCTGCTGTCCTTCTGCGATGGGATGCTATAAGGAACATAGAGCTGTTAAAGCCTTAAATTAAATTAATAAAATTTCAGCCCTAAACCTACTCCCATTTTTTGTTACATCTATGATCTGACTTGTGTCTAATAAAGCTGTCTTTCTAGAGTGATAACATAGATTAAAAGCAGATTAAATAAGTGTCTTCAAAATAGATTACATAGAATAGAATAGAATAGAATAGAATAGAATAGAATAGAATAGAATAGAATAGAATAGAATAGAATAGATAAACAACTATGAAGCTCCCAGCAAAATATTCCATACAATCCTTGAAATGTTGCATGGTTAAGTTATAAGCTCTCATTTGAGAAAAATATATTTAGGAGTGCTCCCAACACCATAAAATGTTGTAACTACGTATGTGTGAATGATTTCTAAATCTCCAGAAAATAAAATGTTTGGTTTTCAGATGTTTTGCTCATAATGCCACACATTTTGTCACTCTAGTTTTTCTTTTCTCCCAGACAGTAAGAAACTTTGCTTTTGTCTCTCTTGTTATTATTCGCAGTTCCCATTTGGTAAATTCAGATACATCCAGAGTGGTCAGATAGCTCCATTAACTTTTCTCCTCCTGGAGACTTCTAAGGTGATGTGACTATTCCCAGTAAGAATAATAATGTGAATAAGGATGTTATGAAACTTCAGTGTCATCATATCCCTAACCCTGTTACCACTGAATCCAATCTGCATTTTAAACTATTTCTGGCTTCACTGCAACTGGCTAGATTATCATCATTCCTGTTTCAGAGTTCCCCTATACCTCAAGAATATGCCCTGCAGATTAATGATAAAATTACCCTGTGGATCAGAGGGAAATAACAGGTAATTTTTTCAGCAAGTTGCTGACTAGTTACAAGGCCTGAAAATAAAGAGCAGGCCTTATCAGCGGGTCCAAGGGAAGTGAAACCCAGAAAAGTAGGTGTCCTTTGCTGACATCTTATAGAGGACAAGAAGAAATGAAAGGCTCTGTCTAAAACAGCAAATGAAATAGAGCTCTGGTACAGGCTCAAGCATAGAAATCTGTTCATCCATGCTGTTAGCACTCCAGCAGACTGCGAGCTGTGCTTTGAGATGAAGGGTACAATAGCCTAGGGAAACAACAATATGTGTTTCCTTTTTCCTTATGATATGCTAAGGACAGGACAGAGTTGACCTGACCAACTAGTATTTTTCTTACACAGAACTCATGCCACTGTCTTTAACAGACACTTCTTCAGATCGAACCTGAGAGTGGTGCTGGTGCTGCCATTCAAGGTCACATCCAACCATGTCATGGGTGATGCAGGAATGTGCAGAGATTAGGGGACCTACTACCATACCAGGTGTAACAAAAATGAGACCAAAGACAGGCCATGAACATCATGCAAAAGCAAGCTTTAGTGTGGGAGGCTCCAGTATCACCAGTTATTCAGCTTACAAAGGAGAATCTGTATGCATTTTCTTGTTGATGAAAGAGGCATCTGATAAAGGTGTTCCACAAGGTACATGCAGGTAGCATGCATTTTGAATTTAAACAAAGTGGCCCAGAATACTATGCAGATTTCTAGAAGGAATAGCAAGGATAGAAGGAATAGTTTTGGATTTGAGATTTCCTTGTACGACTGGGACATATATCATTGAAATTCTACTTTTTGATGGGCTGCAGAAGAGAAGAGCCTGCATTAATGTTTACATGTCTATAGAAATCATGGTAATTGTTACAAAAGTCTAAAACCAACACAGTTTTCATCATTTTCTCTGAGAGTCAGGATGTGAAGGGGTTTGGTTTGGTTTGGGTTTGGCTTTTTTGGGCTTGGGGGTGGATGGGGGTTGTTTGTTTCCCTTAATAATGCACAGATGTTCAGAAGCATTCTAGCTTTATATTACTTTGCATTCTTGAGAAAGATGGAGTTTGTTACTACCTGTTATGTGTCTGTCTTTACCTTGAGCTGGAAGACTGGGAAGGATTGACCATGTTCTGCAGCAGAAGAATGTTTGTTCCAAGTGACTGGTTAATGAATCTTTCTCTCAGGTTCAATGTCACTGTCAGAAAAACAAAGAAACTGCTCATCTGTTCAGTTAGGTAGTGTTTTTAGAAATATTTTTAATCACAGAATCCTGGCCAAGGTGAAATCATCTTGAAGTCTTTCACCAGAAACTGGTAGAACCTCTGTCTCATTCATTGTTCACTGTGGCTTAACTGTTCAATATTTTGAAGATCAGAATCTCCAAGTCTAATCAAAGGTGTTTGGATTCCTATAGGAATTTCTGAGTGTAAGTTAATCTTCTTAATACACAGAGTCCAAAATTATCTAAAGGTCTCCCACAGCCTTAAGCTCTAAGCACCTGTTTAGTTAATGGCCCCATCACTACCACATGCAAGCGTAAACCAGGCAGACTGCTGTGGTTTTACTCAGTTATGAACAAAATCTATGCAAAAGCAATTGATGTCCCTTTGATTCGCCTGTTCCCGGTCCTGAGTCTTTTTGGTTTCCAAGAAATGAGCCTCCAATATCAAAATAAGTCTGAAAAGTGATCACATTTCAGGCTACTTTAGTCCTGAGAGAAATCAACAAATTAAAAAGAAAATATTTCACATCCAGAAGAGAAGAATGAGAAAAAAATTGGAAATATTACACTAATCCCTTAAAGAAAGCAAGCAGGCACACCTGTTCTTAAGCTGATGCTTATACGTCATTATTTTTCATTATATTTCATTAAAAAATGTGGATAGAATGTATTTGTCCAAAAAAAAGCAAGTGGGAAAAGCAAGTGTTCAGCATATTTCATATCTGTGTAAAGTATAATACTCCAGGTTTATTCTGAACTTCTTAAGAACCTTCTTATTTAAGGTCCTTTACCATAAATAATAAAAAGACATTTCTTATATAATTTCAAATGAAGTAATATTGTGCAGCTATAATATAGTATATTTGGTGCATTTAGCTTTTGTCTGAAGACAGGTGCACACGGGAATCAGCTCTGCCTTCACTCGAATGCTTCATCAGGACCTCTTTGTGAACAGCTGGTGCACAGAACTGTTGGTGAAGGAGCAGGAGAGGGCAGACATCTGCTGTGCTGCATGAGCAGAGAGAGCTTGCTACTACAAATATCAGTTTTCCTACCACTGCAAGGAGCATAGATTTGTGTGACCATCTGCCCATAGTTTTGGTCCGCAAACAAACACTCAGACTTCCACCTCCAATATGCACCTGAAAAATTGAAATGAGGAGCTCCACTCAAATGTCTCAAGTACTTTGTTTCCCACTCAGAATGCTAAGGTGTGGAAGAGTACTGTCGAAGTCCAGCATCAAGACATATCACAAGACCTTTAGCACTCAGTTTGATGGTCTGATGTTACCAATGAAGAAAAAAAAAAAAAAAACAGCAAAAAAAACAACCAACCAACCTACCAACCAAACACTCCACTTTTTAAAGTGATGACAATTAGATAGTGCTCAGGAGACATTCAGAGAGAGCATAAGAAAAGCTACTAAACCAGGTTGCTTTTAGTTCAATATGCCTAAATTTTTGCTGCCTTACTTGACATGTGTGTTCTGTGCTGAGGTATGTTTAGGGCAGACGACAAAGCAGAGAAAGAGTGAAAATGCTACCCTTAGGTTTTATAAATTTGTGTATCCACACTTTATTTGTGCCTTATAAATACACACTAAAGTCAAGATTGTTTCTTCCCTGTTACCTTCAGAACTGCAATAAGCATGGCTTTCTTGTAAGTCTGCAGTACTTTACCTTTTCTATTTTCTATTTTGCTCACAATAAGGTGCAAAATGTGAGTAATGTCAGAAATTAAAGTAGGAGTATCATGTACCCAAGCTCTCTTGCTAAGCAAAGATACAGTGTATATACCATGGAAAATCATTTATCAAAGGTATATTAAGGAACTGAAGTTATAGAAAGTTGATTTGTAAAAAGTCCCTGCAAAATTATATCATCATAAAGGTGGGTTAATGGATTTAAAGAAGTTTAGAAAAATCGATGCATTCTTTTTGTTAAAGCAATTTACTCTGTTATAAATCTCAGGGAAAACATTGGAGATAAATTTAAGTCAGTAGCACTTGAGTGAAGGATGATTCTTACAAAAATGTCAGTTGTGCTGACACTATAAGGTGAGCAGTTCTTGCACAGCTTTCCTATTTTCAGATGCTACACCCCCGCATAAAGACAAGAGTCTGATTTTCATGTGTTTCAGGCACATGCTGAAACATATTTATAGTCTCAGCCAGCCTTGTGGCAAATCAGTAAAGAGGAAGAAAAAAACCAAACAAAGTGGCATGGATGTGGAATATAAATAAAAGGAGTTGATAAAATATGTTTAAGGCTTTTAAATAAAGCCTTAAACTTATCAGTTTGGAGATAATAAATACTTCAATAGAAAAAAACCCAATTTGTATTGTATTATATTCATATATCTGACTTTATGTATAGCTATGCAGAAGGACAAGGGAGATAAATAATCCATACTTAAATCAGAGCCATGTACTCATGGAATATCTGGGTGCATTTCATTGCAAAAAAATCCATTTCTTTCTCCATAATTTCTTCAGTTTTTTAGAAAATAAGTTTTATTTAGAAATAAAGAGAAGACCCCAGAACTTTCATAGCTCTAAGTTGCTTTCTAGGATGAAGGTCATGTAAAAGTCTCAATAGAAGTACTGAATTTCAAGCAATTATCGCACAACAAGAAGAAGAAAATGTCTCTTGCTTAAGACACTTAAAAAATTATTGAATAAAAAGATTGAATACAGGAGGAAAAAAATCTGAGCAGGTCTTCCAGTCATTGTTATTAAACTGGTGAAGGACTTGTGGGAGAAGTCATATACCTCTGCAAAGTGAATGCAATACCGCACCTCTCACTCTGAGCGACAGAGTTTAGAAATCGGCGTTGACCTACTGCCGCAGTAGATGACATTCAAGAAGACAGGCAAAGACCTATTTTTCTCCTCTGAAAGACAGCGCCTCAAAGTGATTCCTTTTATTCCACCCAGACACCAGATAATAAGCTGAATAAGAATTGAAGATAAAAATGATGCATGGATGCTCATCTGTATCTTCCCTTCGCCCACAAAATCCAATTTACCTTCACTATGGGCACACTTGTATATTGTAAAATTCCTAACTTAAGCACCCATAGGCTCTTCCTTACTTTTTTAGTCTTCTTTGTTTATGTATTTCTGCCAGGTCCACAGCACTCTCACTCATAGGAATTATTTTAAATTTGCCTAGATTCCCTTTCTATTAACAGCCACTTGATTCCCAGCTGAAGAATGAGGATTATTAAACCCTGTAAAATTAAGGGCTTCTTCATGGTATCACAGGAAGGTATAAATCTGCACATACCTGCACTCCTGTTCTTCATAAGTTCTCCATTAACCCGATACTTGCATTAGAAGGTCTGAAGGACCAGAAAAAAAAAAAATTGTTTGCATAGGGACATTGCAGTGGGACTTAGGTTACCTCAGACAAGGACAGGTTATTAATACATCATGTTTTAAAAGCAGTCGTGAGAGACAGCCTCATGTTGTGAAGACATCAACATTTCCCTAAACTCAGATTTCCTAGTCAGTCTGTCCTGTCTCAATGTGAATTCTGTTAAGAATGTGTAATCAGTTCTCATGGTCAGTGGCAGAATCTCAATGTAGCTGTCAGAAGCATCAGGTAGTACATAAACTGACACTAGGGACCCATAAGCTTTAGGGATTCTCAATGAAGAGACTGGAGACTTTCAGCATTAACATAATGTACCAACTGCAGTTTGCCAACACCTTCTTTACATCTTGATAGAATATCTCTATCATGACCAAACATGGCCTTGGCCGTGGAGTATTTTATGATAGTTGGCATTTTGGTAAACCTCTTCCACTTCCGGCATCTCTTACTCCTTTTCTAACCACTCTTCTCAGCTGACATAAGATAGTGATAATAGTTCTGGGAAAAAATTCAGTCTTCTTGGTCAGTGTCCCTTTCAACAGGTCCTTCAGGATTAATGGAAAGGAAATCTCCCATTTTGTTGTAGAATGATAGAATGGTTTGGGTGGGAAAGGAACTTTAAGGTCATCTAGTTCCCACCTTCCTCCTTTTTCCCCACCATAGGCAGGGATGCAACCCGCTAGATTATGTTGCTTAGGGCCCCGTTCAACCTGGCCTTGAACACTTCCAGGTATAGGGCAACCACAACTTCTCTAGGCAGCCTTTTCCAGTGCCTCACCACCTTCCAAGTAGAACAAATTTTCAAATTTTGTTCCTGTTATGGACTGTTGGGGAAAATGAAAAGTAGAAACCACTACCTTTTGGAAAATGGCAGGCTTGTAGTGGTAATAAATCCATTGGAGCATACTCTGGGCTTAGATTTAGGATGTGGAGAGGAATCTTGCAGCTGGGGTCAATGGATCTTGAAACCATAAGGAAGTTGAGGGAGGAAAAGTTTTAGAATCTGTATTTGTAAGTGATCCAAAACTTAATTCAAATCTAATCATCACAGGAAGAAAATCATTGAGATACAGAGATAAATAGGTTTTGAGACTAGTGATTTAAAAGTACATACTGCATTGAGCTTGTTGCCAGAAACATCAGGTCAGGAAAAAGTTCCATAAACTTACTACACAAGTCTACTCTCTCAGACTCACCAGTGAAAAGATCCATCTGGCTCTTTCCTGATTGTGTAACACACATGTCACTGGATCAAATGGTGACTATCGTAGTGTTTGTAGGAAATACAGATGAAAAAAATAAAATTTAATAAAATATCTTGCAAGATCTCATCACATTTTAAATCTGGAGGTTATTGCACTGTTTCTCCATACTCCATCCTAGAAATCTTTTGTATTAGTATACCATGTATCAAGGAAAAACTATCTCAAGAAAACCATTTGAGTAATCTGAGTAGGAAACTGAAAAGCAGGTGTCATCTAGAGAGTTTTGTCTCAAAATTTTGTCTTTTGACTCTTATTGAATTCTACTAGACGTTATTTTTCTCCCCCACACAAATATTACAGCCAGAAGCTCTCCGCATCTCAATGGAGAAAAAAAGAGCATAAAACCTACCACTGCTCCTGGAATCAAATCCAAAACTCTTCTTCCTCCTAAGTACTTGGTTTATTATATAGGTTTTTTATATTTTTATTACTAAATTAATGATTGTTGACTTCTCTTTATGGATGTCTCAGCAGATAGGCCCATGAATGCTGTCATCTCAGAACATCCTATACACTCGCTTCTTGAGCAATAAACTAAAAACATTTTGTGTGGTGAGAAATGTGCAGTTCATTATTTTGAGATAAAGGAAACTGAATTCTGGCATAGTAAGAACTAAACATTGAATACAGATAAAAGATACAGATACAGTTTACTCCTCCAGCTGTATTTTAAAAGAATACAGAACTTTAAATCCTGCAAAGTTTTATAAGGTAGGCATCCAAAGTAAGTCAATGATTGATTGCAGATTGATATAGGTTATAAGCTTGGAAGTGAGCTAGACAATATAAATTTCCTCTTCAAATATTGTAATCTTGCATTTGCCAATAGCTCTGCTGACATTCTCTTTGTCCTTTAGCCATATTTGCTTTTGGCTCCTGTCAGGGTTTTCTGCCCAGTTTGTTTAAGAGAAATGGGGAGAAATGAGGATTACAGTACAGAGCCCAGCATCATGCCTGGAGCCAATCTCCAGGCAGCCAGCATAAGTTTTTTAGCTGAGTGTCATGTGCTCCCACTGTGAGCTCTGTCCCGCTGCAGAGTCCATGAAGCTGTGTGCTTTACATACCAGCCATCATAATGGCAATGGTGTATTCAGTACACTGTGAGGAGTTACTATCAACCAGATTGTTCCTTTATGCTTGTCTAGTCAATAAAGTTTAAATAATATCTAATTCAAATATAATACTAGTCCATAAAACTTATAGGTAGGAAATACATCAGATTCAAATTATCTGTCTGTTCTATGGCAAAGAAATATCTGTAAATCCTAGAGCAAATCTGCATATTACCCGGTACTTTTATGCCTTCTATTTTTGGGAAACATAAGGAAATTCAACCTTGCTTACAGGACAATCACAGTTATAGACACTGAATAAAATCCCAGTTATTTACACTCACATGCCATAGGACTGTTGAGAGATTTCTCTATCGCTTCTTGGAAGGTTAAAATCACTGTTGAAACACATCATTGGTCCCCAAAAGAAAGAGTAATAGGTCAGCATTTAATAAATATGGACTACAGTGTTTACAGTTTACCAGGTATTTTTCCTTTATTGTCTATAAATATTGGTACATTTCTTCCAGGTTTCTCAGCTATTATGTCCCAATAATGTTCCTTGCCTGTAAAAGCAAAAAAGTAAACCAATATTTACATAAATTATGTGCAAATATTATGCATATCCTGTGATTGCATGATGAATTATTGAAGGATACTTTCACAAATATTCCTCATTAAATGTTAATCTTGTTGATTTTAAAATACAAATAAATTTGAATTTAATGCCATCACAATATTAAGGCTTTCAGAGACAGACCATAATAACCATATGGATAAAAAAACAAAGACTGGAATTTTGAAAACAAATTATTACTTAGGAGTCCAGTCAAACTGCAAAGCAGCTGCATCATATTTCCCTTATGCTGTATGTCCTGGTGTTTCACTAATAGTGAATATGTTGTCATAGCATTATCTTCTGCTTTAAAGTGTAGATTTGCTCTGCAATGCAGTTGCTTTGAATTATGCTGATCACTGAAAGTCATTCTAAAACTGAGCACAAGAGAATTACATCAGTGATCAATGGTGTTGATTCACAATGTCCATCGTTATAAAATAAAATTATATATTGCACTAGGAGGATTTCTTATGTATATATAATTCATAAATATTTAATGAAGGGGAGTACCTAGAAACCAGGGTTTCAGTCTCCCGCACATAATAGAAGGCCTCCCAAAGATCTTGACTCAAACAAGTGAAAACTGAAGAAAAAAAAAGGAAATTAATAAGACAAAAATGACCAATGTAAAAATGATCAAACTATTCTGTAGACACCAGGCAGTGTAGTAGATTCATTGTCATCTTCTGGTCCAATGGAGACATAACCGTGTTAGTGAAAAAGAATTTCCAGGCAAATTCTTTGCTCGTGCACTTTCCCAAGCACGTTCATTTCCATATTTGTAGTGTCACCTTGGCACTAGATGCAAACTCACATTTAGTAACATTGTCAGAGAAGGGCAATGCTTTCTGATGCATAATTTACAATATTGCTGATGTATCTTTTTTCCATTCCTCTATGCTGGAATGAAAGATCATTTTGTGCAATCTAATCCTGGAATATCCAGGCAAGATATCATACCTTGAACTACACTGTCATGACATTTTTCTTGTTCCTTTTTTTCTTTTTCCTTTTTATTTTCCTTTCTTTTTAATCAATACACCATTCAGAGAGCTTTTAAACTTATTCAGAACTCAGATCTACTTTAAATATTATTAAATATTCTTGCTGAATTAAATCTATCTAGCCTATTTGATTTAATCAATTAAGATTTTTAAGTGCATCATAACTCTGTGCACAAAGAGACAACACTCATAAATCAGTAGACAGTCTAAATTAATTGCCACAGGTAGCACCCTGCCAATAGCACATATAATTACCTTTTTGTTGTACAGAGTGGAAGATCAGAAAGTTGCTGCTAGCATTAATGAGGGAAAGAAAAATGAGTATATATGATAAAATGATTATAATGATTGCAACTGTTCCAAAGCTGCATTCCACTTGCTAATTACACTTTTAGGGGTCTTCATGTTCTGTATGTATAGTTATCCCTCACATCAAGCACACCTCTGTTCTATTTCAGATTGAATTGTCAATTCAATACCAATGAAGCAATGTCTTCAGAGCAACTGACTGCAAAGAACTATTCTAGATAACACCAGGTCTACATGTTACTGAGCAGTGAATGTAGCAGGAACAAAAGAAGGGATTTCTTTAGTCTTTCAAATAGTAGCAGGCAGAAGATAAGCAGCTGGGAAACAAAGAAAACAGTTAAAATGAAACTTTATATTGGTAATGGAAGATCACTTTCTAAAATTCAAGAAGCTCAGATTTAAGGTGAGATGAAATAAACTGTGTTCTTCACCCCTCCTTTTCAAGTGTCAATCAGCGTAATACATGGATGTACCACATGGACTAGGTCTGTGTGGCCTTTCCATCCAAATAAGGTTCTTTCCTGCCTTCCTTCGCTTAACTCAAATACTTTTGAAATCAGTTTAGGTTTCTATCAACTTTATTTGAATGGTTACATGGAATCTTGACTCAGTGGAAATCAGAGATTGATGTCCAAACTTAAACTCAGAGAAGGAGTAACTTCAACGTTAGATCAGAATATATCCATAGGTGGAGATTTCCCAGCCTATATGGGCAAAGTTATTAACTTTTTAGATTCAAACTATAATTTTAAGGGTTTTTAAAAAGGTTTGGGATTTGCAAAAAGTTTTAACTAAGTTCAAGATTTAAAAAAATCTGAATCAGGAAAGAAATTGTGCTGTTGCCGGTAGTTCCTGTTTCTGTCTTATCCAACCTAGAACACACATATATATGTATAGTATATATAGAAATACTATATATACACATATATACAGTTTCCTGCCCTTGCAGTCACCATTCAGTCAAACAACTCTGCAGGTGCTTCTTATTGCTCATCTTCTCTAAAAATGACTTGCAGTTGATGTTCTGTGTTGAACTGAGGTGGATTTGAAGAAGTCCTTGCATATTTTAGGGGGAAGTTGGTAGAAAACATTGTTGGAACAAAGATATGAACTCCTGGACCAGAATGGGTTGATTGGAAAAGATTAATTGAATGTTTTCTTTACAAGTAAGAAAGAATTTTGCAAAATGGTAATATAAAATTACCAAATAATGACAATGCTTTTACAACCACTCTCTGTTCTCCCTGGGGAGGTACAAAAAAGCACTAAGCAATGCAATATTTTGGAAGAACTATTTCACATTTTTCTTTGCTTATCATACTTGTACATTACAGCTAACTGAAACTTATTTGAGGTGTAAACGTAACATTTGGAATTACTATTTTTATTAATCATGATTATTATTACTATTTAGCCTAACTGTAAATAGAAATTAATGGGGTTTTTTTCTCAAAATTAACTGTATTTTGAAACTTTGAATTTTTACACAGATGTGTGGTCCTAAATAATATGTAGCTGAGATAAATGCTTGTATTTCACCTTAAAACAGGTAGCTCAGAATATGTATTCAATAAACTTTTTTTTTAATACGTGTAGAACATGTGTATGGACATAATCTCAAAAGAGACATTGCAAACAAGAACAGGAATTATTGACAGGTGTAATTAATCATCTGGAGGAGCTCCTGTATGGGAATTCGCTGTGAATATTAAAGGCAACAATTTCAAAACTTTTGTATAAGTAATACGTATAAGAAATATTTGCAATTTTAAAATCTTAAATAATCATACTGTAGGCACAGGAACTCTGAAGGAGACTACCAGGCAGATTAGCCAAGAACTTTTTCTTTCTCATATCTTAGAAATCTGCACAATATGTTACAGGGGCTTTACTTCATTCTTGCCTTATCCAATTTCTTAAAGGTTGAAAAACTGGATACTCTATAAAGATACAAAGTGGAAATGAATGCAGGTCTTCTGACATGCTAAATTTCCTACTAATTTGTGACAAAAAATAACCTTACTCTCTGGGTCTTTTAAAAAAAAACCATTAATGTTCTTCTTAAAAGACCAATATAAATACTCCAAGGCCTAAAGAGAGAGTCCCAAGTTGAAAATCCACATCTGACAAAATAAAATTTTTCTGATCTTTATGAAAAGGGAGAAAGGTCTAGTGTTGAGTTAAACTCTGCAGACATTACCTGTAAAAGCCTCAAGGAAAGCAAGTTTTTAAATACTGCAGAAGTATTAACAAGCTGTGTGAGGATGTAGAAAGGAAGGACTGTTTCCACTACCTACATTAATTTCATCTCTCACTTTGCTCCACACTGTATTGCAGAACTTCTAAATTGTCACTGGACAGACTTTGATCCCAGGAAAATCATGGGGGAAGTCCTCTTGAAAGCCATTTAAAGGCTCCTGAAGGAATTGGAAATGATTGGGATCAGTGTAGCTCTGGCAGCATTAAAAGTCAATAGTATTCTGTGCAACATTAAGAGGACCAATCATTCTGCTTTACTCTGTGTTTTTTAGATCTCATATAGAATGTTGTATCCAATTTGAGGGCCCCAAAACTGGGAACATTTTGATCAGCTGGAGCAGGTTGAGCAGAGGGCCACCAAGATAGCTGGGACTGGATCACGTTTGTGCTGTGAGGAGGGGGCTGAGGGAGCTGACTGAGTTTGTTCCATCTGGAAAAGGATCACTGCAGGGAACCTAACAGGAGCTTCAGTACCTATGAGGGGGTTGCCGAGAAGTTTGCTGAAGCAAGACTTCTTTCCTAAGGTTCAGAGCTGAAATATGAAACAATGGTCGTAAATTTACATGAGAGAGGTTTTGACTGAATATAGAAGAAAAATTATGAGGGTAATAACTAAAAATGGTTACCTGAGAGGTTGCAGGTTTCCAAATCCAACCATACTAAACCCTGAGGCATCTGGTCTGAATTCAGTGTGGACCCTGAGCATGACTTTAGATTACAGACCTCCCAAAATCCTGTGCAATCTGAGCAACTGAGCAATTCAGTGATTTTAATGGCATCAGCCACTATGAGAGTCCTTAAGCTGTTAGACTAAATACTTAGAGGCCTCACAGCTTCTAATGAATCATGCAGTGCATAGCCCAGTGATGTTCAGGTTTTGGATCCCTTCTCTGAGAGAGAAGTGTTCTTCCAGCAAAGAATATGCAATTAATCCCATGATGGGATTCAGTATTTTCCCAGCTAACTCGCAATGCAAAGCACTTTTAAGTGTCATTTGTTGCAGAGCTAGTGCTGTAAAGCTGCCTGCCCTGTTCTACTCTTAAGTCTCAATGTTTTATTTTTCCTAGACAGATGCCAAATTGATAAAAATCTGTTTTTTCTGCACAGCTGTTCCAACTGAATCCTCATTGCTACAACCACATTAAGAAACAAAGAGAGGTATTATGGTTGGAAGATATTTTTTTTCCTACTTAATATCCAGATTGTTGGTGTGAAGGTCTCTAGTCTTTGTTTTGGCTTCCACTTGCAAACTGGGCATTGACATCTGCTAATTGCTAGCTTCTAATGGAATTTGGTTTAAAATATACTGTATATACAAGGCCAAATTCACTCTGTGTCACAAAGGCGAGATTGTTTTCTTTCTCCTGTTTTGTATTTACAGCTAAAGGAAATTGGAAGGAAACTGGTGACTATCATGAACTGAATAGTAAGAACAACAATAGATATAATCAAATAAAACCGCTAATGGATCCAGTTGCAAAAGATGATTTAGCAGCTGCTGTCTCAGAGCATATATGCAAGCCTTTTTGATCCCCAATTTTGGACTGTGCATGGACTAAAAAAGCTATAAAAATCAAATTTTATTAAAACTGTAGTAGATCCAGAACCTTGCAGACAAAGGCACACAGGAAGTACACCAGAGGCAGCTTAAACATGAGCATTCTGGAGCTACTCATGGTATATTTAAGAACTGTGCATCAGGGTGCAGTGGAGTTCCTGGGAGTTAAATGAGAGATAGACTGAAAAGGATACCTTACCTGCTGAAACTTGAGTTCAGCTCCCTGAGTTTCTCCTGCAGCAGCACAGTTGATGAAATCATCAGACCTCAAAGCAGAGTGAGATTTTTCCTAGAATCTTTCCCCACTGTGAGAGAAGTAGACAAACAGGCAGACCCTCACGACTCCTAATCACTTTCTACATTTTGTGAATGCAGATTTGGTTCTCCTTTCTCTCCTTAAATCAGAGGAGTTGCTCATAGCTTACCCTGTAGAGGTGCTTTTGTAAATGGCTATAAGCAAAGCAGAAGTGAAGAGCTTTGGGAATGCCAAAAGCATGATTATTGTCCCACCCACACAAATGTTAAGCTGAAGTCACTAGAGTCTCTGGTGTGGAACTTTTATAAGCAAGAGATATATCAGACTGCAACAGTCACTATTGCCTGGAGTATCTAGGAGGTTACAGCTGCAGTGGAGAAGTTTGTTTACTGCAATTTTTTGTTTCACTTATTTGAATGTACTTTTTCACTGTACTGTTGTGCCAAATGCGACAGAGGCCTCATACAGAGCCCTGTAATCCTTAAATGCTCTTTAAATCTAATACTGAGGCACTAAAAAAGGGAAAGTCTCACCTCAGCAGCCCTGCTCCATTTTGAAGAACAGACAACATGGGGTCACCCTCAGCCCTTGGCTTGTCCCGCTCATGGTACAGCCACCCCTTCGTTCACTATCACAATATGGAATGAAAACTTTCTCTTCTAAAAGTAGTCCCAGTTTGCCATGTTAATTTCAACAAATTTGAAGATAGGGTTTGGTAGATAAAACTGGTTTGCTTCCCTCAATTTTTACTTACTCTGTCATTGTATCTTATTTAATTTCTTTAGTTTATGTTCAGTCTTGGTTAACAAGATATTTCAAAAAAGACAAGAGGTTCTTCTGAGGCAGAAACTTTATTGTTACAGTGTAATCATGGTGATTTATATTATGGTGTCTGTTCATCTTACCTCAGAAAAAAAAAGAAAAGATGGTGGAGTCACCACTTTCAGTGTTTCAGTTTGTCAGCATTGCGTATGTCATTAAGGTAGTTTAATTCTGATTTAGAATCAAGAGGCTTCACTTTCCAGAAATGCCCTCTAAGAGTGAAAATGGGTTTGCTTTCTCTATTTCCCTACTTTAAGAAAACAAGTAACAAAAGAAAATAAAGTACCTGAATAAAATAAAAATAACTGAAAAAAATAGATAATCTCTTGAATATATCTTGAAGATAAAGCTTATGAATTAAGTAAATTTTATCTTTTCAACTCTAATGCATTTGTAAAAGCAGTGATCCATTAGAAAAATTAAGCCTGGTAATGTTATGGCTTATGGAAAAATTCTCTAATATTTAATTAACAAAATACATATTTTTTTCCAAATTTTAACCATTTCAAAATGAGTACACTATTATCCCAATTATCAAGGTCTGCAAGATACTTACAATGTTGAACATTGATTATGATTCTTTGGAAACTCTATAGCCTTTTTAAACATTCTGAAATACAGAATTGTTTTTCTGCTAATTTTAATAAGAGCATATCCTGACACTTCATTAAAATTCCATACAACCTACTGCTGGCTTCATTTTATTAAATTTCATAGGACTTCTCCATAATGTTTTTGTCATATCATGTTAGGACCCATATCTTGTTAAGATCTGATTAAGAAGAGTCTTGTGTTCCCGTTTGCTCATACACACCTGCTGGAGATGAACTGATGGTGTCACCAGGTGCTGTAATTGAGAGTAAATATAAGATATTATTTGTTGGGTTTTACAGTGGAATTCTCTTGACTTTGAAATTCTGTTTTGTCTGATATACACATTCTGTAGTCAGTTTTGCAGAATAGTTTTTGCAGAAATATTAAGGAATGGGATGGCTGGAAGGTTGTACATTACCTAAAGCTCTCCCTATAGACATGATAGCATGGACTATGTTGCATATGCATTTCTCTCCACTCCCCCCAGTGGAGAGAACTAAGCTTTGTGCTTATAATAAATTTCTAATGGGAAATATGTGTGTAGTACTGACAAGCAACACGCAGAAATTTTGGCAGATTTAATACATGGGCTACTGTTACTGTTGCTAAAAAATCAATTGTTTTTTTCTTAATAATCCTCTTTATACATCTAGATCATTTACTACATTTAGATCATTTTTGTACTAGGCAAAATGAACTAATCAGATCTAATGGCCCATCTGTTCTTAAGACGAAAATAACACTTAGCACCAAAAATATGCACAATGTAAAAATGTCTGCATTACATTTAACTGGTAGATGAGAAAATATGTTTCAGCAGAAAAGCAGGTGAGCCCCATTTTGTAATTTATATCAACTTTACTTTTTTTGCATTAATAATAGAGGATTTTTTGGCAACTTTTCTTAAAGAGTGATGATCCAAGTGGATTTTTTAACCATTGAGCTAAGATTTGTTTCTTATTTATTTCCAGCATCTATACAGGGTGATATTCTGGATCTAGTGGCAACAGAGGGATTTTTGTCAATAGCTTCACCAGTCCCAGGGTTTCACTTATAAATTATAACTAAACTGCCTCTATTCTTCACCCAAATAGATGACAGTTCTGTGTATGTGTCACATGTTTTCTTATCTTCATTTAGCTTATTTTATTTAGTGGGTTCACAGATAGGCAACCATTTATTTTCTAGATATGAAGTTTTCAAAGCAAGTTTGCAAGAAATCTTTGATTACAGCAAGATAACTCTACAAGTGTTCTAGACTAAACTCATTTCATATGGTAACATAATTGTTGTATTACACAACATTAATTCTATAAGCCTCTGCAAATGGCTGAATTTTATTTCTAAGTTGTTAACAGCCTAGAAAGAACTTCCAGTGCTATTCAGAGAAGTTGTGGATTCCCCATCCCTGGAAGTGTTTTAGACCAGTTTGGATGGAGCTCTGACCAGCTTGGTCTACTGGAAGGGGTCCACACCCATGGCAGAGGGATTGGAACTGGCCATTCTATGATTACATGCTGTAACTTTGTTTTCCTCTTAATGAAAGAGAAAATCATTAAAATTTCAAACCTGTGTATAAAAACATCAGCAAGAAGGTGCAATGGTATGGAACTTCAGTTGCACTAGCTGTCTAGAACTGTCACTATTTTGCAGCGGAGGGGAGCAGTCTTTTTCTTGCAGCCATACTGCATTTGCAGATGGTGAAGGTGGGCTACGACTGCTTTCACGTCTCCCAGTTATTCTACAGCAAGTGAGAACAAGGTGCTTAAGAATGAGTCTTTGCTTGAGAAAAGTTACCCAGAAGCACATTGCCTATGTACTTCTTGTCCATATGGTCCTGTACTGCTTTGCTAAATACTGTAATGTAAGTTTTCCCTCTCATTTTCTATCTTCTTATGTCAGGAAAATCTGACTTAGGGCTTATTGATCTTGGAAAAAGTTTGTGATTTTGTTTAAATGAATGTGAATGAGGCATTCAGACCCAACTATAAAATCCTGTTTTAACTTATCTTCAAGAGACTATAGTACTCAGAACCTGTTCAGACCCATGAACTTGTAACAGTTAGTTACTGGAGATATGGCCATTGGGGTATGATGTACAAAAGACATTTAATGGAAATAGTAGAGAGGAATGTTCATGGACATTGGAACTTGATAATACACACTGTTAAAGTGTTATAACAGTCTCTTCAACAGTTTTCAGCCAGCCCAAATAGTGGTCTTTGAAATAATTTCAAGGTACAATATTGGAATGAGCATACACCAAGGACGAAGGACCATTCTCAGTCTGGATGTAGCTGTCCTGTTTTGGAGGGAAAAAGAGTTTAGCAGTTTGGCCATGAGCTGTTCGGTGCCAGCTGAGTTCAATGCCAAAGAGCCATTCCAGGCACATTTATTAACATAGCTATAGCCAAAATAATCCAAGTGTTGTACCTTTTGGCATTTTTTCCCCATTTTCTTCCAGCCCACTGCTCACAGTTTTAGTGCCCTGGAAGCAAGCAAAGGATTTAGGATAAACTGATTTCAATCCAGAGAGCCATATGACAACTTATACCTAAAATCAACAAACAGATTCTCCTTCTAAAGCAATTAATATAGTGGAGTAACAGATTCAAGTTAATGATCATCAAGTTTTCAACTGAAGCATTTCAGCGAAAACATTTCTGGACTCTGGAGATCATCTGGGAGTTTTGTCTTGAGATCATCAGAGTATTCCTGTGCATTTTCTGAGAAACATTAAGGTGCCTACCACTGACAAGAAAGGTTACCTGCCCAGACCTATGACTCCAGCAAGTTCTAGCAGCTTCTAACATGCTCTGTCAGGTGTTCTTGATCAAAGGGCGTGTTCCAAGTGACTCCTGATCAGGGAGGACCAAGCACCCTTCCAGCAGGCCATAAGGGGAGGTTTGCAGAACTGCTGGCTCAGGACACAGTTTCCAGGGAAAGCAGCTAGCAGAGGTGGCAGCTCTTGCAGAAGGGAACCAGGAGCTTTGCTGATGGCAACACATGGGCTGAGTGGCGGTGTTGACATGCCACAGGGCACAGTTCCAACAGTTGCTGGAGCAGCAACAATTGAGTTGTCCTTGGATAGAGGACACTATGAAGGATCTCCCAGCGGAGGACACAGCCTCACAGACTTGGGGCTTCAGGGGTGCTTGGGGCCTCTCACTGGTACTGGGGTAAGGTGGGCTCTTTCCCTGCAGTAGGTGTTCATGAATGAACAGGTTGTGTTGCCAAGGAGAGAAGCTGCAGGAGGAAACAGACTGACTTCACAGGACCAGAGGTATTGAGAAAGAAGTTCACTGGATTTTCTGCAAAACCCTGCAGACACAAGAGCCTGATACCCAGCTGGCAGAGGCAAAGGCAGAATCTGTGCGTATCTGGACAGGAAACAAAGATTTCCATGATGACCAAGGCTGGAAGCTTGTGACTTCTGTCTCCTCCAGCTCCTGTTCCCCCTGCAAATCTGCAGCTACAGAGCACAGCACTTCCGTTGTAGCAGATGAAGGACTGAGAACTCTGTCAGACAAAATATCCAATGCGGCTGAGCCGAGCAGCAGTAAGAACTAGTAGTAACTCCAAACTGCTAAGCTCATTTCTATCCTAGGGAGATTTTTTGCTTTATAGCACTCAGATCTGGAACTTTGAGAAGAAGCTTCTGGGGCTGACTAGTCCTCCTAATCCCATACACTGCTGCACTTCCATATGTGGACTGATACTTCCAGGGGATACCTGAAACATGACAAGTCTGACTACACGACTGAGCCAAGAGCATGGAAGTCTGGATGGTTTTCTCCTTGATCCTTACAGTAAAGGAAATCATATAATAGTTTAGGTTATGAAAGATCTTTAAGATCATTGAGTCCAGACTTTAACCCAGCACTGTCAAATACACCGCTAAACCATGTCCCTAGGAGCCACATCTACATGTCTTTTAAACACCTCCAAGGATGGTGATTCAACCCCTTCCCTGGAGAGCCTGTTCCAATGCTTGGTAATCCTTTCAGTGAAGAAATGTTTCCTAACATCCAATCTAAAACTCCACTGATGCAACTTGAAGCCATTTCCTCTTGTCCTATTGCTTGTTATCTGGCAAAAAAGACCAACGGTAATCTCTACCCCTTTGCTTGGGTAGTTTAGAGCACAATAAGGTCTCCCCTCAGCCTCCTTTTCTACAGGCTAAACAAGACCAGTTCCCTCAGATGCTTTTGAAGGGTTTTAGGAAAGCATTTTAGGAGGACTGGATTGATCCTGTAGTCAATGCCTGCTTGCATACCAGATGCAGACAAAGGAGATTTTGCCTTCAAAACTGTGCTACCATTTTGGAGGATCGTGGTGGGAAGAGGTAGCACCCATCTGATAAAGTAGGGCATAAGCACCTTAGCCAACAAGCTGACCAGTCTGGTGAGAAACACTTAAATCAGCAGAAGAGGAGAATGACAGCCAACAGTACCCTGAGGAAGCAGTGGACTAGGCTGGAAAGCAAAGGGTGCAGGGTGATTTGACAGGGCGAGGCCTCAGAAACAGCATTGCTGCAGTGATAACATAGCAGTGCACAACCAAACCAGGAGGCTTACGGAGTACCTTGGTAACAACTTCCTAACGCAGGTGACTGAGGAGCTGATAAGAAAAAAGTTCTGCGGGAGCTGGTACTTACAAACAAGGAAGAACTAGTTGGGGATTAGAGGTCAGATCAAGTTTGGCAGCAGTCACCATGAGGGTGATCACCAGAGGAAGGAGTAAGGCAAATAGCAGGATCACAGCTCTAAACTTCAGGAGGCCATGTATTTGGCCTGTTCAGGCACCTTCTTAGAAGAACCCTATGGGATATGGTCCTGTAGATAAGGGAATTTCATCAGAGCTGGGTTTTTTTCAACAATCAGCTCCTCCAAATTCAAGAACAGTCTATCCCCATGTGCAGAAAAGCAAAAAATACTGTTGGGAGACTTGCATGGAAAAACAAGAAGCTCCTGAAAAACATAAAAAAGAAGCAAGGGTCAGGAGAAGTAAGAGGTGGGAGCAGAGTCAGGTAGCTCATAAAGGATGTAGGAACATTTTCCAAGCATGAGGAAAAGGAAAGCCTAGAGAAAATGTGGATCCACTGCTGAATGGGACACAGGACTGGATGAGAAAGAAAATGAGAAAGGCCAAACAACCATGTGCATTTTTCTCCAAAGGTTTTACTGGTAAGACTGGTGGTTCCTGCAATTAGCAGAAGAGTCTGGAGGGAATTATTTTCCTGCCACTGTACAAAGTAATAACCATGCAACAGCAATTATTTCTTTATTCATTGAATTTTTCCTATTTAAAGAGTGAGCAGACCTAAATGGCAAAGAACACATTGATGTTTGTTAATGTTAGGATAGTTCATTGGTAGTTAGATAGTTTGATAATGTCAGGATACATTCATTGACATATCCATTTTTCTCCTTCTGAAAAGGTTATTCTGATGATGGATGAACATCTAAAAAGCTCAAGATTGTAAGCAATATTGATAAATGTATGGTAGCTTAGATAGTTTATTCATCTTAGGTAATTTTTTTTTTTTTACACCATGCATCCAATAGTTGTCTACGTATTTTTTGGGTTGTTTGGGGTTTTTTTTTAATGTGTGTACCTGTGTGTGCCCACCATCTCAGAAGCCCAATGTAACTTTAAATATTTCCTATCCATTTAATTTTGCTTACTTCTTTCTGGACCAGCTTTGGAATTTGACCACCATGTTACAGTAAATGAAACAGAAGATCGCAGCGTTTTTCTTGCTCAGGAAGATGTCTTGGGGAAATCGATTATTACGACATCATGAGTATTTCAGTATGGGTCAGTCACTGAGACTTTAAGCTGGTTTAGGTGTTCTTTTTTTTAATGTAGAGATGCAATTTATGCCTTCATGAAAAATGACTTAGTTTCCCTTAGATGTCCTTACATGTGTTCATTATTACATTACTGTTCACCAACAATTTCATAAAGATCTATTGGTAGCAGTTAAGCTCATTTTCTCACCAATGGAATTGGTTTTACATTTTAGGTTTGCAAATAAATTTTAAAAAATGCAAAAATGAAACTTCAACAGATACAAAATCATACTCAAGATGGAACAAAAAAGACTTGTTTCTTTTTGATATTACAGTGAGGAACTGAAAACTCATCTTTAAGCATTCATGTCCCCATTAATAAGTTATGAAACGCCTGTCTGTAGAGAAATCCATTTTTATTAAACATAATATTCAAACTTAAGATACTGGAAATGAGTTCCATTCATTAAACACACAGAAGAAATAAAATTTTTTGTTTTCCTAGTATTAACTTATCATAAGCTATTCGTTTTTTTCTTTCTATTCAATTACATCAGTCTTGCTTTGTTATTCAATTTCTATAATACTCATGGTAATTGGAGTATTTCCTCTCATTGTGCTTATTATTATATCTCATTACTTTTGTACATGCATCTGTTTTAATAAGGAATGATTAAAATTCTAAAACTGATAATCTTTATGATATTTTGATTGGCCCCTTTAGAATTTATATATGACAACAAAGAAAGGATGGGAGTTTTAACCAAAACCGTTATGCATAGGTTAGAGATCAGAAAATACAGAGAGGCAAACCATGGGTCTATTACAATTAATGACATTTTCCTCCTTTTGTACTTTTCTTTATTCCTAGCAACGTGTCATGTAGCACAAAAGCAGCAAAATGTATTATTCTATCTCTGATTCATCTGTTCAGTTCCTACCACTAGGGGGGTGGCAAAGGACTTCCAAGTCTATACTAATGAAGAGCAGTTTGTCATCTGATAATAATGGGAAATCAAAAAAAAAAAATCTAAAGGATCAATAAATTCTCTTGCACATTTAAACCAAACAACTAACGTTTAGAAAGAAAAACTTCCCTTATATCCTGGCCTACAAATAAATCACCCTTAAAACTAAAGTAAGTATTTCGTAATTTTTATCTCAAAAGCTTGTATATTTCATTTATCTTTTTTGCAGTCCTGCAACAGTAATACGATTGAGTCTCTTCCTTTTGAAAGCAAAAATAATAACCAAAATGCTAATGCCACTCTCCTGTTCAAGGTGTCATAAATAGCTCACTCCTATTGTGCAAATTTCCTTCTACAGGAATACAAATGAGAAAGTTCTTCCAGAATACTCATAATACAGAAAATTTTGTAAATACACTTTCTATGCACACAAGTCATAAGTTATCTAACAAATAAATTATACTTCATCGTCTCTGATCAACACAATTCATTCTGACATAAATTAAAATTATAGCTCTAGTTCTTTGATTAATATGGGTCTCCCAGTATATAACAAAATCCAGCTTCTCTGACTTCCAGTTTTTAAGCAGTATTTCTAATGTTTGTTCATATGTCTAAAATTTTATTAAAGCATATTTGGCTATTGGACTTTTTATTCAGGGAGAAACATTTTTTCAAGAGATGAAAACATTGATGGTAGTTGAATTACATAGATACAGCACAAGAAGGAAGGCAACACTGCATGGTCAGAACATCACACTTAATGGTGAGAGGAGAAGGCGGTGTGAGTCTCATAGTGTCACATATTTCATAGGATGAATGAGTTTCTTTCAGCGTGGAAATCTAACTGCAGAGCCTTTGTGCAATTTAGACTGGAAAAGGCCTCTGGAGATCATCTCTTCCAACACCTCACCTGAAGGGTCAGCTTAGGTCAGATCGCTCAGGACTTGACCAAGAAAGCTGTGAATATTTCTGTTGGTGGAGCCTACACACTTACAGGCCCCTGCTCCAGCTTCTGACCACACTCATGGTAATCATTCTTTCTAATGTCTAATTTAAGTGTTCCTTGCTGCAAGATGTGTTTATTAACTGTCATCCTGATGCTGTCCACCTCTAGGCAAAGTCTGGCTCTGATTTCTGGATGCCTTCGTGTTAGATAGCAGTAGAGAGCAGTAAAACCTCTCTGAGCTGCTGCTTCTCTAGGCTGAACAAATCCTATTCCTGCAGTCTCTCCATCTATGCCATATTCTCCAGCTTCATGACCACTTTGGTGGCTCTCCACCTGACTCAGATAATTAGGACAGTATCTCTTTTTGTATCAAGGAGCCCAAACCTGGACATAGTGCTCCAAATGTGATCTCAAAAGTGCCGTCAGAGAAGACACTCTCTTGTGCTACACACCTGCTTGTGCAGCCCAGGATGTCATTGGCCATCTCTGCTGCAAGGACACACTAATGAACCACATTCAACTTTTGTCCACCAAGAGTTCCCTGTCCTTTCCTGCAAAGCTGCTGCCAGCTGATTCCTGCCTGCACTGGTGAGCGGGGTTATTAATTCCAAGGTGCAGGACTCTGCATTTTACGTTGTTGAACTTCATGATTTTCCCATCAGCTTACTTCTCCAAACTTCTGATGAGGTTTCTCTAACAGCAGCCCTGCCTTATGATTTATGAACCACTCCCTCAGTTTGATGTCATCTGTGAAATTGTTAAAGGTACATTCAAAGATATCATTCTTGTTGTTAATAAAAGTGCTAAAAGTGTTAGGTCTAATGTTTACCCTTTAAAACACCATAGATGATAAGCTGCCAGCCAGGCTTCATACTGTTGATGAGCCTGGTGGTCCATAAAATTTCAACCCATTTATACGCTCCAGATTTCAACCATTTGACTAACAGAAGACTGTGACAGACCATATCAAATCAAAGTTCAATATATACAGCATTTACTGCTCTCCTCTCCTTCACAAAAGCAGACCTCTAATCCTAGGAAGCTAACTGGTTGGCGAGGCATGCTGCCTGTCTCTTCTTGTCTGCAGGTGCTTTCAGATGGATTTGTTCCATAATTACCCCCAGAACTGAGTTTAAGCTTTGAGAAACTCCTTCTTGAAAGTGGGTATACGCAGCCTTTCTACCAGGATCATGGACCTACAAGGCCAGCAGCAGACCGTGCCAGTAAAATCAAAGGTGAGGAAACAGAGGCTGAGTACCTCAACCTCCTCTAAGTACTTCAGCTTTAGATTAATCAGGCTGTTTTGGAAGAAGATGATACACACCATTGGTTTATGGAGAGTGGACTGCCATGGGGAAGTACTTAGATTCAGAGCGAGTTACTGCTATGGGAAGTCCAACAGCAGCAATAGGTACTAATAAATAGAGAAAGCTGAATTTCTCTGTATTTTGGTTAGGAATAAGTCAATCAATTTTGTTTCTTACTGAAAATGTAAAAAATAAATTTTCAAGTCAGTTTATTTAAAAAAAATAATCAATGCAATTTAAACTTTCTCAGAAAGGTCTTTGTTCATGTCTAAGAAATTTCCGTTAAAAAAAGAACAGATTCCAGCTATCCAAAATAGTCACCCACACATTATCATAATTTTGAATAATTCTTGATCCTGAGTTTTTGTAATTAGTATGAATCTTTGTAACTACTTCTTGATTTTCTGTTATCCTGATTTTATATTGTTAATATAAAACACCAACACCTTATTTTCTGATATGTTTTGCAAGGGTTTTTTTTCAAGGAAATTATTGTATGTGACTCTGTGGGAGGTGCACACATGGAAAAAGGGAATTTTCCCTTCCTAGATGTTCATAGAATATCTACATGGAGTAAATACATGTTATGTATTCAAGCAGTGTAGCTCAAAATAAACAGAGATCCTTTAACTACCTTTTAGAGTGTAGATCTCCAGGTCTTTGGAAAGTAGATATTTACAGCTGTTCTCTCTTTGATAAATGGAGTGTGGATTGGTTTGGGTTGTTTTTGTTTTATTTGCTTGCTTGCTCTTTAAAAAAAAAAGGAATCTGGAGGAAATGGACCCCATGTGTATAATGGTTTAGCAGTTAGAACACTCACTCATAGGCATAAAGAATTCGATTTTAAGCCCTTCTGTGAGTGATGATGTTCAAATCCACAAACCAATGTCTGCTGAGACAGTGCCCCAACCACCTGATTATCATCAATTCTGGATGACAGAGTGAGGAGCACATTCCACCTCTCATCCTGAAACTGTTTTCTTTCATTGTGAGGAAAACAATACATTGGGTCAGAGAAAGAGTGTGTGAGGAAGCCTGGCTCTGTAACAGAGTGCTGAAGACTTTGCTCAGCAAAGGATTTGGATCCCAAAAGGGTTTTCGTGTCTTGCATTAAACATATATTAAATAATGTGAACTGAATCTAATCCCCAGAGCTGAGAACAAAATATAGTACTGTTCCTTCCAGAGCAAGGACTCTAACCGCACTGGATATAACTTATACATTTCTATGTTACTTTGAAAGCAGACCATTATTGTTCATGATGTTTCTGGAGACTATTCAAATAAACAGCTTGAAACTTCTGGAGTAACTGTTCTGAACCATGAAATGCCGAAGTTAAGATGGACAAACAGCTCAAAGTCCAGATTCATCTCAAGAGACTTGTAAATGGAGGATCATTTCTCTAATGATTTCTTAAATCTGACATTTAATATACAAAGAACTTTGAGCAAGTTAAGGAAACCAATCTGGGGAAGTCTTATTCCTCAGTGTTTTCTTATCCATTTTAAAAACTGCAATCACTATTTAAGCTATTTTCCAGAGGGGGAAAAGAATTATTATCTACGTCTTTTTCTGTTGACTTTTAAAGTAGGAGCGATAGGTGAGCTATGAACTGGTGCAAATCTCATATATTGACCCATGAAATAAGCAAGCAAAAAATGGAGTCCAGGAAGCTGTCTCTAAGGAAAGCAAATACTCTGAAGGCCTGAATTCAAAGCTGATTTTGCCAGAAATATTTACCATGGATTACAGCAAATTATGTGTGAAGCAAACACTTCATAAGTGACATGTGTACATATATATATATATATATATGTGTACACACACACACACAAAATCCTTATAAATGGACCAACAGGGAAGGAAGCCTATTTGCTGAAAAATGTAGATTTTGAGATATTGCAAGAGCTAACTAGTGACCAGATAATTAGGCATAAACCTTACTCAAACATCAGATGTGAAGCTGTGAGCTAGGATGGTGCTCATTTTGATTGCAGCTGGAATTCTCATGATAAGTAAGAACTGAACTTTTGAGGAATACGGATAAAAGAGCCCTTTTTTCATCAACCAGTCTCCAACGTTAATTTGCATTCACAAAAGTGTAGCAGATGGAAGTTCTTAATTTTTTACAAAGTTTCTGCACAGGTTAGATCTAATTTTTGCCTAATTTTCTTCCCCCACTGTTAGTTGGACCACCCCATTCACTACCTGGTAGTTAAATTAAATTCTATGTGAATAAGGTAGAAAGTTCATCCACTTCAAATCTTTTTATCACTTCCTTTGATTCTTCTTCCCCTAAACTCTTCATCTAACTTAGACTAAAAGCCTTGATTCTAAAAGCCTAATTATAAAGCAGAAACTTACATTGCTTTAAATCATTCAGAGGTTTTCAGAAGTTCCTGAACATTACCACATTCCCTGTAGCTTGCTTTTGATATGCTTCCTACTTGTTTTCTGTGGTGAGAACTGACTT
Source organism: Ifrita kowaldi (assembly GCA_013398055.1). Classification (NCBI taxonomy): domain Eukaryota; kingdom Metazoa; phylum Chordata; class Aves; order Passeriformes; family Cinclosomatidae; genus Ifrita; species Ifrita kowaldi. Next base: position 186,832 of record VZRS01007047.1, read on the forward strand.
TCTGTTTTCTGTTTTACAGCGCCAATGAAAACAGGGATAAGGACCACCACAGGGACATCTAAATACTGGTGGAAAGATCTAAACCACTTTACTGTGAAGATGTTTGGAGAGTTGGGGTTGCAGGAGAGAAGGCTCTGAGGTGTCCTTAGAGAAGCCTCCCAGTGCCTAAATGGAGCCTATAAGAAGCTGAAGAGGGACTTTTGATGAGCACATGTAGCCATAGGTCAAGGAGTAATTGCTTTGAAAGAGGGCAGGTTTAGGTTACATATTAGAAGAAATTCTTTACTGTGAGTGGTGAGGCACAGGAACAGGCTGCCCAGAGATGCTGCGGATGCATCATCCCTAGAACTGTTCGAGAGATTCAGGCTGGATGGGGCCCTGAGAAACCTGATATAGTGAAATATATATGTCCTTGCCCACAGCAGGGAGTTTGGAACTAGATGATCTTTCAGGTCCCTTCCAACACAAACCATTCTATGATTCTATGATTCCTAAAATAAGCAAGCAAAGACCACCCTCGAAAAACTTTCAATTTAGAAATTTTTTTTGAAACATCACAAGCATTAAAAAAGCCATAACCCCATCTTTAATGGTGTTTCTAGCATTTCCCACTTTGTGACAAGATAGAAACCAAAAGTGGGAAAAAACAAAAAAGTCAATATATTCAGATGCATATACTTTGCAATATTTATGCTAGTCTGAACTAAGTCATTCACTTCTGTTTGTTTCTGTTCAGTTACAGCCATAGTGACCAAGAAAATCAGAACTTTGTGTCTCAGCATTCCCTTGTATTTTGGAGCGAGTACTCCAAAACTGGAGAACAAGCTGAGACAGACCACAGCCTTAGTTTCTTCTTTCAGCACCAGGTAATAAGAATAAGAAACATCACTGTCTAGAAGAAATTGTGAGTAGAATTACTCCCTCAGAATACATTACATCTAATGACATAATTCACTGAACAAGAGGCCAGAGAGGAATTTAGGAATCTTGAGTTTTTCTGTCAGAAATTCACAGTGTGTATTCAGACAAATAAAGTCACCTCTGTTGGTTGTCTGTGACCATTCTGCCTCTACCTTTCCCTTTCTTTTAGTTAGTTATCAAGTTTTATGTTCTGTTCCATGCCTGACACAATGGGATAGCGCTCTTGGCTGAAGTCTGACAGGGCTCCTGTACCAGATCATGTAGGGGTACGTCAATACCTTGCAATTTAACTGACCAATTTGCATAGGGTCTTTTATTTACGAGTTTTGACCAATAACAATTATCGAGTATATTGTCATCATTGTCTACGTTATCTGTACTACTTTAATGTAGTAGTTACCTGATAAATTCTGTCTGTTGATATCCTGGTTAAATTTACTTAAGGCAACAATGCAAAAAGTGCCAATAGCAGAAGAGAATGTTGGCAGAAGAAAGAATTATGATGAAACTGCTTGTGGCAACATTACCTTACTGCAGTAGATATGTTTTATATTAAAGTACACTTTTTATTCATTTCAAGGTTTTTTCTGGAGGAAGCCCATAGGTTATTCTTAAAGACAGTGGAGACATGGACTTTTACAAGCTTCCAGTTCTAAGGTTTCCCGGTGTGGAGTTTCCAAAAGCACATGTTCATCCTTTAGTTCAGTTTCTAGTATTGAATGTCTTCTGGGCATTGTACTTTTTTCTGCTCTATTCATTTTAACAAAAGGGGTGAAATCCTTCTTAGTTTCTTCAATTTTTTGCTTTTTACATTCAGATTTTCCCATTCACATTAGGGAGGAATGGATTTTGCCAGCAATGAACAATAAATCTTATTTCAAAAATCCTTCCAGCCTGAGCTGTTGCAAGTTTAGTTGGAGTTACTAAATTTGGAGCTGATTCATTTTCCCTTTTCACTACCTAATATCCCTAGTAAAAACCTAACAATGGTTTAAGAACTTGGTAAGTCCAAGGGTGATGCTGATCGCTCCTTACAATGATCTTACACTCCTGGTGGCAAACCCTGACAGAGCAGGGGAAAGGTCTTTGCTATCTCATTGCTTTCTGTTTTAATCACTTTTTTGCTTCCATTGTTGTACTAGATTTTAGCAGATTTATTTTCTGAAACTCACAGGGCAGGAAAGTACTATCACTCATACTTTACAGATGGAACTGGTAAACACTGATAAGCAATGAAACTTTGGACAAAATTAGATATAATTGGATATAACTCTATTCGAGATACAGCTTTCAAAACCAGATCACATTGCAAATATCTGTTATGATAGGCTTGAGTATAATTTGATCATGCCTTTGATCAGCAGAATGGATATTACAACAACTCTTGTGAACTTGTAGCTCTTTTTCTTATGTGTTCTTCTTGCTTAAGGTTTAGCACTGATTTTTTAATATAATTTCTTGGTTCATTTCATGCATTATTATAATATATTTTAAAATACACGGATTTTTCATCCTAAATGACCTGATTATTTTCTACAGGCTTCCCATTGTCACTCACCACAAATTTCTATTTCTAAGAAACTCACTTTAGTATATACAGCTTGACCTAAAACTTATGCCAGAGTCTATGTGCCTTCCATCCACTCTAGGCCCTATGTTACAGGTGGGAAGGCTTTGGGCAAATCTCTTTTCTTTCTCTTTTTCTTTTTTTTATATTTATTTTTTTTTCTCTTATCCTCAACAAGATCAGAAATGTTTCTCTAGCATAACCTAACTGGAGAAGGTTTAAAATAGAAAGGTGTATTTAATCAGCTTAATGTGTCATACCATTTTAATAGAAGTACAAAGAGCTGTGGGGTTTGAGAGCATTGCAGTGACACCTGCCAGAACCAGGACTGCTCCAGAGTGCCATCTTGTGTCCCTGTGAGCTGAACTCCCACACACCAATTTATCCCCCCAGCAGCTTGGGTGCTGGTGGTTCTCTCATGTTTATTCCTGTATCCTGTGAAGATAGTATGAATTCAGAAACAGGCAGTTTGGAAAGCAATATCACAGAATCACAGAAAGAGTGAGGTGGGAGGGCAGCTTTGAAGATTGGCTGGTTTAACCCCACCTTCTCGAAGCAGGGTCACCTAGACCAGGCTGCTCAGGGCCATGTCTAGTCAGGGTCTGAGTCTCTTCAGGAAAGAAGACACCACAGCATCTCTGGCCAACCTGTTCCAGTGTTTGATCACTGTTAGAGTGAAAAAAAATTTTCTTATGTTTAAACAGAATTCCCCTGAGTTCAATTACAATTCATTGCTTCTTGTCTTTATCTCCACCATCTCATGGTCCCTGTGGCCAAGGCTGCTCCCTGCTTTCAAACTGCAGCTAGTACTTCCTTGTTTGTAATTCATAGCTCCAGCCAGAGCATTTTCCCTTCATCAGATCTATGACCTAACAAAAGTTAAAAATGTTTTGACCAATGCCTTCTAGAAAATTTCTGGGCTGCTTATGCCCTACTGTGTTATTGCTCTAGCAGGTCTATTTCTTCTTCCTGATCAGGTGGTCTGATACCCACCATAGTGCCACCCCTTATCCTGAATTATGCTGTCTTATCTGGTTCATCATCCTTCCCCAGGCATAACTTCATGCATTCCCCCTGTTCCCTCACATGAAGGGCAATTATCCCTTCTTCACTGTCCCAACCTGTCCTTCCTAAGGAATCATTATCCATACATGGAAGTACTCCAATAAGATAAGTTGTCCACCATCCCTGATTCCAACGAGATCACAGCCCGGCAACTGCAGACTGAACTCTGATTACTCCTGTTTGTTCCCCATGAGGTACTTCACAGTAGCACAGAGTCATGAGGATTTCACAGAAACTGAAGGTGTCAAACAGGACCAGACCCAATGTTGACCTCAGGGTGTACACTGGTAATGAGTGGACTCCAAATAGACTTCATGCCACTGATCACCACCCTCTGGGACCAGCCATTCAGCCAGTTTTTAACATAACCCACTGTCTGCCCACCCAGCCCATAACTCATCACCTTCTTTCTCTGTGAGGATCTTATGGGAGGCAGTGCCGAAAGCCTTACTGAAGTCAAGGTCGACATTACCTGCAGTTCTCTCCTCATTCACCAAGCCAGTCATTTCACTGTAGAAGATTGTCAGGTTGGTCAAACATGACTTCCTCTTTTTAAATCTATGCTGACTGCTCCCAATTGCCTTCTTGTCCTTCATGTGCCTGGAAAACATCTGCAGGATTAACTTCAGAAACCTGGAAGAAAGGTTATGAACATACTTAGAAATTGCTTTTAATGGGACTAGGGACTATCTTTTGTTTCCAACCAGATTTCAGAAGAATAAAATCTAGAAACCTGAAGGACAGAGTAGTTTAAAACTCCATCTCATTGTGTGTTGTGTGACTTTAGCAGTTCATTTAGCTTCCTCAGGACAGACTAAGAACAGTTACAACTACAGCTGAGTCCAGCATGTCAGTCCCTGACTGCCAAAAGTACAGATTAAAACATACAAACCTAGTCCAAAGTAAACTATAGAGATGTATTTCCAGCACGAAATGTGCACATATACAAACCCAAGACTGTTTCAAGACCTCCACGCTCTTGCCATCTGATCATTGCCAGTGGAATCATTCTCTCAGAGTACAAAAAATGTACCAGGAGTATCAAGGGACCTGTGCTGGGTGTTGGTGACGATTAGTTTACAGTCCTTGGTTGCCTTTTGTAAAGCAGCATTTAAGATAAGCCCTCACACAGGCACCTAACACCTGACTCACCTTGGGATGGTTTTTATTTGTTTTGGCTGGGGTCGCAGCTCCAGATGACCCATTCGATTTTAAACTTAGAAGTCTTAAACTTGTTTTTAAGATAAGTTTCCATTGACCAGCCTTTTGTGCCATCAGTGATATCTGCAGATTTTTATAATACAAGCATCTGTAGCTCATATCTGAGCTTTCCATTTTTTGAATGAAAACTCTATCTACTCAAAGTCAATTCTGTATTGAGTCTGAACACTGAAACTGAAACAATATCAAAACCACAACTTTTTCAGTTGCTAACCAACCTGATACAGGCAGTAGGAGCAAATTCGTGTCTTTGGACAGGAACCTTATCATCTACCCCTGCCTAGAGCAATTTTTACTAGACAGAATCCTAAGTCTCTGACAATATTTACACTCACACAAATTCCCATAAAGCAAAGGAACGCTGTTCCTAGAGGGTAACTGAGGAACAGAGAAGTTAAACAATTTGTTCCAAGACACACAGGAAATTTGTGTACAGAACAGGAAATGAAACGCAGTAAGCTAGAGCCCATTATTTTACTCACTTCCTTGTAAAAATGATCTTTCACCATTTTCACCAAAGTAGGCATAAATTAGAATTTCCTCCTTTCTTCTAGTCTTGGAAGATCTTATACAGATGCACTGCACACCTGCTTCTATCTTAATGAATATGATGGCAAGTTCTAAATCCTTCTTGATAATGTCCATTATCCTAATTATTGAATTTTTCTTGCAAAAAGCTGAATTTATTTTTCAATTCCATTTACCTCCTGTTATGCTTTTCTTTGTTTTATCTTAACTTTGAAGCTTAGAATTATTGTTCACAGATTTGCTCATGAAAGTGAAAAGTAAACAGACATTATGCCAAAAAGCAATATTTCAAAACTCACTCATTAACACAACATTTGAAAGAAAATTAATTTCGTACTTTAAATGTCCACAGACTCTGGATGAAAATATGTTAGTTCTGCTATTCTTTTCTTTCAATTTTCTTAATTCTATTATATAGTAGGGGGGAATATTTTTAGAATATTTGTCATCTAGCCCTTCATTATGGTTTGGGGTTTATTTAGGTCCTAGTACCTCCTTTCTCTTTACGTGTTTTCTGCCAGAGTTCAACATTTCATTCCAGACTTCTGTTGTGTGTGTATCCGGTGCAGTCAGTGGGTCTCTGGTTTCGATTCCTCAAAGCATTTAATCATCTACCCAGTGAATTTAAAGTGTTTAAGTCCCCATAGGATTAAGTTAAACTAGAGCACATACACAAATGTTTTAGCCAGACCATGCTATCCCTTCATCTTTTTAGTCAACCATGTACATTGATTTATGTCAAAGACTTCAAACTTGGCTTGATTTTTATGTTCACTAGAGATCCATTGAACAAATAACAGTGCCTGAGAAAATGAGATGGGGTTTCAAAGCTTTGAATGTTTCACCAAGACTATTATTGATGTTGAAATAACTAGACCTTTTCAATTAATTTATCTATTTATCAATCTAAAGAACAGATCAGATCATTGGCTTTATATTAAACTAAAAGTACAAATTTCTGACCAAAACAAATATGTTTTTGTACAAATATGTTTTTGTACAAGCAGCTGTCAAAGTAGATACAAAGAAAATTGAATTTCAGCTCTAACTACTGTGATCAATACAGTGTTTCTATGTATTCTTCCTCATGAAATTTTTTAAATTTTAAGTTTACATCTCAGATGTTGGGTATTTCCACCAACATCCTAGCCTAAAAAAGAGAGGCTGGAAAACATGACAGGCTTTCTTGTGGAAACTGCAGTGCCTTCTACTATTATTCTCATTGGAAGTACTACAGATAACTTCTTGTGTAGTGTTCGTGACTGTTTTAATTATTTGATTAGAGCAACATGTAAAAGCCTAGCTGCAAAGAGGGCCCCACGACACTGGGAGTTACATAACACACAGCTTTGCTTTCTTTCCTTTTGGAGAGGAATGAGAGATTGAGGGAGTGAAAATGAAACAAAACGAAACAACAACAATGACAAAAAAAGAACCCAAACAAAATCCAACCAACTCCAAGAGAGAGAATGATGCCATGCATTCATCTACAAAAAGGTAGTTCTTCTTTCCAACCTTTCCTTTCAAGACTGGGAATATTACTTTTACCAGTCATGGGATAACACTAACTAGGGTACAACAAATCACATATATTGGGTAACTGTCTTAGAGGCTGACTGTAGATTCTTCATGAGAGAAGTTTTAGCCTCACTAAACTGAAGAGTGAATTAAAATTCCCACTTCACGTGAATGCACCAACCTGTTGTTACATAAAGACAAGCACCAGAGGCATGGAAGTCTTTAAAGTAAGAGCCTATTTTTCAAAGAGTAATTGTAGACATCCAATTTTATAAGACAATTATGCAATCAAAATGCCTGCAGAAGCAGCAAAGAAGGCTGGTATTCCACAGACAATCTTATGTTCAGCATTAACCCTCTAGGGATAATCTCCTGTTCACTTCAACTCGATCTTTCACCTTTTAACTGTCAAGACATCTTTAATATTTTTACTCACACATCTAATTTTCTTTGTGCAATGTGTAGTTATATTTCCAGTTCCAGGTTTTGAAGCTTAATCTAAGGACCAGGAACCTAAAATTTAAGCATTGCAGCACGGGACTTAAAAGCTCCACATCCCCTTATTTAGTTGAGTCCTAAGTGAATTCCCTAGGATCAGCCAGGAAATCTGTGGCAAAGTCAAAAATGATATATCAGTCTCCAGGAACTTGGGCAAAAGGCCATTGTTTCTATCACTGTAGGTTAAAGATTCTAGTCCAAGCTGGATTATGGAAGTGGGGAAAAAATACGTCTCCAAGCACTTTCAAAGAGTGGTCAGAGGGATCCTAAAAGCAAGCAAAGCTGCATATTGATCTTTAGTTTTTCACAAATTCCTTGACTTTTCAGTATATATGAGAGCTTCACAACTGGGAGCAATTATGGACAAAAATTATTACATGATGTGTGAGTCAACATACAAATGATCTTTGGGAAAGGAGGTTCATGAATGAGAGTTTTGGCATATGAAACGGTATAAAAAGCACTGCATGGTTTGATTGTTGGGGGAATTATATACTGGTATGTGACACCTTTGGGAAAAGTTCTGAGAAGTAGGTCAAGTGCCGTGAGTCTATAGTCGACTGGTTACTTATTCATTGGGATCAGCTGCTCTGAGCTTCAGGAAGTTCAGGTCTCAGCAGCTGCTGTGTAATCAGGGCGTAAAATGCTTTACAATGGCTGACTATAAAAGATTGGAATTGATTGAGAGGGCCTGAGTTATTGTCCTCCTGTGATTGCAATATGCAGCATATAGAAAATTCTCTCATGCTTAAGCCTTTCCTTTATGTTTCTAGTGTTCATGAAATTAATTTTAAGCCACCAAGGGTTTCTCCCCTCCTTTCCCATGTATAATTTCTGGTTCCAATTTAAGGTTTTTTCTTGATTTTTTTTTTTTTTAACTAAGTATGTTTTGGATGGATCTAGTGCCTGCGAAAGTTGTCAGCCTATTTGATCATGGACTGAGGGGAAGGTAAACCTTAAGCATTGAAAAGAACTAGGACCTCACAGGAGGAAGAAGCCTAGAAAGCAATTGATAACTTGGTGAAGAAGAATAGTAGTGCAGGATAAAGCAGCAGATTACCTGATCAAAAAAAAGCTGAAAATCTTGTCTGCCTCAAGTAGGATCTTAAGGAGTCAATGGATGGCCAGTATATATCCAATATATACCACTCTGGGAGATTACTTAAACTGAAAATGGAGCTGAAACAATTTCTCTGCCAAAGACCACTTCTTTGGTGAAGGGCAAGAGGTGGAATCTGAAGGAGGGTGGGTGAGACTATGCCTCTAGTTTTGGATTTGTCAGTCGTCAGTGTTCCTTAGATCCCAGTGAAAACTCACCCCCCACCTCCCTCTTGTCATCCTTACAACTGGCCTAAAGTCCGGTTTACAGTCATCTTAAATATTCTGAGATCTCACTGAGACCCTTTGTCTGCTGTGGCAAGGTGTTGTTTCATAATAACAATGTGACCATTGCCAATAACAATTGCCATTTTGTTGTGCATGTTTATGTCATAAAGACACCAAACTGGCAAAGTCAAATGAAAGCAAAGAAAAAGTTAGCTAGTGCTAGATAGCTACAGAGCCATCATGGAAATCATCACACGGACACACACGTAACACCACTTGGGCAAGGATCTCCATTGTCATTACACAAGTAGGGAAAAAACGGTACCATTTTAGTGATTATAGAAGGGACCTGTATGGGCTATTAGATTTGGCCCAGGTAATACACTCAGTTATTAGAAGCGCAGGGACAGGAAGTTGGGGTGAAATCCTAACACTGCAAACTTTACTGGGAGACTTGTCATTTTCCTCATGAGGGCCAAAATTGTACATTCATATATTCTTTCAATGATTTAACCATAAAACAATTCTTTTTATTCAAATCCCTTTCTACGCAAAAAACCAGAGAGCTTCATAAGAAACCTAAAATTTTTTCTTTCATACATTAATAATAATTTACATTGATATCCTGGCTTGCCTGTGCTTACACATCCAGCTACTCATAGAACTCCAATTATCACTCTGTCCGACTACCTTCTACGTTAAAATTTGACATAAATTATAAAGGTCTTTTTGTTACCAGTGGCCAGACATGCATAATCCTAGAAGTCTTTTCCATGTCATGCCCCTAGTTGTTTTCCTTCCCTGTGAATAAAAGGGGCTAGGCTAGGTGACAAACAGGATAGATACAAACCAGTTCATTATTTATTTCTTAGGATTGTCATAGACTTGTGGCCTTATCCATAAAAAGGGAGAAAAGAGGGTAGCAACAGAAACAAAGAAGATGTGCCAAGGAAGTGTTTGTTAGCCTAGTCCTGATTTCTCATGGTGTTACAAAGGGGCATATGGTGGCCCTATGGCAGTAGTTTAGTCAATGCATTCTGAGAGAGCCCTTTATTTCCTTCACTGCTTGAAACTAAGACAGCAGCTCTAAAATCAGAAGTACATTCCCACAGAATCAGGCAAAGATTGCAGGTCATGGCATTTTATTTATCTGATCCTCTATAAGTTAGTGTAGTGGTTTAAATCCAGTGGGCAAATCAGTCCCATATAGTCACTCACTCTCCCCACGCAGGGATGGGGAAGAGAATCAGAAGAGTAAAAGTGAGAAAACTCATGGCTTGAGATAAAGACAGTTTAATAGGTAAAGGAAGAACCACGCATGCAAGCAAAGCAGAACAAGGAATTCACTCACCACTTCCAGTGAGCAGGCAGGTGTTCATCTGCCCCAAGAAAAGCAGGGCTCCATCACACGTAACGGTGACATGGGAAGACAAACCCCATCACTCAAACCTCCTTCTCGTTCCTCCTTCTTCCCCCAGCTTTGTATTATGATCATGACACCATAATGGTGTAGAATATCCCTTGGGTCAGGTGGGATCAGATGTCCTGGCACTGTTCTCTCCCAACTTCCCAAACATCCCTAGTCTCTGCACTGGTGGGGTGGGGTGAGAAGCAGAGAAAGCTTTGACTCTGTGTAAGCACTGCTCATCAATAAGAAAAACAACCTTGTGCTATCAACGCTGTTTTGACCACAAATCCAAAACCATAGCCCATATTAGCTATTATGAAGAAAACTAACTCTATCCCAGTCAAAACCAATAAATTTGTCACCCCTTCTTCCATACCATTTGCATCATGTTCAGGTCCCACACTATCTAATATAACCTAGTTAACAACCACCCCCCACTCCCAAGCCTTGATATAATACAGAACATCCCTCCTATAGTCTATGAACTACATGTGAAATGCCCATAAAATATCCACTGAGTTCATTTAGTCCATGGCTTTGGGTTCCATCTGTTATGGTAGTCACTCAGAACAGTAGAGGTGGTCTGTTGTGTGGAATTATTGGGCACCAAAACCAGCTCAGGTTAAGTCCCTGCTGCACTTGCAGTTCTTGTAAGGCTTCTCTTTTATTGGCTAATGTGAGTCCTGTAATAATAATTCCCACTGCATTTCCATTACAGCCTCAAACCCTGGTCCCTTTGGACCAGACCACAGTGTTTACCATTGCGATGAACTCTTCCCCTTGCTTCTGCTCTGGCTTAGACTTATCCACAGGCTGCAGTCCCTTAGGACTGTATCTGCTTCTTGGAGCGTTCTCTATGAGTCCCAGTCTCTCCAGGGGTATAACTGCTGCAGCAGAGGTTTGGTCACAGTCACTTTAGGACACATCTCTTTCCAGCATGGCCTTCTCCATGGGCCGCAAAGCCTTTAAAGCTCCAGCTGGATATAAACCTTACCAATGGCTGCAGTCTCTTCAGGTGTGAATCTGCTCCAGGTTGGTCTTATTGTGACTGCAGTCAGGGTATCCTGTTCTGTCATGGGCTTATCTATGACCACACACTTTGAGGTGCTCCAGCATGACCTCATGTGAGAGCCTGGACTGATAGTGATCAATGTCTCAAACATTCAACCAGGTGCTGTAAGAGACTATTGGTGCTAATGGCTCAAATAATAGGCTGGGTGCTTCGCTAGTGATGCACAGAGTGGCCTCCCAGATGCAGAAGGGCATGCACATCTGAGGCTACAAGCTGGATTTCCAGATAAGGGAAGAGGCTGATAAGAGGTGCTTAAAATAGAATCCTGTGAGGTGGGGTAAGTCCCTGTCATGCCAATGTCCTTCCTTACATAATGACTCAGCTGTGAAAACTCCCCTCCAAATGCTGACTAAGAGGCAGCTGCAACATCTTGGAGGGTGTTAAGACTCCCCAAGTGTCCTGCGATCCACAACATTACATCAGCCAGTGTGAAACTCCCCGCCCCGGGGGAGGTGCCTGGGCATTCCCACCTGAGTCTGACCATAATATAAACCTAATGGACGTGGTGTTTTGCAGACTCCTTTCCCCCTGCCATCTGATGGATACAGTCTGCAACCAACACCTTGACAAGACTGCAACCACTGAGAAGATGAGGATCAACAAGATGTTGGAATCTATGGAACGGTGATGTTTTTCCTACTTACTCTGTTTATCTGTAACTCTCTTTCTCTCCACTCCTTCTCTATCTCTCTCTACCTCACATTTACTCTTAAATAAAAGTCTGTACTATTGATTTTGGCATACAGTCTCATTTGCCCCTTAATTTGGGCAAAGGCATCTTTCTAATAATTTTAATAATTGTATCTCAACACCTCATGAGTAACTGCTTATGCCTCAAGGTGGACTTACCCAGAGACACACATGTTTGAGGTGTACTTTTTCCAATGTAGACTTATCCTGGGGCCACAGTCCCTTCAGAGGTACAGCTGGTGTGGCACAGATGTAACCACAGGCACTGTGAGATGCACCTGCTCTGACATGGGCTTATCCATTGCCACAGATGCTTCAGGGCGTCCTTCTCCTGCATGGACATATCCACAGGTCACAATCCTCTTGACTCAAGTTCCCACTGCAGTTCCAGCCTGTCCAGTATAGGAGCACAGAAGCAGCAGTGATGCCCTGGCCACCACCCAGCCCAGGTGTATCACCAGGTGTTATCCCAGGCACAGCAGAGGGGGCTGTTTGGCACCACAGCACTACAGAAAGCAGTGAAAGCAAAACGCAGCCAGCAACCAGCACTAGTCTCCAACACACAGTGAGGCAAGGAAGTCCCATGGCAAGTACAGGAGTCAATTAAAAGCCCCACACTGGGTGCCAAAACGGATTGTCACAGTTTAACCAGCTAGCAACTCAGCCCCACACAGCTGCTCACCCACTCCACCATGGTAGGATGGGGAAAAGAACCAGAAGAGTAAAAGTGAGAAAAGTTGTGGGTTGAGAGTGAAGTGTGTTTGTCTTTCCTGCTTCAAACATGAATTAGCAGAAATTCCAGGACTGTCAAATAACTGTGAATACATCTCTGTGAACAAGAGTGCAAGCAGGGAAGAGCTCCTAGCACAGTGTGATTTCATATGAGTATGTTCAATAGTATTTATAAATTCAAATATGAAAGGCACCAAGGAAGAAAAAAAAAATCTTACCCACTCTCCCTGTTTCAATCCTTTCATATCTGGTAGAACAAACAGACCTACAAAGTAAGAACATCTGTAGATAAACCCTAAAAGGGACATACGTGTTCCACACCTAACCACAGCAGGGTGTCACTATAACAGCTTGCTTACTGCTTATCACACCCAAGTCCATATGGTGCATTTCTGCCTCAACTGGGCATTTCCATGCATTTGTTGACTTCTGTCAAAACCTTAATGATATTTAAATATTCTTTTGCTGATACCAAAACTTTTTTATTTTAAAGAATTTCAAGCAAAAAATAAATTCTGGAGTAGGTGTTCAAAATATTTTAGTGACCTGAGAGATTCTCTAAAACAGACAAAAATGTAGTGTTATTTTATCTACATTCATATTTAATTTCTTGCCAGCATTCAGCCTATACTGCTCCAAATAAAATAAACCACCAAGGCCCACACAGTGAGAGAGGGCTCATTATAGATCATGAACAGCTCAGGGTGGAAGTGCCAAAGTAAAAGAACAGATAGCACTGAAAGACAACAAATAATGTTTTCCCCCATACCCTCCATGTTTACCCATGCACTTTTCTTAGATAGGCTTTTTTATTTGGGCACTCTGAGGAGTAAGGATATGAAAAATAAGTGGTTTTACCAGCTTGTCTGGATGTAGAGAGTTATATTGGTAGAAAGGTGGGCAAAGGGAAGTGTAAGAGGGTTCAGGCATTTGCCAGAGCTTGGTGCACAGCTTCAGCAAGCTGAGCCATAAAAAGGTGAGTACCAAAAGAGTATGTTTTCGGTAGACCTAGCTAAGAGAGAACATCGATCCTACTGAGTCTGAGCCAAGGACAAAAGGTTCTGGAGGAGCTGTCATGGATAAAATGCAGTCTTCCTAGTCTTCCTAGCTAGGTTATTGTCATATGTTAATTTCCTTTTCTACAGGCCTGAGCAACAAGAAGGTGAACTTTTCTCTGCTTTGCTAGCAGTGGGGAAAAGCCTGGAGCTTTTAGATCCCGACAATCCCAGTATCTCTGGCTAAATAAAAGCAGCGGTCCTTGTTAAATATAGATCTTGTGAGGAAACACATAACACAGATGCACAATTACAGAGCAGTATCAGACTCTCCCTTAACTGAGAATAATATGAAAACAGACTTTGGTGTTGTTTCCTAAAAGAAACTGGTCTTCAGTGCTTCCACAGCAACCTTATTTCTCCTTAGTTCCAGGTTCCTTCCAGCAGATATTCCTGGATGAATAGGGAAACTAGATAAATTGTTTAACAAACAAAGATAAAAAAATGGCAAGGGTAAGTAAGAAAAACCATGTGTGCCCTGCAGTGTGCAGGATGTCAATGATTGTAAGGGAGATGCAGTGTAACACTGCCTTTTTTCAGACCACAGTAACTAGCAGTAGACACCTCTCTACCACACAAACTCAGCTTAGATACAAGGAATGATCTCTGCAGGGAATGTTTCATGAAAGAAGAACTTAGCCAGGATCACATCTTTCACAAACCAAGTTCAAGCAGTTTTCTCCCTTCCCACAGTTCAGATTTAAGCTGACTTTAAAATGCAAACATCCTATGCCCAATTTCTTTGTAAAAACACAAGAACAGATTGCAGATTTGATTTTAAAGGATGAGGAATCTAACATAGCTCATGCTACAGAGCCCAGATGCGGCCAAGAGAAAAGGCTTATTTTTCTTTCTGTGTACAAGTTTCACAGCAAACACTAGTAAGCTTCACACTTGACTGTTCTAAATTCTGTGTTCAAGACTAGGGAACTCTCACAGATTATTAGAGTTCAAAGATTAAGTTAAAACATAATGAATCCTGATAAAATCTCATAGATTATCCTTGGGGTAAAGCATCAATTAATTCAAGGTTTTAATCCTTTTTATAAAAATAAGGGGGTTTTTTAAGGTGTTTGAAGTACTTGACTCTACCCCTTGGTTTCTTGTAATTCCACCGTCTGAACTTCTTAATCAAGATTTCAGTAGTTTAAATTGCAGAGTAATTCAGGACCCATGAGATGTAGCATATATCAAATCCCTCTCTAATAATTTCCTAACCTTGTACAAGCTCTTTTTCGTAAAAACAGAAATCTCAAAAGACGCAAGATCCTTAAAGTACTACTTAGTTGAAATTACCTTGCCTTTGTTCACAATAGCAAGCCACAAACTATCACAACTCTCTTTCAAGTAACCACTTAGACGTCTGAGAGGAGTAAAGAAATATGTATTGCAAGGGAACTTACTTAAGTATCTTAGATTCTGTTCTGTCATGAAAACAGAATTGTCTCTAATGTAGGTGAGTTGAGCAGTTTGATATCTTCCTGCTCTGGGGATCACCTGGAAAGCCTAAACAAGGCACCTGTTGGTAACGCCCCTGAGGACAGGAGCCAGTAAGCAATATCTGAACCTGTCTAATTTGTGAAGGGCACTACGAATGCAGTGCAGCATGGCATTCAGATCTGTTCAAACATTTGCCAAACAGGGCACTGCCACATCCTGCTGAAATCACAGTATTCTGCTTACAGGACTTTCCCTGGAAATTGAAAAACTATGGCATCATCCACCCGAGTAGATACAAATCCACAGCTCCCACCTCTTCAGAGAGTGCCCTTGCTGCATGGCTTTCATTGAAGCCATGCCATTTCTGTGCAGGAATGTGGAATTTGTTTGGCCCTGCAAAGAAAATTGCAAAGGGGAGACTATTTCTGTAATCTAATAAGCAAAACACTCTACTGGAGAGGAGAGGAAGCTAAAATAGTCCTTTCCCGAGGGCCTGCTTAGAATATGTATTTTCCATGTAACAGTTTTAGGATAAAATCCATTAGCAACTTTGGAAGGAAACACAGGAATGTTCCTGTTTCCACAATAGACACATCTCACTGTCTCAAAGTTGGCCTCTCCTGCTTAATTTTTCTTTCTGGCCCCAGTTCTTGCACCACTTCTTGTACAAGGACTTTGTTGTAATGGATAAGTGTAAGACTGGCACGGCATAAGACTAGTCAATTGATGGTGAATGAGACTGTCTTATGATAAAAAAGCATCAAAGATGTTCAATATTTAGAACAACATTTTGAATCCTGAACTCATCTAGTGGGTACACAAAGGCACCTCACTCACAGCTGCAAAGAAGTATCAAAGCCTAGGGGAGCACAGGGTACCAAACACACTCAACATTTCCTATCTTCTGGAAGTCAATAAAAGTAGTCACTTCTACATATTCTTAATATTATTTGATTTTATAAATTTCACCTCTGGAATGTCTTTATAAACTTTACCCTCAAAGAAGAAGCAAACTCATATGCTAGCTTTTGTCCTCATTGCAACTTTGGGAAAATAAAATATCCCAACTTAAATACTTAAATCTATTTCTGAGAGAACTAAAAATAATGTCTAAAATTGTAGACTCCGTAAAAAGACAGGAATGCCAGCTTAAGAGCAAATTTCAAGCTAGCATGAAATTTTCAAGTGCCATCCTGAAGAGAAGAGGTTTTTTTTTAATCCACCAAAGAGGGAGATCTGTAGCTACAGGTAAATTCACCTTGTTTGCCTTACCCTCTGATGGTGCTATAAGGAAGAAAGTGCTATTACAAATGACAGCTATAATTCAAATTCAAACTCAGAGCTTCAGCCATGTTCTGAAATGTGTGCAAATCTTCAGAGTTCTTCATATAAAGTCCCATGAGGCTCACAAAGCCTCAGAATATTTTACATGAAGGAACTGTTCCTCTCATACAATATTTGCTGTATTATCTGAAATACAGTTTGTCCCATCTTGCAATTTTAAATGAAATTGTCATGCTTTTCTCCATCACCTCTTCCTATATTACCTAGGCCACAAAAAACATCAGTCATATTCACAAAGGAGAGCTTGCCAAATAGAAGTGGCAGCATTGTCTCCTGAAAACCTGAACCTCCCTGTTCTCAATTTTCCTGTTCTCCTTAAAGTGACTCAAACTGGAAACAGCTGGCAGCACTGTTTCTGGTGCCACAGGTCCTAAAGCTGAAATATAAAGATCTAATCTCTCCATACTAAATGAAAATGAACTGAAAGCTGCTCTCATTGATATTGGCTATAAATAAGGCAAGATTTGATAAAACAGGAAAAGAAATAGCTCTGCTCTGACCTTGGAGAGTCAGGACATAAGAAATATCTTGCAGGGGTCTGTCCCTCTGAGCTTGAAAAATCTTTTGGCATTTGGAGCCTTTAACTCTGTTTTTAGCCATGTCAGTGGCATGGAGCCATCCTCATGCTGGATATATCAGGCCAGGGTATTTGGGAAAAAGTGAGCTTTACCAACAGGATCACATATGACAAATGTTCATCAGGTATCTTTTCATGTTACGTTTCTGATGTTTGGGTTTGAGACATATCTGTGTTCCATTGAGACTAAAATGTCTGAATTCTAATTGAATGAGACTGTAAACTTGCATGTAATTATATTACTTTTTAACACATTACAATTTTTCAATAGTTTTATATATAAGACATTTCCTTACTTCAAATGTTTAAAATATTAGGATTTGTTATTATTTTTGTTTGGCATATAGAAAGATAAAAGAACAAGGAGTGGAGAAAAGGATGAGGAGGGAGAAAGAGCAAGCAAACACAGGAGAAATTTATAAAACAACTATGGCTTTATAAATAGAGGTCACAATCTCATATTCAGTCTTTCCTTCAGTGTATTTACAGAATTGTAACATGGTACATTTTATGGTGTAAAAAGATATTAATTCCTGCATTGTTTAAGTGGGAGGCAAAGACAGATATTCTGGTTTCAATTAGGAAAGACAGATATATAAACAGGTTCTATTGGAAGGTCCTGATAGGAGCGAAAGAATGTGATATTGATGGACACGGGGGTCTCAGACCTGCTCTTGTTCCAACCACTGGAAAAAAACTTCCATTGGCTTCAGGGCTGCAGGATCCAGCACACACCTAGGTCACGAACAGGGTTAGCAGACATGTTGAAATGGCTTTGGTTTCTGAGTACTGATGGCTCCATCCCCAGGAATCTGGATCTCACTGCCATTACCCACAGTCAATGGCAGCCAAAGGCCTGAATTTCTGCCTTAAGAAAGGTTGAAGCCTTGCCATAAATACTTTCCAGAGAATGGCAGTTATTATGGCAACAGTGTTCCCATTGCTCTAGTTAAGATTGTGTCAGCATTTAAATTATAAACCCCTGTTTTCAGGGGTTTACATCTTGGCTATAAACATTTGCCGAGAGATGAAAATTGGCATTCACTGCCCTATTTTTTTAATAACAAAACTTGGAGAAAATCAGACTGGGTTTTTTATACTACAAGAGGGAAAAGAGTTGGAGGCTTGTTGTGGGAGGTGAGGTGCATTTTGGTGTTATATAACGTTTAATGTGTTTATACACAGAGATAGAGTGAATGTATATTCCTAAAATGTAAAATTTGCTCTGTATTTTTTAATTAATGGGCAGTGAGAGATTTATTTGTTTTAAAATAATTTGTGCAAGAGTACTAAAAATAAAATGAGAAAACTGCAAATAATATATTTCTTACTAGCTGTATGAGTTTTATAGGGATATAGCAAGGTACATCAAAAATAGGTTCCCTCTAAAATGCTAACATTTTTGCCCTTTGTAAAGATGGTGTCATGCTTTCCTTTGTTTTTTTCTGAGTACAAATAGTCCTTTTTCAAGATGTAAAAAACAAAGTGCATTTACTTGTAACTACTCTTACTTAAGGTGTCTTAGATGATATTTCCACTTTGAGTGTTCACATATGAAAACAGCCCTAGCCAAAGAATTCATCCTTTAGCAGGAGCCAGAGGTGCATGCTCCAGCCCTGATCCTCTGCATGCTAACCTCTGGCTCTCAGAGGGGTGGTGCATATCGTTCTCCTTGAGCTTCTCTCATTCTAAAAATCCTTTGAAATCCCTCTCTATTTTTCTCTGACGTGGTGTTTTTGAAAGTGTGTGATTGTGGTTTTGATTGTGTTTTGAGATGTATATTAATACTTGGTGACTGCAAGAAATACTCCCCAGTGAAGTGTAATTTTCTTGAAGGAGAGTTTTATATCTCTCATGAAGTTAAGACAGAGAGACCAGATTCACAGAACGTCATCACTGGATATGCAGCATTGCTGTCAGATGAAGGTACCTGAGGCCCATGCCACAAATTGAAAATGCAATATGAAAACTTTGGCAGGAGTGACAGTTTTCAGTGCTCAGTGAAAGTTGTGAAACAAAACTGTTTCAGCATTCCTAAGGCCAAAAGGATCATTATTTCCTTATATTACGGATACAGAAGGAAAGAACTGGGGAGAATTACACATCCACCACCCTAGCAAGAACTAGACATATGTCTAGCAGTATATCTCAAGCGGGCAGCTTCTGGAAGAAGACTGAAACCTCCTGTTTCAGTTTAAAACAGAATATGTGAAGTCCTTCCAGGCTTGGATGACCAAGGTATCTTCTCATTCTTTCCATTTGTAATCCACAACTTCAACATGGCCAAGTTCCTGTACCAAGAGAGCCAATGCATCAGGTCCAAAACTGTGGTCTGACATACCTCATGTTTATCTATAGATCCTTCTACGGAAATGGATGTTGTGTCAAAGTTACTGATACTGCATTGTGGTGGTGGATAAGTATGTGCTTATGTAGGTGTATTGGCACTGCCTATCGGAATAAAAAGACCTGGAATTAATTTTTCCCATTTCTAAGACTAGCTAATTGATGTGTAACTACATGGGAAATCACAGGCTTCAAGCTGTGAGACCACTGAAGGAAGTTACCCATCTGAGCAATGAAGACTTTATTACACAACAGTAGGGGAAGAAGGAACAGAAGTCTCCCATAGACAGTGCCTAGTCCCCACAGTCAGCAGGAACCTTGGATCTCTCACAGACTAATCTAACTTATGGATTAACATTGCAGGTCTGCAAAGCTCTCAGGAGCCCTGGAAATGTCAGGTCTGCATAGACTGGAAACAAATAAGGGGAAGGTAATTACCACAATTAATTTAATACTAAATGTAAATGAAAAGGAAGTATTCCTTTGTTTCATTTCTGATTAAAAGAAAATTATTTTTAAAAATGGAGTTAGACTCATAAATCTATTCTGCTATTCATTGCCTTTAATTCCTAATATACTACTTTCAGCAGTGGTCTTATGGGTCTGATAGGACTGTGACTACAAACAATAACCATCACTATTTTTCCTTGAATGGATGAGGATACACCCCTTAATCACATCTTTTGAAATTACATTCCTGGGGAAAAAAGGCTCTGTGGAATCTTACACCTCTCTCATCCTTAATAATTTTCAGAGAGTACAGAAAGGTCAATATGATATTGAGTACCAGCTCATTATGAGATACTATTGAGCACGATAATTGTTTGAGCTCTTCCATAACATGACTACGTACTTCAGTGCATATATTAATGAATAAGCCATTATTTAAATGCCACTTTGTCTCTGACTGTTATAAGTAATAAGCCTCTGAGTACATAAATTCAGATAAGGCCCTTTAATGTAATGTATAGCACACTATTTCATCTGGTGAAATGAGAGAACAAGTACCAGCTAACAAAATAGAAAATCATCAGGTCTTTTTTCCTGAGGCTGTGAAGATATATTTTTCCTGTTTATTTTTCCTGTCAGCAAAAGAAAGGCAAGTTGAAAAACAAAACCGAGGCTGTCTGGTACAATTCAGAGCAATTAGCACCACAGAGATAACGAAAACTCTCATTTATTTGTACTGACGCTCTGCTACTTCAAGGCAAAGCTTCACTGAACACCAAGGCCTTTTTCTATTAGGTGGTCAAATAGGTCCATCAATCTCCTGCTCTAAAGAGTGTCCAGTATCGTTTCAGAGAAGATAAAAAATGGGAATGATGGCAAGGGAAATGAAAGTTAGTAGGTGCCATTGATTGGAAACTGATGCCCAGTCCAGTTGTTTCAAATCATGTGCGAGGGCCACAGAAGAATCATGACTATGATAGAAACCGTCAAGATGTGCAGACCAATACGTTAGAAACTGTAAACCTGCACAGAACTATAAAAAGGGAGGAAATAATGTAAAAGGGCAAATATGGACACAGAGGTACGGAAAATTTACAAAGCTTGAATGAAGGTTTAGAACCTGAATATGATCAGGTAAAAAATGGAGAATTGTGGGGGCATTCAAAACTAGAGAAGACAGTGGACAGAGACAGAATCTAAAAATACATTTTTCCAGTAGTGTCTTGTGTAATACAACAGTGATCAACTGAAGAGGTAAGGAAAAACCTGTACCTAGATGAGTTTAGAGAAGTAAGGAAAGACTGAAAAAACGTAGACGTCATATAGATGAATGAAAGGAATCAAGAAGGCATGACAAGCAGAAAGCACAACATTATAAAATACAATACGAGAGTATGTGTTACATGGCCCAACAGTGATGGAAAAATGGGTTAAACCCTGCTAAATCCATTTTCCCAGTCAAGAATGAAAGAAATGGAAATGAGGATCTGTTCAAATAAAGCCCAAAGGAATAGTCAGGGAAGACTGCTGAAGAGTCAGCATAACCACTACAAAAACTATAAAATGAAGATAGTAAAGGAAAATAGTATGAGGTAAGAAAGGAAGAGAGAAGGAGAAAGGAAAGAAAGGAAAGAAAGGAAAGAAAGGAAAGAAAGGAAAGAAAGGAAAGAAAGGAAAGAAAGGAAAGAAAGGAAAGAAAGGAAAGAAAGGAAAGAAAGGAAAGAAAGGAAAACATGAAAGTTACAGGTGTAATTTGAGCAAGAAACCTGCAGTATGCAGACCAGCAAAGAACAAAAAGCATATTCTGTGTTCCTCTTTCCTCTTCTCTCCCTCTACAGCTGTACTAGTACTGTTCATATCCACAGACCTCTATATCTATACATCTACTCTCACACAAGATTTGAAAAGTCAGAAAAGGTTTTGTTCAAGCAATTCTAGCACCACAGAAGGTGAATGTGAGTGGGGCTAAGAGGGTGGTTCTTGCTGGATAAAACTCTGCATAGTAATCTATTGAATGGCCCAATTTAATCTGATCTGTGTTGAGAAGAATAAGAGAAAATGAAAAACAGTAAAAGTAACCAGAAATTGCAGGTACTTGGCCAAGGAAACTTTGGTCGTGCCAGCCAGTAAAGCAGGAAACATCACAATTTGAGTGCTAAGACTACAGATAAGGAACACTTAGCAGTTCACACAGTACTTTCCCCATAGTGGCTTTGCATGTCAAGCAAGGGGAAGAGATGAAGGGAAGAACCAAAATCATTAAAAGAGTGAGGAAGATCAACCACTGCTTTTAAGGAAAACGATAAGGATGAAAAGGAAGCAGGGCAGTTAAGGGACAATAAAGACACAAATGGGAACAGATCAGGCAATTTCGCAAAGATATTAGATCTAAAATGAATAATAAGTGATAGAAGTAAAAGTTTGAGATGATGGCTGTAGGTGATATCCAGTCTCAGAAACTCCTAAGAGAAAACAACATTCTTGAGATCAAACAAAAGATACAGTGTAGCAATATAAACTTGTTCAGAAAAGCTGCTTAGTAAAGCAGTGCAGCTTTTGCAGGCTTATTTTAAAACTCTTTAAAGCACTGCAAAAATCTTGATTAGCTTTGGGCATCTAATTGCATCAGTGTACTAAACTAGCCCTTGGATGTTAGATATGTGGAGCTTGGAAAACTACCAGTGCAGGCTTATACTTGGATAGATAGATCTAAATACCAACAGTATCTCCCAACTGCAAAGAATCAAGAGATAATTTGCTTACCTCTGTTATTTGTATCCCACCCCACAGGCAGGATCTGCTAATGACTTGTACAGCACAATGTTTTTCTATCAACACCGTAATTTTAGGAGAGAACATAATATTAACTGACATTGCATTTACAGCTTCAGAACATTAAATTTATCTAAAGTAAATATTGCCTGGGATTGCATCTAGGCACTGGGTAAAAAGGTATGACTTCTTAGACGAGACTTCTTGGGTGTAAGTGCCATGTCCTGAAGATTTGTTCTGTAAAAAAAATATTACACTGGCATTTAAGCCTGCCAAAAACCTTGTGTTCACTGATAAGTAAGCCATCCTCAGGATGTGAGTGACACTTACAAGAACTCAAGGGTTTAGGTTTCTCTGCATGAAAGATGAATATCCTTCACAAAGAGACTTGTTTATTTATTTGAATCTGGCCATCACTCTGAAAGCATCTGGTCCTCAGAGAAAACGAGCTTTTTTCCAGGAATCATCTTCATATGAGAAAACACTGGAAGGTGAAATGCAGTGATAATTTCAAACATACTTGCTCTGGCCCTTCTACTGAAATGAGTGTGATTGTAATTCTACTATCTCTAGGGGAAGGACCATCAATCAGGACACTCCACCAGCAGTGTTTGTTAGGCACATTCTTGTGGGGAGCAGAGAATTATGAAAGAATTTCAATGTGTTTACACTAACATTTAAATAATAGATGAACTGGGAAGATATGAATCATGGGAATCAGTTGTCCCAGTCAATGCAGCCCGAACTGAATCATAGGACAGTTGGTTTTTATTTATGTATTTTTGTAGTTGATGCCAAATACACAGTCTAACAACAAGTTCTACAGAACATAACATACAGTAAGAATTATACTCCATGTCATGTCATTATTCTCAAAAAAGCACCAGAAGGAATCAAGCTGAGCATCTTATTTCTGGAGGTTGCATCTGAACAGGGTAAGGGACAGTTTCTTTGTCACTGAAGGCAGAGGAGAAAGAAAACAGTACAGAAGGGCAAATAATTTCCAAAAGGAATCCGCAGCCTACCCAGACAGAACTGATAATTGAGCAAAGCAGAGCCTGTCTACAGCTTGGCACCCCCTTTTTTGAAAGCAGGGGGACATTTATAATTTCAGACATACAGCAGTATACCTGTATTTGGGACTTCTGGCTGAAAGTTTATAAGACACAGTCATTCTAATATTGCATTAAAAATTAAATTAAAAGGAAGAGATTTAAAATTATCCCCTAACAGAGAAGAGACGGGTGCCTGTCACTGCTGGATACCTGCTTGAACTACAGCAAATAGCAGAACACAATAGAAGGCAAAAAATTTTTTAAAAAGGGGCATCTGCATAATTTTAACTAAGGCACAATTTAGATGAACTATCTCCATTTTGTTGATTTGTGTTAAATCTTTAATTCTATTTAATTTTTTTGATTGAGGTAATAACAGTAATAAAAAAGGGGGAAAATACAACATACGGCTATTTTACAAAAGCAGACGTTGGCTAGAGGTGGGCTGCTCCCCAACTGTTCCAATTCTTCTCCAGTTAGTGGTCAAGAGAAGGGATAAACAGTTGTGTTACACCAGTCTGTCATAATATTTCATCTTAAAGATACCAATTCATGGTGGTTTATCAGATATAGATAATTGTTTATCCCCACCTATTTGTTGAAGGAACCAGCAATTTGTTATGAAAAGGAAATTTTAGAAAATTAATTACTTTCAATGGAGGCAGAGATAACAGTGACAACAGTGTGCCTATGTGGCAACATGAATATTTAGGCACTAGAGACAAAAAATGTCTTCTTTCCTCCTTCAAAGGGAAAAAGAGAAATAAAGAGAAAGAGAAATAAGAGAAATAAACTAATTTCAGATATGCACATGGTATAGTAAAGTGAAATCTACCGTGTTTTTTTTTCAAGAGAGATAAACAAAGATTTTTGATGAACAGCAAGGCTTAAGAACATTTTTGGAGCTATGATGGAGCTCAGGATGTCTAAGTTGATCAGCTGAGTTCCATGGATACTGACCTTTGCATGCATTATCTTATAGTTTCTCTTACCCTCTTTTTTATCTTGGTTTTATAAATGCATACCTCGCCTCCTCCCAGCAAGGTGAATTTGGGATTTTCAGTGAAAACATCACTGGTATTTGCTGCAGTAGATGCAGTGTCATTTATTTATGCTGAAGCGACACATTTACTATCAAAGGAGTTCCCAGAACCTACGCCGAGGAAGATGATAGAAGTTACACAGCAAGATGCAAGTCAAACACTCTGTATTCTTTATTCACTACACCATGAAACACATGGCACAATACACCTGGGGAGCCACCCTCCCTTGTGGTGATTCATCCTGCTGAATAGCACAGCAAGTTCAGTCTGGCATTAAATGTTAGCATATGCAGTCTGGCATACCAAGGAGCTCACTGGAATCTGAATTATTGACAATGTGAATGGTCTGTTTGGAAACATCAATTCAGATCAACATCACACAGCAAATGAACTAGCCAAAAATAATATGAACATATTACAGTCAGATTTTATTCCTTAGCTGACAAAAAAAAAAAAAAAAAAAAACCCCCAC
>VZRS01007047.1:211967-235059 GCA_013398055.1 Ifrita kowaldi
AAAAAAATCCCACAGGAACTTTAACATCTGCTTCTCATCTGTCCCAATTATGTGGATTTATTACCTTTGCATCCAGGTGTGCATCATTTCTTGTTACATTTTAGCATCCAATACTCATATGTCATTCATTTCTAGGAATATCAGAAAGAAATGGTCTTTCAGAAAAGAAACTGACTCAGGATGATGAAAAAAATAGTCTTAATACTGATGGCAAATCTAATGTTGAAAATAAATAACTTTCAACATTGAATGGTGAAAAGATTAAATAGATGGATAACAAAGATTAATTGCAAAAGCCATTTTGGACTGCAGTATAACAGGACTGTCTGACAGTCCCTTGAATCCATGTACCTTCTTGTGCCTTTTGCAGTTACTGTCCAGGCAGCTCAAAGGTGTAGGGGTGATCAAAGGTGATCCCATACTTGTGGAGTGTCATTTTCAGTATAGCACCTGAGACTGTGAGAGAGACCTTAAAAGGACATACAGCCTAGAAAGAACACCTGTAGTAGGAGTACGGCTTTGGCTTCAAAATTACTTGGGGTTCAGATTTCTAATATGAAACATTTGCCTTCAGTAGAATATCCTGGCTCATGCTATCATAAAGGCTGGCAAAAGTCCCTTAAAACTAAAGGGAGGGAGGTGAAAAAGATGGAGTGTAAAGAAGCCATTATAAAATGCCAGTGTGTGTAACTCTGCAGTTTGAGTCTGATCCATGCTGGAGTCTTCCATTTCATCCTCTGAAGAGAAAATGACAGCAGGAAACTTCTAGTGTCAACCTTCATCTACTTTTCTGCATTTAGTAATGCATTTTGACTGGACTTCTTTCCCGCTGCATTTCTCCCCACAACTTTTCTCATTTAATCTCATCTTCCTTCAGCAGCTTGGACTAATCCTACTGCTGCCTGTGAAATTTCTGAGCGTGTTGCTACATTTGTCAAGAATCATCCAAGTTCAGAATTAGAAAGATATTGGTTATTTTCTGTACAAATATTACAAATATGATGCAGCATAAAGTTAGAATTTGTCCAGAGTGAGATTTAGATATGAGAGTGGAATTTACAGTGACAAGAAGAAAGCTGAAGGATTCTCTGGGGTTTTGTGACCTTAGAAATCCTCTAAGGGGGGACAGGTCTTTTTTTTTTCCAAAGGCAACACTAACATGGATTCTTGTTAAAGGGTGAGTATATGGCAACAGTACCCCTATTCTTTATCCAGCCCCATAGAAACAGTTTACAGCTATAGTCTATGAATTAGCAGGCTACTTTTTCCATTTTTGCATGCTAAGACAAAATTATCTTCCTATGCATTGAATTATGAACAAAATTTTGTCAAACAGCCTATAGAGAGGGTCATTCTCTTATGTGTGTATCATCTTTTCATAATTTAAGTCAATTGTATAATCCTGGCTTGCAAGTAGGTAAAAGCTATAGAATGCAGAATTTTTTCTTTAAAAAAACATTTTATCCGTTTGCTATTAAACTTTCAAAAAAAAGAAAAAGGTAATTTGGCCCCCAAAGGAGGCTAATCATGTAAGAATTAAAGGATTAGCTAAGAAAAAAAATTCTGCAGATTTATTCAGAATTTGGAAAAATATAGTAGATGTGGCTTAATATTGCCAGGAATCTGCATTTTCACTTGAATCCAGTAAAAGACCACAATAAAATATTCTAAAAAGGAAATGCTTCATATATACAAAAAGCAATCCTTTTATGTAAGTTCTATCATAGAGTTCTTTATCCAGTCTGCAGGAACTAAGCAGAGCAACTACAATTATTTAGAGTAAAAGTACTGAGGAAATTAGCCAATGAACATCTTGTGGTATGGGGGCAAAACCAAACCTTGGGTGGGATGACTACGATGAAAAGTAGCAGGTGTTAAGGAGAGAAAGGCACATCTCTCTTACAGAAAATTTTACAAATTACTACCAGCAAAAAAGTCAATTGTTCCATTTTTCACAAAACCTTGCTTTTTATTGGATTCAGTAGCCTGGAAATTTTGACTAAATCTGTGATTTTTTTCAGGATATAGAGTACAATGTCAAGGAACAGCTTATAAATGTAAACCAATTTATTTTTTATCCCTTATGCTAATTTAAACCTTGTCTAGCTCCTTACATGATGCAAGAGACCAAGCAATCTTCAGTAAAAGCTTTCATATGAAACTGTTTTAACTTTAGGAGACACTATATTATTCTTTATGTACAATTATTTTGATGCAATAATAACACTAGTAATACCCATGTTAGGGTTTCATTCTTTAATGTAATGCGTAAACAGTAAAAAATTAACCTTCAAAAAGCCAAGGAAAATTACACCCACCTTATGAACGAGGAAACTGACTTTCAAAGAGTTCTCAAACTCAAAGATATTGCACATGTTAGCATAAATAAAATCCATACTAATAACTGAAGGAGACATAATTTTCTTTCTTGTGACTATTTTAAGATACATATTTATATACAGTTCATGGTATTGATAGCGATGATTAATGAAGACAAAAAAGAAGCAGCAGGCACAAAATAGAAAAGTATATTGAATAGACAGTCTCTTAATTTGCATGTTTAGGTGGTTTACATTACTTTTCTGACTTCTCTTTTCTACTGACCTGTTAACATAACACCTACAATCAGGTGGGCTGCATGGGAGATGATTGTGTTAATGGACTAAAGGGGGAACAGGTGAGAGTGAGTTAGCAGATGGAAGCTCTAGATGCCACTTTACAGTGATAGGAGAAATTGTCTGGGTGTTCAGAGACCTCTCATCACAAGCTACACAGCCATAACAAGGAAGCCACTAGAGCTTCCTTGATTGTGATCAAGCTCATTCATTATCTGTATCACTAGCAGACTATAAAAGCTTTAGATATTAGAATTTGAACATCATCAAAGACATAATCAAGGCTGAGATGTGTGAAGACTGAAGTTTTTTGAGAGCAATGCAGATAATGGAATGCATCTCTCAACATTCAACAGGAAAAGACCATATAGAGGTCTTTTTTTTGTGTGCGGCTACACCAAACTATCTATTGATAGCTTCCTTCTTCTTAGGGGAAAAATGGCTAAATTAAGTTGCTGATGTTGTCATTGTTGTTGTTATCGTCATTATTATTATATTTCTTGTCCAAAGTGTAATCCAAACAAACTGGAAGGAGCCACAGAGTCAGAATTCTCTAACTGCTTTCCTCATGACCAGCTTGGACAAGAGCCACATCTCTTCCTCCTCTGCTCAATACACCATAATTTCATGGCTCTGGAGACAGCATTAGTAAAATCAAGCAGTGAGATTCTCCTCACAGATAGACTGAAGTAGTGAGTCTCTGCTGGCAAGTCCAAGGAAACCCCTGAAAGCTTACATAGGCAGGAAGAAAGCCAGGTGTCAGGCAGGTGTGATTAACCTTCTAACATAATAAATAAACATGTCTCTAGTAGAAGCTTTACAAGTATTCAGCATTCCACAATCTCTTCACACCCTGGTTATAAGAAATTGTCAACAGATTTTTTTTAAGGCTAGAACCTGTTTTTACAAGGGATTCTGTACTCAACTCCTTGTCTATTCACATTTGTATGTAAAGGCATAAACTGACTGACAGAAGGAAATATGACAAAGAATTTTGACTCAAGCAGAAAAAAAAGCCTGCAGATGAGATATTTTCATTTTCTAAATGTTACCAATTTAGACATGCTTCTCAGCATAGCAGACAGAAATTAAATATTAATTCTCTTATGGTAATAAAACTGCAAAACTGCCCATCTGCAATGGACACTGCATCAGTGGTCTGTGAGTCATGAAGGACCAACTAAAAAGGCATGCAGACAAAGGTATTTAGGCAACTGAGTGTACCCATACAGGTTTTTTCAGGTTTCTAATCAATGAAAAGAGAAAAAACCAAGAAAAACCCCCACAAACCTTCATGTTAGTATAACTGGAATAATTTTTCCAACCACATCTGTTTTCCAGGTCCTAGTTCAGTATCCATAGTCACACTGTTGAAGCCCATTTTATCACATGCCCTTTTGTATTTCCCACAGAACGCAAAATAATGTAGTGTGGTATTTCTCTTCCAGTCCATTTAATTTCTTAGATGGCATGCAAGAACAATGGTGTTGCTCTGAATTCGTATCACTGCAAGGGAATTTTTAAAATGTAAAATGAACGAACTGAGTTTTCCCCTAAAGAAAGAAAACATTTGTATTCAAAGTTTCTGATTACTATTCCCTTTATTTGATTAAATTTTGCTTGTTTTGGGTTGTAGATTTGTTGGGGTTTTTTACAGAAAATTTGAACTCTATGCCAAGCCTAGGCTGATACTGACCTTTCAAATTTTCTGCTACTAAAAAAAAAAGGGATTGGTGTTCAATTATCATAAATTACAGTGATAGTTATCATTGATTGCCAAACCATTTAGAAACATTCAATAATTAATCTTCACATTAGCCTTGTGACAGAGGAATAAAAATGCAGTGCAGCTTTCCAGAATCCAAGCGAAATTAAAGCCCAGGAAAGGTATAAATAACCTGTAGGCTTTCTACAAACTCTCTCTTATTCTCTATGAAAAATTTCATAACAATACTAATTTTGGCATGCTTACATACTGCTCTATTTCCTTTTTCAAAAACAAAATAAAAAGCCACAGTGATGAGGAGTTCACTGTCATAGCAAGGGAAGATGCATTTTCAGAATTCAGCTCCTAAGCTTTTGCTGACTTTTTGAATGTTGCAAGGATGTCAGTCCGATAACCAGCATTGGTTTCTTCTGTAAGAAATGAGGAAGAAGAATTCTAAGTCATAGTGATTCCCAGCCCAGATACTTTGAGTAGGACTTAGAATGACAAAGAAAATTTCATTGTATTTCTTTGAGCATCCAATTTTTGTTTGGGACTATGAAGTCAGCATCACAGACAAGATGAGAACTTCCTGATCACAGAGTCTTTTCTCCCCTCTCAGATTTGTTAAATAAGCAAGATAGTTTTTCCCATGATTTACCACTCCTTCATAAAGGTTTCTCTAACCCCTCTTTCATTATGACCCAAAGCTCCTTGCACCTTTGTAATAAAAATATGAAATTTGACTTTTAATGAACACAATTCAACACTGGATTATCTTATAGATAGTAAATGAAGAGGTGAAAGTGAGAGCAAGAAAGTGAACAAGTCCTTCATCTCTATAATATATGCCAATTGAACCATACGTGAAAAGCTGTTGCACCATTTGGTAAACAGAAATTTTGCTTTTTCTCTCTTTTTTCCTTTTTTTTTTTTTTTTAGTTTTTTGTTTGTTGGTTGGTTGGGTTTTTTTGTTGTTGTTGGGGTTTTTTTTTGTTTTGGGGGGGGGTTTTTTGCATTATTTTTTAGTTTCCTCTCAATGTCCTGTGCTTGCCTTACCTGGCTTTGGGGGACAGGATGCACAGATCACAGACTACTTTCATCTGAAAGGGTTGTCTTAAATCATTCCTTTACAGGCTTTGGAGTGCTAATAAGCTTGCCACGTTTCTTGTATTCATCTGAAAAACAACTAGGTGTAGGGGCTGGTGAAACAAGAACCGTATTTTTTCCAGGGTTGACTGGTTCTGAAGCTCATGGGAATGATAAATGCCAGCAGAGCTGGGGTTCTCTCAAAGCCTTCCTCTGTCCCATACTACCTACAGCTCTGTGGTCACTGTGCTGATTTGGTAAAGTCACTAATTTATCTCAGCCTATACTCTTTTCCAGTGACTAGCACTTCATTAGGGTAAAAAGTTTCATTATGAAAGGAAATATTCACTGAGAATTCAGCTTATTAATGGAAAAATACCAAGTTTTCTACCAGCTTTCATGTTATATTTCTCAGGAGTAATAAAGACAAAAGCATAACACTACATTTTTCTGATCCACCAAATGATCTATGATGGTGACACTGAAGTACTAAGAGGTGCAAGAGCTGAATCCTGACAGAATGGGGTCCAGTGTATGTTACTAACTTTCACTTAATTAAAAAAAAATTCTGATTGTAAATATTTGAGTTCAGAGCTGTGCAAATGCCTTCCTGTAAACACATCTTCCTACTTTGATCTCAAGCAACTACATAAAATTCCACATCTTTAGACTGCAGTTTTCAGCCACTGACACAATTAAAAAATTAGGAAAAAACTTTTTTTTTTTCAGGGCCATAAGTCAGACTCCAATTAACCAATTTTGTTTGTGATTTTCTCCAATGAGCAAACTAAACACTGGGCTGCAAACAATCATAGAAATTGCAACCACACAGGAATTTGTTTAGCAAAGTTCTAAGTATCCTTAAAAAGAAAATGAAATAGAAGGTGGAATTAACTTTAGGGAAGTCGAAATAAACTTTAACAGCTTGGCTACAGCAAGAATAGCACACATTTTTAACTGCAAGGAAAATTCATTGGGTGAACACACTACTACCAAGAAAAGTTGCAGATTGTCCATTTCTGTTTTATCAAATCAAGATATGTCAAAATACAACATAAGTCTGTATGGAACAAGCAGTAGTCATAAAAAGTTTAGAGAGCTCACTGTAAGAGAACTTGATGTGGTTCAACAGTTTGCATTATTCAAGTCAATCCAGTTGATGTAATGGTTCCTTCTGACCTTAAGGGACTCTGTGTATCTATGAAAAATTCTAGTTGAATATTATAAAGCTAATTAAGAAATATTACAATTTTAATGAGCTCTTAACAATTCAGTCACTTGAAGGCTGGAGGTAAAAAAAATAAGACAGAAAAAATTACAATGCAACAGAGTCATGAATGTTTATACTATAAATAAAGAACGTTTAAATAGCAGATGAGTGCATTAGATCTGGACTGCAAGTAAATTTTCTCTATCTTTACTACGTTTTACAATATGTGATGATCCTTGAATCCTTAAGAGAGACCTTTTATTTCTTCTGACTCTCCATGGCTTAGCTATGGTATCGCGTAGTTTCTGAGCCATGAAGGAAACATAAGGCCCTTGCTGATTTGACAAAGCTGAGGATGTATTTGCTTTACACTGGACATTGCCATGGACTTGCCCCATACAGAGGCTGATCACCATCTCAGGAACGGCCACATTTCAGCAAGTGTGAAGCACACAAGTTGCCATTTATCAGAGCTGATGTGTTGCTTAAATGGTTTAAAATATTTAAAGTAGTAATCTGTATAGTCTGCAAGTGTCTGGGTTCACTGCAAGTATGGAGTTACATCTTATCTACACTTGGTAATATCCTACATAATGAGAAGAAATTCTTCATTATGGAGAGAAACACCGACAGTTAATATACATTGATTTTAGATGAGATAAATCACACCTTCAGAGTGGGATGTCTGTCTAATAAAGGAGAGTAGATAACAAGCCTAAGTACAGACACATGTCTAAATCCCACAAAGGGAAAACACAATTTGGAGATTCAATGAATAGAATGAATTTTTAAAATATCATTTTCTGTTTATTTTAAAACATCTGCCACTGTGAGGAATGAATGTTCTTCTATGTTTTCAAAATGGAAAATAATCTTGATTTATGATAGTTATGGCATAGTAGTGGTTTTGTTTTCAGTTTAAATTCCTCTCTGGTGAAATTCACATGTAAACTGACAAGTGTCAGATTTTTAGAGAGGAAGAGAGTTTGCAGTGAAAGAGAGAAATAAAAAGCTATATTTACTGAAACTGTTGGTATGTGTGTGTGTGTGTGTGTGTGTTTGTGTAAAAAAGCACACAGTAACACACTGAAATTTTGTGCACATTGCTAAAAATATGCTTAGTTCAAAGACAATTCAAAGGCACTTTACTTATTATACTTATTACAATTATAGAATTGAGGCATTAGTCATGTTTTTAAAGAAGATCATATATGTAAAATAAAATGTCTCAAAATAGAAAATCTAAAATAAAAACAGAAACAGAATTAAAATATTATGTTCTGATTGCCTTCTCAGAAATATCGCTTATTATTTCCAATGCATGCAAAACCAAAAGATAAAAAGGATATCCCGATACATTACCACATTGCAATAATTACTTATGATAAAATACTAACACAGTCACTCATATTTATTAAAGAGAGAAATAATTTTCATTCAAACATTTTTGTCTAATTCTAACCCTTGTCGGGAAATATTTGACTATGACCAACCTAGCATGCGTGTCACAATAGAAGTGAGTCATTTTGGGTATCTAGATAATCATTATATGTATGCTTGTAAGCATTACAGAGGAAATTACTATCTGTTAATGACTATTTTTTCTTCAGAACTTTCATAATTTCACTGTGTTCTTTGTGTTAGTTCAGTGTCTCAAGGTTCCTGAAGAAAACAAGACACCAATATTTAGGTAACATATGACTACACAGTTGATGGAGGAACGCAACGAACGGACCTGCTTGTTGCCAGTCGCATGGAAGCTTCTGCAAGGCCCTGCAGTGTGTACGGGAAAAGGTTTGGCCAGATCAGCGTGGGTGCCACAGTACCGAGGCTACAAGAGGCCTCTACGTGCACATACACAAGAGGTAGTGCCAGTTCAGCTTGTCTACCTACCTGCCTGGAAATGTGTCCAAGACCGGCACTTACCGCAGGCTTGCATCAATAAAACGCTGACTTTGAGTGTGGCTGCTGCCTTGGGGCTTGTTCAAAAGGCAAACTCAGCCTTTCAGCCTGCGACCCCAGGTACTGCAAGCTGAGACCTTACAAATTAAAGGGTGAAGTGTTTAATGCAGTTTTCAGGGTAACACTGCACACACTGTAGCTTACAAAACTTAAAAAAAAAACCAAGAGAGAACAGTTCAGAAGAAAGAATATCACTCTTTCCTCTAAATTGATGAAAAGCCAAGGTCTGGAGAGAAAACATAACTTACCTAAGGTCACACAGGAAGTCTGTGACCGAGTCGAAAATTGAAATCAAATTTCCTGACTTTCAATCCATTGCCTCAGCCATAAGAGGATCTTTCCTCTCTTATTGATTTAATTTATTATCTTTTTTTATTCTGAGCATCTGGTTGACTACAAAACAAAATGGTTCATATGATCATTGTAAATAACTTCACATTTTGATGCTGTTTTCATTACTTTTATGTGTCCTGAAGATACTTCAAATTGGACATCTATTATATATTATCACTGAATAGGTACATTGATTAATTGATAAAGATGTCATAATTAATTTTCTTCCTTAATTTCCATATAACAGATCAATTTTCAAGAGAACATATCATTATTTTACACCGAAATTAACCTTGGGCACTTCAAATAGTGTCTATGCATATGTACTTCATTATCTGTAATTTACATGCTATGTCAGTCACTGCCAATTCCTCTGAGAACACAATCATTCAGTGAACAAGAAGCGTTTTGATGTCTTTTACAGAATAATATTAAGAATAAAGAGGGAAATGGCACAATCCCAAATGCTTCTTTTTCTTCTATTGCTCAAGGTGAAGCTACCATCCTCACTTCCGCTGGACCTAGAGTGGCACCTCAAGGCAGAAAAAAACATGTCAGGATTATTCACAGGCTCATCACATGCCTCACACAGGGAAGTTAGTATTAAGACAGAATGATGCAAAACCAGGCCAACAAAGGCCTGAGTCTGCAAGTCTGCTTTTAGTTGTCTAAAAATGACAGGCACTGACTCAAAATAAGTGAAAATTACTTTTACGAATCAGACCAGGTACTTCAGTCCTAAGAAATGTCAATATCTATTAAGTATTATATCTCAGTGAAGAGATGAATTGAATCAACAAATTCTATAGACCGTACTAGAATCCCAGACTCCTGTGATGAAATACAGAGATTCGTAAACACGAACAAAGCAAAAGATTGACTTATATTGGGGGCCAATTCCATTTTTTCTGTCTGAGAAACTGCAGATACATGTTTTACTCAAGCCATTCCAGACAAGAAGCCGAAAATGTGTCTGAATCATTATAAACCAGGGAAACTAAAAAAACCAAATTTATCTATGTATATTTAAAGAAAAGCACCCAAGAACTTCTAATGTAGTAAGTTCCACAATTGTACCCAATTGTAAGCTGTTGTCAATTGATCTGAAAGTGGTGGTTTTTTGCTGTCTTTCTTAGCTTAATATGTTTTTTTTTAATGTGTCATATGAGCAAGATAACCTATGGCAGAGTTGACTACTCTGGAAGACACATCAATGCATGTTTGGTTGAAGTCTGTTCTTCCATCTAGTGGAGATCCATTCATTGTTCACTTCATGTGATAGTTACCACATCAATTTAACTTAAATATTTTAAATGTTCTCCTTCGCCTCTTTTAGCAACAAACTTGTCTCCTTAAGTATTTGTACAGCATATGTGTTAAGTTAGCTTCATCCTCAGGAATTTTTTTAAGCATACACAAGTAACATACATACAGGTACTTAATATTCTGTGGGTTCTAGAAGGAGAAAACTTCCTTTCAGCACACAGAGATTTCCTGAACAGAGTTTCATAGCAGTTTAGGTAATTATTAATAAGAAGTTAAGACATGATGAACCTACCTGCCTTTTCTATTTTTTCATTCAACAAAGGAATCACAATACCTGAGACTACTGAAAGTGTGAAAGGGACCTTTTGACCCTGTGAGGTTTTAACATCGAGACTGCTCAGGAATAGATAGCCAGGAGTAGAGAAGGCTGTCTCTAGGGAAACTGTCAATACTTAAAGGCAGCTTATGAGAAAGATGAAAAAGAACATTTTAGTAGGGCCTGTAAGGATACTATAAATGGTAATTGTTTTAAACTAACACAGGGCAGACTGACATTAGATATAAGGAGGAAATTTTTTTCAGTGAAGGAGCTGAAACACTGTCACGTGCTGCCCAGAGAGATGGTAGATGCCTCATCCCTGGAAACACTCAAGGTAAGGCTGGACAGGGCTCAGAGCAGCCTGATCTAGTTGAAGATGTTTCTGCTTGCTGCAGGGGGGTTGGAATTAGATGGTTTTAAAGGTCCCTTTCAAACCAAAGCATTCTATGATTCTATGATTGATTCTACGATTCTATGATATGTGTCTAATTGCTATGTACACAGTGATATTCTCCCCATTCAGTTAGATTATTTAATAATTATTTAATAATCTAACTGAATGGGTAGAATATTTCCTTCTTGCTTTGAGCATTATTAGTACTTCTTTTAACCTTCATGACCTACAGAGATTCTGCTGGAATGTCCAGAGGAAAAAGGAAGGTGGTACTCATCTTGAATAGCTTGTCTGGAACATAACACACCTGTCACCACTATCAGAACTCACACAAAGAGCAAAAGGATTAGAGAAGACCTAAAATATCTTCAGCCTTATAAAGATAAAGAATATTCACATGGATATACTCGATCTACTCCACAGGACAGACAACTGCACACATCACTACAGGAGACAAGTCATCAGGGAAAAAGACCAGTCTGGCTAAACAGACAATTTAGGCTGGATCTTAGGACAAAAAAGAGATTTTATCATCTCTGGAAGGACGGTCAGGTATCTTGGGAGGACTACAAATATGTGGCAGGGTCATGTAAGGAGAAGACTAGCGCGGCCAAAGCCCAATTAGAAGTTGATCTGGTCACTACAGTTAAAACCAAAAAAATTTCTATAAATATATTGGCAGCAAAAGGAGAGTCAAGGACTGCCTTCATCATTTGTTGAATGCATAGTAGAATAGGGGATGAGGAAAAAGCAGAGGTACTTAATGCTTTTTTTTGCCACAGTCTTCAATATCAAGAGCAGTTGTCCTCAGGATACCCAGCTCCCTGAGCTGGAAGTTGGTGATGGGGAGATGAGCAAAGCCCCCACAATCCAGGAAGAGATGGTCAATGACCTGCCTTGCCAATGAGACACTCACTGTGGGCCCTGATGGGATCCACTCCAGAGTTATGAGAGCACTGGAGAAAGAACTTGCCAAACCACACTCTAATATCTACCAGCAGTCCTGGTTAACCGGAGAAATTCCAGATGACTGGAAATTGGCAAATGTAACATCCATCTACAGGAATGTTTGGAAGGATGATCCAGGGAAATACAGGCCTTACCATGGTTCCAGGCAAGGTTATGGAAGAGATTAACCTGAATGCCATTACACAGCACATGCAGAAAAACCAGGGTATCAAGCCCAGCCAAAGTGAAAGGCAGGTCCTGCTTAACCAATCAGATCTCCTTCTGTGACAGGGTGACCCATTTCTGTAGGTGGATGTGGTCTATCTAGACTTCAATAAAGTGTTTGACACCATCTTCCACTGCATCCTGCTAGAACAACTCTCTGCTCGTGTTTTGGATAGGTGTACTCTTTGATGGGTAAAAAAACTGGCTGGCTGGCCAGGCCCAGAGAATTGTGGTTAATGGACCTAAATCCAGTCGGTGGCAGGTCACTAGAGGTGCTCTCCAGGGCTCAGTTTTGGGGCCATTTTAACATCTTTATTAATGATCTGGATGTGGGGATCGGGAGCACCCTCAGTAAATTCCTAGATGACACCAAGCTGGGTGGGAGTGTTGGTCTGCTCGAGGTGAGGAAGGCTCTACAGAGAGACCCAGAAAGACTCGGTCAGTGGGCTGAGGGCAGTTGCAGAAGGTTCAATAAGGGCATCTGGATCTGGCACTGGGTGGTTTGTGTTCAGTGNCAGAGAATTGTGGTTAATGGACCTAAATCCAGTCGGTGGCAGGTCACTAGAGGTGCTCTCCAGGGCTCAGTTTTGGGGCCATTTTAACATCTTTATTAATGATCTGGATGTGGGGATCGGGAGCACCCTCAGTAAATTCCTAGATGACACCAAGCTGGGTGGGAGTGTTGGTCTGCTCGAGGTGAGGAAGGCTCTACAGAGAGACCCAGAAAGACTCGGTCAGTGGGCTGAGGGCAGTTGCAGAAGGTTCAATAAGGGCATCTGGATCTGGCACTGGGTGGTTTGTGTTCAGTGTTTTAGGGGTTACAGTGGCAGTGCTGGGTGGATGGTTGGACTGGTTGATGTTAAAGGTCCTTTCCAACTCTGACAATAGTATTATTCTAGGATGAACGTGTCATCTCAACAGTCTGGCAAAATGAAGAGAAGATCAGTGAATCCAATCTACGTCACTTATTTCAATCGCAAAAAAATTAACTATTTTAAACTTGAAGGTTTATCTGTAGATAAATGGATATTGTTTTTTCTGTGAAAGTACAAGGGTGGTAAAACATGTGCTACGCTGAAATTTTCTTGATCTGCTAATCTTAGTACGTTTTGCGCAAGACTACTATTTTACTACTATGTGTGAGAGACCAAGTATCTTAATGACGGGTTCTAACACAGTTCCTGTTCATAAATGTCAGGTAATTTAGTAAATTAATTAAAATCACATTACTTTTTCAGATAACATTCACAAAGGTCAAATTAGTAACAGACGGTCATTTCAAACAAATTTGTGAAAATCCTCAGGTCCTATTTGTCATACGTCCTATTTGTCAAAGAATGAAAAATAATGAAGAAAAGCAGAGAAATCATCACTTCATAAAAATACTTAATAATCAGTTGAAAGAGTCAAAGTTGGCATTACTAAAGTGAAAAAGTTTGTCTTTTCAGGAAAAAATAGTTTGTCTTAGCACTTGCAGTAGGGAAGAAAAGGGCATGGAACAACTGATCCCTGTACAGAAAACTGAAAATAGTTCAGAAAAACTAATCTTGATTTGCCAACTGCTTTTCTCTTCTTTGCAATCATTTTCTGCAGTAATGGGCTGAGACAACTATACAGGAAATTAAGATGTACATTTGGATCATTGGTAAATGAGCCGTTAGATAATAGACAACTGGTTTGTTCTGCTTACATATTAAACAGAATACTTCACTTTTAGAAAGGAGATGAAGAATTAGCTGTGAATTGCCTGGTATTTGTATGCTTTGGTGAACTTTCCAAGAATGTAGCTTTAGTAGAGTTTTTTTGTTCATTGATCCAGGACAGTGAAGTAAAAGCATATATCAATACATATCACACATAATAATGACTGTAGACATTTTGATTTTCTCTGTTGAAGGCCTAGCAGATGTACATAAGAGATAGAGGATATCACGTGTTACCTATGAACATCAAACAGGGTGGGTGAGGATGGTGGAGAGAGTTCAAAAAGTTATTTTAAGTTTAAAATACATTTCAAAATGGTTGAGGATTTTGGTAACTGGGAGATCCTTTACTTTTGCACAATCATGTACCACATCCGGGAAAAATTAGGCTGGGAAATCATATTCCCAAATTTCACTTCTGCATACACTGAACTAAGTTTATGTTAAGTAAGATGCTTGCCCTAGTAAGGAAATAACAGAAGACCGCTTTCTGAAAGAAGAGCATCCCTTTCCCATTATGATCTCTTTTGAAGTAGCTGCTTGACTAATGAATTTGTACACATCCCACCTCCAACCTTCCCCATCCCTCTTTCCATATGTGTTTGCATTACTGAGAAGTAATTATAATGAAAAATACAAACCTCAGTGAAAAGGAGATGGGATGTGACAGCTGAAAAAAAGACCAAATACACCAGATAACTCATCATCTAACCATTTCTTCTGACCTTTCAGCAGCCACCAGACCAAATGAATAGAAGGATAAGGTCAACAGGTAAAAACCAGACACATCAGGAATTATTTCATTCATTGATCTTGAAGGTTGGACAATTTGAACAGAGTATTGTATAGATAGTTTTTCTTAATGATTCATCAATATGCGTAGAAAAAAATGCATTCCTTTAGAGAAAAGATTAATTTATGTGTCAATGTCCCATTGTCAGGGGCAAAGAATGGATTGAATCTGTTAGTAGTTCTTTAACAAAGAGCCTAAAGAATGTACACAGATTTGTCTCTTTTTAAGAAAAGAAATTATGGAGGTATTTGCAGCACTTATCTTCAAGCACTTACACTATACATTATTCTACCTAAACTCTCCCTACAACCAGCTGGATGAAACACTCCTGCAGGCAGGAAGTTTAAAGTGTCTTAGTTACATTTATGCTCTGTCTCCTAGATGATTTTCATGCTATTCAGTGGGAATCTTACCCCAAGAGCATAATACCAGATAGTTAAGTTGTTGGACTAAATCAAGCAGGAGAACCAGTCTCCCTAATTATTTGCATGAGTTTAGGATTGCTTCAGGACAATAAGCTAATAAACTTACCAAAATATGGTTAGTAAGATGCTATTTATATGTATTCTTTTATGACTATCTGGAAGACTTGGAAGACACTTTAAAAAGAATGGTTGGAATGAAGATTCATTCACAAGATGAGTCTAAGCACATTGCAACATCATTCCACAGCAAGACATAGAGGTCTTAAGTATCTAAAAGAAACAGAACACTCATTGCAGAATTGAAGGATGGAATCTGATTTTAAAACAGCATTTTTACCATAGAAAAAAGTAGTCCAGAAACTGGGCATATTCACCATTCAAGAGACTACAACAGCAGTATATTGAAGACTCTTGGAGAGCAGGCTTTCTGATCATTGTTTCTGGATATCAAGACTTTTTAATTGGGGTATTGGCAAAAAAGGGAAAGGAGAAGGGGAAGGGGAAGTTGAAAGGAAGAAGAAAAAAAGAAAATATAACACATCATTATACTACAATACAATAATTAAAAATTAGAAACTGAAACACAGAAAGGTCAACTGGCTTGCCCCAAACAACTCACAAAGCCTGTGCCACAGTCACTGCCAGAAAAATTAACTTTAACATTTTTCATCTGCAAGTTCATCGTTCGTGTTAGAGGTCCAGGTTTACACTATGTTCTTTTGCATTTCAGTAAAGAATTCAAATCTTGTAATACTGTGTAACTAAATAACACAAACTCAGCCAAGTTTAACCATTTCTTCTTCTTCTTTTTACATCACAATTCTTTCAGTCATGATAAGTAAAATCAGACTGTGTGCTCACACTGAGACCCTAAATAGTCACTTAGAGAAGTTGTTTACATCTCAGCATAGATCGCTGAAAATAGCAAGCTTTAATGGAAATGCTGACCAGCCTTTCATGCATAGCTCTCAATAATGAAAGATTCCTGAGTGGCTTAGTCTCTCATTGCCATCTAACCATTCTTCTTCCATTCATTAGTAGAACATCATATAACTTAACAGAGATTAACATATGTAAAGAATGTCATCCCAGAGGGATTTCTGGAACAAAGGAATATTTTTTCTATAGCTGGCAGTTTTGGTAAGAGCTCATTTTCTAATCTACAGTAGTTGTTAACTTCACAAAGAAATGAATTCTCTTTCTTCAGGTTTTTAACCTAATGCCCCATTTTTTGGCTTTGTGTCTTGGGCTTGTGGATGTCTTAAATAAAAATAAAAGCACAAAATCCCACCCTCCAAGTCTCTGATTGCTTTTTATAATAGCTCAGTCCCTGAGGGGCTCAGCTTGTTATTGAAATTGTTTTCTTTAATGGGTATTTTGTGCTTTTCCCCTGGATTATTTTACTTACTTGGAGTGGTGAATGCATGCCAGTTCAAAAACCAAACACTGGGGCAAATGCTACAAACACATTGCCCAACATGTGGTCAGCATTTAGACAAGAATATAAAGCAGAGAATTATTCTGAGCACTGGGGAGAGCACTCTTAATTCAGTGTTGCAGCAGATAAATTATCTATCTCATGATTTAGATTATGCTGACAGTTTCATTATGTATTTCCAGTGCCCAAACATACTAATAAGTGTTTTAGGTTTGTCCCAGTCCAGTACAGAAACTAAATTCTGCCTTCAGATGAATGTTGAACAGGCAAAATGAAGGGCAGATGTGTTCTATAGGATCTTGGCACTGTCAAGGCATAACATCTGAACTTTTAATTTATTTCAAAAGCTTGAAAGCTTGTTTAGCTGACACTTGGGAGGGAGGAAGAGGGAGAGGATCTGATTCTCCTCTCACACATGTTTTAAGCCATTGTTGGATTTCTGATTTCATTAGAGTTACATCTGATTTACATGGCTGTCAGTGGTGGGATAGAGTCTATATAAAACTGAATTAGAAATCTAAGGAATATTCTGCCAGATTTCTGATGCTAAACTTGCTAAAGGAAGACAGATCAAGAAACAATCTAAAGGGATGATGGTTACTGAGCTCCTAAAGGATCAGCTTTGGGCCTGTGTTTGCTGAATTTTTTACAAGGCTAGTGCCTAAGTTGTCAAAAAGTACTTTATTGAGTGTTATACTGAATTCAAAATATTTTGGAACCTCACAGTTCCTCAATGGTCTCTTATCCTACCAATGGCTGATACTAACTTTGCCTGTGTCAATCAGTCTTTTGTAAATAAATTCTGCAATTTCAATTTTCCATCTATCATCATACCCTGAACAAATCATCATGATATGTTAAACAGTAATGTATTCTATTGAAATGAATCCATCAGTGTTAAAGTTTCCTGGTTATTTCTCCTCTTTAGGATATTTACTTAATCTAGTTTTAGGCACTTGGCCATCTAGCAGCCCTAATTTCCCACTACAGGCAATGGAGAATAGACTCCTCTTGAGAAAGATTCAAAAACAAAAGATTCCTGGTTTAAATAGCCTTCTGAAAGATCTGTCTCTCTACGTTAACTCAATAGGTTCATTTGCCCACATAATTAGGCAGCTGAACTAGGATTGTTTGACCATGTGTTGCCACACTTAA
The DNA here is from genome assembly GCA_013398055.1 of Ifrita kowaldi. Taxonomy (NCBI): domain Eukaryota; kingdom Metazoa; phylum Chordata; class Aves; order Passeriformes; family Cinclosomatidae; genus Ifrita; species Ifrita kowaldi. Next base: position 229,548 of record VZRS01007047.1, read on the forward strand.
TCTGATGTTACAAATTCTTATTATGGAGCTTCTAATTTCCTGCACAAATTCTTTCATCAAGTTGCTTGTAGTTTTGAAGTTACAAGAGTATGTACTTAATGTCCTTCAACTACTCTTTGGAAGGAAGTACCTAACCCATCACATTCCCTTAATCATAATCTGGTTTGCCATATTTACAGTAAAGTCAGTGGACTTGCTGGATGAGTAAAATCAGCTTTATATTTTCAGTTTCTAGGACATCTCACTTCAACCAGCATTAAAATATGAAGAATCACTGTGATAGTATTCTTCAAGCCCATGTGACACTGTTGGGAGAGGGTTTGCAGGAAGGGAGCAATCACAGTTAAGCATTCTTAGATCGTGCAGTAAAGACAAGCTCAGCTCCTAGATCTTTCTGGGGCCTCTAATATCTGTACAACTTTCTGTAGGCTTGAATCCTGAAGTTAGTAGCTAAGGTTCTAGTTAGGCTGCTCAGTTCTCATGTTACCCACAAGAAAACTCAAAGCACAACTGCACAAAATTGTTGATGCCTGCAAGCAACCCAAGTAGCAAGAACAATGACTCAAGTCCTGCTTCTGCTTCATGTCAGAAAGATAATCTCTCATTGTAATCTTGACAAAAAATGTCAATACAAGTTTGAATTCGATTCCAGCAATTCTTAAAAACACATGCCCTGAAAGTAATTAATTAGGAAAAAAATCTTACTGTTACACTTCTACTTACAGTCTAAATGAAACAAAACCAGCCTGGAAGAGTATCCAACAGGAAAAAAATCAGATTTCTGTTGGTTTTTGTGTTCCCTGTTATTGCAAAAAGAACAAAACACAAGAATAAAACAACACCCTTTAGCCTAAAACACCCAAAATCCCCAAAGATGAGTTTTCTGATATTGCTGTAGCTTTGCTCACCTGTTCTGGGGAGAAGATGAAAAAATAAAATTCAGCAAGGAGTGAATGCATTTGCTATACTTCACCAGGGACAAACTGTCGGCCCACCTTAGGAGCAGGAACACCAAGGGAGATTGGGGTACTGCTCCAAGGGGGACATGAAACAGGATGGAGTGGCATAAAGGTGCTGTGGTCATGCTGTTGAAAACAATGCAGCTAACAGGAGCTAAGCCAAAGGAATAGCCTGGACAGTAACTGAAAGGTGAACTTTACTTCATTAACTCAAAAATACGTATTATTTTTCACTCCCCTACACATCTTAATGACTGAAGTCACTCAAACTCCACCGAAACATGAAATCATATGAACTGTCCCCTTTCTCAAAGAAAGTTATGTGAATGTAGCTTAGGTGAGGAGGGAGGTCAGAGAAGACACCGTCATAACTTCTGGGATCAGTCAACATGCTCATCCTGCCCTCTCCCCCATAAGGATGGCTCCTGGGTAGGAATCTTACTCCATGCACACTAAATATTTCTTCCAAGCCAGCTCTTCTTGGTAATTAGAGCTCATCTGAATATCACTTCAAATTCATTTTTACATTCGGTAAACAGCAGCAATCTCTGCACCTTAACCCGTCACAGTTCCCTATTACCAGTAGGTTTGTTAATGAAGTGCCTTATTCCGCAAGCTGGAACTTAGTGCAAGTCCTTCAAGGGCGTTAGCAGGGCCTGGCAGCATACTTGGGAAAACGGATAATGTACCAGCTGAGAGCAGGGACGCTGTGGGCATGTGTCCCTGAATAGTTGGTCAAGCCACCCTCAGATACAGGGGCAGGTCAGTGGGGTCCCTGTAGCAGGGCACTGACAGGCTGTGGTGTAAGGGACTCCTCTTTCCCGGGGCACCGATAGATGGATCAAACACAAAGCGTTCAACCACCTTTCCCATGACACCTGTCGTGGGGGGGTTGCTGTCAGCTGTAAGGTAAACTTTCCTGAAAAAGAGGATTGTTCTCATCAGTCTCATACTGGGAAGGAAGTTACTGGGGAGCACCTCTGACGCACTTTCCCCCTCCCACCTTGCCAATACAATTTCAGAAAAGCAAAAAGTCTCTTACTCCATTGCGCAAAAATCAAAGGCCATTTTGAGAAAATTTAACCCCATTGCCATAGAACTAATATGGAGAAATAAACAAGAAAATTTCAAAAGAAACACATCTTCTGCAAACCATGGTAACTTTTTATTGCCTATCTGTGAAGGAAATGAGCACTCCTATCAGGCTGGAAGTGATTAAAAATCACAACGAATATTTTAGCTTTCCACTTTCTCATGCAAATTATTTTGAAAGTTTATAATGAAAATTATATAATTTTAAATTAAAATCATATTTCCATGATTTTTAATTCCATATACATTTTCACAAATAAATTTAAAAAAACATTTAAAACAATACTGCCTATAGTAAAAGTTTCTAAGTCATCTTCTTCCTGGCTTCTGTAAAACTCTCATTATATATTCATTTGAAAATATATGTATAAAATATATTAATATTGCAGTTCATATGGATTAAGTTATCTGTAATTTGCATCAATAAAAGTCAGTATTGCAAGTAGCATACAACATAAAATACTGATTCAACTCCCTTTAAAATCAATGGGTAGTACTATAAATCTGACAGGTAAAGCAGAAAATATTATATATATAATAAATAATAAATGTAGGCCATCTACTGTTTATCATTTAAAATTGACCTCAAGAGAACAGAAAATAGATATGAACTTTGATTCCATCCAATTTAAATTCTAATTTAGATTCCAGATTAATATCAAAGCTGAAAAATTATCTTGTCCACATGGATTTTTACTATTTTGTAATTCATAAACACAATAATATAGTTTTTATTGCACAGGACATCCAAGTCAGAAGAAAAAGATTCCCTATTTTCATATTCTTGCCCATATTTCTACAATATTCATGTTTAAAAATTGGATTTTCAAAGACAATAGGGGAAATGGTGGAATATATAGTTTTATATGTAGGACAAACTATTCTTTTAAAAGAATTGATTTTGTACTTTATAAACCTATATGAAGCTTCAGCATGGAGCAGACTTATAAAGGTGCTGCAAACTTGAATCAATAACAATCATTTTAGTTCTGTTTGGTAAATAAGAAAATATGAAAAGTTCTTTCCTCTTCGAAAGGCATGAAAGTAAGATAACTAAACATAAGTTGGAGAAATGTTAGCAAATTGGAAGAGAAGAAAACACTCCAGATTGCAAAAAACCATTTTTCTTTTATTTTTTTAAAAAATTATTTATGATAGGAGGATAGGATATTTGTCAATTAGCATGTTAAATTTAAAGACAACTTTAACTGAGAAAATACTGCAACATACACTTTACCTTAGTAATGTTGAGATGAAATAAAAGTGTCATTTCTTTTAGGTCACATATAAACATAAGTATGAGAAAAGTAATTTTTGCAGTCTTTGGATTGGAATCTTTTGTCTTGGTCTTTTTTTCCCCCTCAGAAGTTTGGTTACTGAGTGAATCTGACTTGGATTCTGTTGGGTTTAAACTTTTTCATTTATGCTGCACATTCAATTTTCTACACGAAAGGCCTACATCCAAACTTTGGAGTCAGCAGAGCATGCAAGAAGCTCAGACTCTGGCCTGCCACTTATACACACTAAAATGCCAAAAGGATCTGTAAAACTAGACTGAAAAGTAGCTTGTAATGCTCTCTGCACCACTGATCAATGTTACAGCAAGGAGGAGATGCGAGATACAGCTTTACTCTCCATACAGACCTATGCTGAACAGCCTGTGTTTGTCTAGTAGCTGGGTAATCTACTCTGCATTCCTACTACTACTGCAAATCTAGAATGATATGTGATTATCATTTAATATTTACAGGAAATCTGAAAAATGGAGAATGAGTTTGGAAAAGGCACTGAGAAGCAGACTGGTGGGAAGGCTACTTGCATTTATGTCATCTATAATATTAATAATTTAAATTAAAAAATGAACAGTCTCAACAATATGTTGTCTTTAAAGTTAATAAAAAAAACACAATGTATCAAATGCATTAAAAAAATCTGACATGTATGCATCTTATGTAGAGAAAGTAATATTTTTAGACTGAAAATTAATATTCTTTTCTATGTTAAAAATAGACACATACGCATCCTCAGAAACCCAAAGCAATGGCTGACTTACAGACCTGTATTTTGTGGTATTGTGAGTTCCAAGGAGGGTCTATCAAGAGCCAGTCTCCAGCATGGTAAGCACTCTGAGGTTAATTAATTAGGTCAGTGTCTCCTTGCAAATAGCCCACAGTTTAGAAGCCATATGAAACTGATGGAAAACGGAGGCAGGTCGGTTTTATACGATGTCATTAACCAGGTGTGGAGTATTGTTTTTTCAACCAATTGTTTAGCCAGTGCTAGATGAAGAAAATTTGCAGACAGTGCAGAAAAGCTTAAGAAGGGATTTTGTGCCTGAGGAAGAGATAAGCAGGCAATTGTGACTGCCACTTCTGATAGAGTAAAGATTGAACCTTGATAAATCAGCAAGTGTGATAGTGTGAGGCGAAACGCTTAGGGCTTGAAAGACAGAAAAGGGTTGAAGATGATGTGGTGGCGAAGGGACAGCCAGGGAGAGGCAGCCAGAAGGGAAACCCAGACAAGGCATGGTTTGATCAATGAACCAAGAAGCTGAATCTAGCAGCAGCATATCAAATGGAGATTTGTCTCAATGTCCTATTTTACTTGAAATATATTTATTGTGATAGATCCTACATTGTGTGTATGTCACTCTTGCTGGGGCAGGCTGCTTCTCTGGCAAGACTGTCTGATACTGCTGGGTTTTATAAGGATTTCTTGATAACTTCTAAAGTTTAAGCTTCTGCATGTTTTTCCTTTGGGTTCCATTTGGTTTTTTTTCACCCTTTCTTCTAAGTTCCAGACTATTCCACAGATTTAAAATGTCCAAACCCTATATTTGTTCTGTAATCTCTTCATTTCCACCAAGTGGGACACAATCTCTAGGTATTTCCCACATGTTCTAGTGTTAATACTGGGATGAGGAAGTTGTTCTGCCATTTTTGGAAGCTGCCTCTGAGAGTGGAAATGTACCATGCAGAGAGAAATTGCAATTACTGCCTATTATTTCCACTGTTATTTAGGATACCAGCTATGATAGATTATATGTGCCGAATTTCTCCCCAGATGTGCAGTAATATCAGTTTGTAGACTTTTATTTCTTTTTGACACGAAGTTGCTTAATCCTTGTGGAAGAAAAGCTTCAGTACTACACAATTCATGCTTTTTTAGTTATTTCTCTGTGTAGGATACACTTTTTTTAAACTGCTAAATGGCATATAAAAACCTGATGGATGTACAATCAAAATACAACTTTACTAAATTCATTTTCATATGTCTTGTAAAGTTTAGATTAATGGTGACTAAGGTTATTAAATTGAGTATTATGAAAAATGAGCAGTCAGCTCTGGGTTACAATACACTGATTCTCCAATATCTTTTAACTTCTTAAAAAAACCCCAAAACAACATAACCAACCAAACAAAAAATTACCAAACAAACAACCAACAACAAACACCCCCCCC
>VZRS01007047.1:235074-292574 GCA_013398055.1 Ifrita kowaldi
ACACAACAAAACACCCACAACAAAACCCCCCCCCCCCCCAAACTGCACATTTTTTTTACTCCAACTGCAATGAGGGGAAAATAAAAGAAAGTAGGAAAAACAGCTTGGAAGGTAATGATGTTAAGAAAACTTGTTACATACATATCTGCCTGAAACCAAAATGGACTTTACCTTCTTCTCTCTGTGGCTTTTGCTTGCTTGCTGCTGGCAGAGAATGCTAAGCCATCGCCCAGTTTCCAGGGCATTTGGGATAATAGACTCCTCCACAAGGATAATAAACTCTTGGAGATGGGAGCTGGAAGTCTGACCTGCCCAAATATTGTGGCCTTTCTGATCTGAGAGTATAAGAAATACCAAGTGCTCAGGGGCTTGACCAGTGGGTCCCATCAGCTTCTAAGTCTGGGCCCTCCTTGGGACCCAGCACTTGGGTGTGGGTTTTCTTACCAGGCAAGGCAGGCTGAGCAGAAGCTCCCTAGGAAGCCTCTGCCTCTGGAGCTGCTTTTATTACCAAATATTCCAAGCTGTCCTGTTTCCCCAGCTTTGGTCACATCAAACTGCATCCAGGATTTATCCCTTGGCATGCCACCTGAGCTGCTATAGAGTCTGTCCCCCAGGGGCTGCTAGGAAATTTGGCATCTGACTTGGGGCTGATGACAAGAAAGCAGTAAACAATATAAGTGTTGTACTCACCAGAAATTTGCCAGCTACTCTGTTTGGCTTCTTTCATATTTTTAAAACTATCACATGAAAAAAAAGTATATATTCATTCCAGTTAAATATTTTTGCCTTTAAAAAAAATTCTGACTTCCATTGACAATTCCTAGACACAGACTTAAGAAACATAGCTTAGTTTTCCCTCAGAGTTTTGGTATTTTGAACCATCTATGGGAATTCCACTAAAAATTCATCAAAGGACTTGTGGACTTTTTGGTCACTGTGTAGGAGTGGAGGCAGGGGGAGAAATATATTCTCAACATTCATTTTAAAAGACATTACTTACATGTGGGTGTGAAACACTCTTTTAATGCTGCAAAATCTGCTCCATACCAAGGTCTATATTGCACAAAGAAAATCCACTATCAGTTTAAAGACAAAAAAAAGAAGAAAAATATAACTAAATAAATGCCCCAACCCTTAATACAGCTGAATACAAAATGGTTTCAAAAGTCATCGCCATCCTCAAGTTAGAATATAATTGAATATGATTCAAACAATAAATTTTCCTTTATTTGTACAGGGCAGAAAGTGCAACATGCCTGGAAGCAGCATGTGAAGGCAGGAAGAGTCTTGGAGTACAGCTGCAAACTGAAAGTACAGGAGGGTGTGGGGAGAACAGCTGGAAACTCAAGAAAAAACAGGGTCATCATGAATCACACTTCCTTCCTAGACTGGTTCTGGAGCAGCAGGGATCTTTATTATGAGTTTAGAGTAAGCTCCTACTCACACACTGCTTTTCTTTTTTTTTTCTAATACAATATCTCACAGCTTCAAGAACTCTCCATGGGAAAGCAGCCAAATCTGAAGGAAGAGAATATGAAGGAGGCATGAGAATTACCTTCAAATATGCAAAGACAGGAGCAGTCTCCACAGAGGTGGAGTCTAGGACAGGAAAGAAAAAAAGGAAAAAAGATTAAACTGCAGCAAAGACAACTTCTGTTAGATACTCAGCAGAACTTTTTAACAGTGAGGACAGTGAATCTTAATAATGGATTATTGGAAAAGGAATATTCTGGCAAGCTCTAAGAGCCATTTAGACAAGCATCTGACAGGAATGACACGAGTAGTGTTTATGCAGCTTTGGCACAAGATGGACTACACGAGCCTTGCTGATTCTTTCCAGCCTTTTGAATATGTGTGCAAAACAGAAGTCTCAGCTAATCTGCATTTTCAGGTTTGTTTCTGCCAAAAATAAAGGATAGAAAAAGGTAAATATGAGATTATGACTCTTAATATATCTGTCTGCATGGTTCCTAGTGATGGGTTTTCTTTCTATGTAAAGCAGAGAAAGCCTTTATTTACATTGTCTCATCCAGGTCACATAGACAAAAGTTATTATAATTCAGTTTCTCTGCATTGCAGGATCAAGAGCTGAGTCAACCCTGCTGGGATTCAACCCACCTTCCAGGGAGTCTAAGTATTTAATATCTGATGTTTAAAATTCTAACCAAATAAAATTTCTGCTTGGAGATATACCAGTGTGTGGTCAGATTTTATTGTGTTTCTGTTTGAAATTCACCCACAAGTCTGAGAAATTCCTACATTTTAACCAGCACAGAGCATTTCTTATGTTGATCTATTTACCTCTTCTTTTCAAGACCATGCAAATGACCAGGATTTCAGTGTTTTTCAAAATTATTTTATACTCAACACAATTCCACTGAGATCCACAAATGCCTTAGATTTATGCCTGCTCAGTAGCTGATGCTCAATTATTAATTCACTAATGTCTGCAAAGTGCTTTGAAGATAAAAAACATTACGTTGTAGAACTGCTAACTGATACTTGGATGCTACTATTATTGCTGCTGAAGCTGTTAGAAAATATGCTTGGAACACATCCCCAAAGGCACATGATGAGGAAAGGTCATCTCTGGAGTAGTTTATGCAGAAAGGAGTAAATCAGACTGAAATTCTAGATCTACAGTTCTTTTTTAATGCAGACTCCAAAAATCAGTGGAGTTATGAGATCAGAATTTTTCTCTTTGTTCAAAGTATGTTTAACTATTAATAGATTAAAAGGGGGAAAAAATCAATACAAGGAATAGCTTAAAACAATAAGGTGGAAAGGATTTCCCACTAGCTTCTGGGATGGCAGGGCACTGTGGTTTCTGTCCTTTACTCCAATTACTTTGTAGGTGCATGGGGTGCTGATTTCGAATGTGAAAGCGCATTTAGATGGAACAGCCCTTCAGGGAGTTACAGAGAACACAGAGAGATCTGCAATGGCCTCCAGTCTCTGTGGCTGCAGAGCAATCCTATTTGGGTTTTGCAATAGCACTGCTGTGCTGCTGCTCCAGGAAGGTACCTTTTTAACCCATCATGGCCTTTTGGTGGGGTGAAGCCAGAACCCTAAATAAACACCCAAGAAGACCTCAGCACACAGGGCTTTTGCCTCCAGGCTCTGCCATCTGGCTGTAAGCACAGTAGTGCCTTTATAGGATCCTCTGGTTTCCACCAGGCCCATTCTCCAGCTAGGTTACATCTGAGAGTTGTTCTTCCCTCCACCTGAGATGTGTACAGAAAGGAGAATAGGCTTGTATTGATTTCTCACACGTCACCTCCGCACCCAGACACACAGTCCTGATCATCAGATACTTTGGGCGTTTTGTTACACTTCACGCTTGTGTTGCTGCATTACAAAACATTACTCTCTACTCTCAGACTGCAAACGTTGCTGACCCAAACTCCTGCCACTGCTGTAGAGCACTACCTTTGAGAAAAGCTTGAAAGGGCTGTTTGGCTCTGAGCAGAGACCAGTTGAAGTGAATAGATAAAGCTTTGACCCCAAGTGTCAGACTCCTTTATTTGAACAGCAATTTGAAACAGCTAAACCTCTACCCTGAGTGGCAAAATGGAGCAGATGAAAACTCCACCAGACCTGAAACACTTTAGAAATGTGGAAGAAAACCAGAGAGGTTTAAACACAGTGTTTCAGTTTGTTTCTGCAAGCAATGGAACCCAAAACAGGCACACACACACCCCCCAAGAAAAGGTCAAGAGGAAGCTTTATCTTTGATAGCTTGGTCTGAAGCACTTGAGGGTTTTAATACTTTCAGTCAACTCAGCCAGACTAGGCTAACACTGAAGCTGCAATGCAGGCATCTAAGAACCTCACTTCACATAGAAATAGAACATATGAATTGAGTAACACAATTTTAAACAGAGGATACTAGAAGAAGTTTAAAAAAAAGACAAGTTACTTCAGCCAAGCCCCAGTTTTAGGGGATGAAGCCCTTAAGAAGCACAATACTGAAAGGAATCTGGAACAAAACACTCAGAGAGAGGCTATTGAAAGATGCAGAATTAACTATGTAAAACATATTTCAAATTTGGATAGCAAGGGAAGAAAATCAGTTCAGGTTAAAGCCCCCAGATAGTTATTGAGACATGGTGGTTACAGGAAATTTAAAACACAAGAAATAAAGTAAAGGATTGTGGAAGACAGGAGATGTTCAGTGCTGACAGCCTCTGAAATGCATCTCAGGAAGCAATAGGTGTAAATTCAGATGCAAGCAGAACAAGTAAAGATAATGTTTAACATCTGAAGAAAGGTTCAGAAAAAGAAACATATTTGCCAAAATGTTCAACAGCCCACCAAATAAGCTCTACATGGGCAAAGCAATTTGCCCTTAAAAGCAAAATATAGTATTGCCAAAGGGAATAATAGACTATTAATGTGTGGGGGAAAAAATATCAGGTATGTGAACATCATTTCACAGGCTACAAGAATCAGCAATGTTAACTCTATCTTCAGTAAACATGAACTGATGAAATCATGCATTAGCATGTGGGTGCCCAGCTAACCCAGCGAGGAAGGTCTGCTGCCAGGAGCAGCAGGAGCAGGCTGGTGGCAAGGGCAGCCTGTGGCCACAGCAGGCAGTGAGGGTGGCCAGGCTGTGCCCTCTCCTGCAGGGAAGGTCCAGTCCAGCCCACGTGCATGTCCATAGGGACCAGGCAAATCCAGTCCAGCAGGACATCAGTTAAGAGTCAGGATCAGTGAGGGAAAATGTCAAATCTCAAATGCAGTTCTTGAGCAGAGTGGGCCCAAAAAGGGCCCCTCATAATTGTCATACATCCATGTATGCCTTGTGTGAGATCTGGCCTTGAGCACAGGCAACCAAACCCCAAGGACTGGATATGGAGGCCCCAGAGTCTGTTGCTACACCTAGGGCAGTAATATGAGATCTGTCTCTGTATGTAGTATATGGACTCTTTATTATTCTTATTTTTTCAGGAAAGCAGCTGAGGAAAAATACCTCTTTCAAAGGCATGCTGAAGTATCAATAGCCTAAAGTCCAACGTGCTACAGTGTACATTCATCAATGAAATTTTCTTTTTCTGGGGACATAAGAGTGCTAGTGGTGGGGAAAAACTGCAAGGAGATTTATTAGAGCATCTCAGAGATGTCACACATCCTCAGTTTCACATATGTTCCAGTGCCATATAAAAAAGAAGCTGTGGCCTGCAGTGTGGACTCCATCCCCTCGACTGCTATAGGTATATAGTATAGTATAGGTATAGAGAAGTTATGTCCCAACAGTCACTCTATGAATGACACAGTCTGCACCACTTGGACAGAAGTCTACATGACTTGGATAATGACAGAAAATCTTATTACTCAAAGTTGAAACCTACTATTGCTCCTGGAATATATACGAGGGAGCATTGGATGTAGGTCCAGCTTCACAAAACATTTGCTTTACCAGAGGAAAGAAGTTTAGCTGCTTATTGTGCAGTTATTGTACCTGATAGAAAGGTCCAGAATAATATTTTCCCTTTTCCTTGGATTTTTTTTCCCATGCAAGACTTGCATGATGCCTAGCCAGCTTCTGACACACTGATGGTTCTTGTCTGAAATGATAAGTGCTCAAATATCACTGGTATCTTTGGGACCATCTCTTGGGTCATGGAAAAAAACCCCAAAACTGGAGGAAAATAAGCCCTTGATTCTTTATTGTCAAAGTGAAAAGTCAGGAGCTGATGCAGGAATGGGCTGACTTAGACTGAAGGTCAATCTGATCCAGAGCCCTGTCTCTGACAGTACCAATTGTTCCTCAGAGATAAAAGAGCAAGGACAGAAAAAACATGCTTATCCAGTTAATGCACTGCAGAGCTATAAAAGTCATGCAGCCACACTTCACAGATTATTTCTAAGAAATCTGGTAGGCAACCTTCAGTGAGACAATCTTATGCTGAATCTTGGAAAACAGGTTGTTTCAGTGTTCTATCATATTTAAAGATAGATTGTTAGTGGAAAGGCATCTGTTTGTTATATTACTGACAGCTGGATTGCCTGATGAGATGTCAGTGATGCCTTTGAATATTTCATGATACTAAAAATTTGTTTACTATTTAGAGCAAGGATTTAAAATCAAGTGTTTTAGCACTTTGAAAGGTGCTTAGACTCTGGCCCCATAGCAGTGAAATATGTGGTTTGCCCAGCAGCTGTTGCTGAAGGAGTTCCATTTTTGCATAACATCTTTAAATAGCAATTAGAGCTGAGACCAAATCTGGGCTTCCCAAGTCATACTACAGAGTCCAAAGAATGAGGGTAGCTAAGCATTATTTGCAGGAAAATTTTTCTCTGAATGTTATACTTCAGGTCAGTCTTCTGCATAGAAACCCCTGGAAATCTACTGCTTTGCTATATAACTTGTCTGTAGTTACCATGTCCATTAGCCAAAAGCACTCATAGGGTTTTATAATGGTGCGTTAGGACATTGAACACTCCAGGGAGAAAATGAAGCTAATGTAATGGCAAATGACTTTCAAAATATTCTATTCTGTGCCTTTAAATTTCAGACCCTGAAAAGAAAGCAAAGAAAAAAGAAAAAGAAGAACATGAAAGGAAGAGATTAGCCTGTGACTGGAAGTCCAGCTGTGTAAACAAGTTTAGTGACTTCTTTTATCTCTAATTGGTCTTATACATTGATCTTTCTGGTGCCAAAATCACACACTTCACATTAATTCTTCAGTAATATAGCATTATTTCCGGATGGAACTGGTCTGAAATGTCAAACTGAAACGTGTCACTTGTAATCTACTAACATTTCCATTTTTTTCCAGTGAACATCAACAACTGTCTTTAGTTATACTACCCTAAAAGTCTGAACAGGAAACAGGTTTATACCACTGAAAATGTGAATACAGGCACTAAAATTGTGTTAATAGTGCTATTCACTGAACAAGACTTAGAAGATACTCAGCTGGCATAAATTTTTTGGCCAAATTACATTAACTTCAGAGATGTTATGCCAGTTAATATGGTCAAATAATTGGCCTATAGACTTCAGAAGATATCTGTCTCACAAATGCAGAACAGGCTCTTGTCTTTTCTGATAGTTTAGGACCTTTGAGTAACAAGATATTCCTATAATTGTGTAGACCAGTCTGGAGTAGACACTGGGGTAGACACTGAAAAACTCCAGTTAGACAAAAAAACCATGTGTACAGGCAAATGAAAATCAATACTGATAAATGCAAGGTGATGCAAGCTGGCCATAAAAATAAATTAATGAGGCAACAAGCAAACGAACTGTCTATCCATCTGACACAGGTCAAAGGCACCCATATGTGAGAAAGGGGCATCAAAGCAAATTCACAGTCTGTGTGCAGCTCTGATCAGAAAACCAAATATTTTAGGTTACATGACATATGTGGCACAGTGAAATATATAAAGAAGATTGTGTCAATATAATGATGTAGTATTGCCTGCACAGTTAAAGGGGATTTGATAATATGTAATATGTGTAACATAGGAATGAAAAATGTATATGAGAAACAATAGACTTCTGTTCTTCTGTCCTTCTGTTTCTTCCACAGGATTATTACATAAAACTAGAAAAGTATAAGTTCAGAAAGAATCTCTGAGGTAGATTTTCCTCCTATAGATCACTAAACTGTGATTACCTTGTTGTATATATGTGTGTGTGTTTGTGTATAAAGCTTAGCTATAACTGAGGTTAATAACAAGACTGATGACTAGTAAAACAGTCATAACAAATATAAAATCTGGCATTAACTGATAATAAACATTATTTCATAACCAACCAAACAAACATAATTCATGGTTTAAGATAGCCTCTAATGTTTACAGATTTGTCATATGAAAAATGAAAAATAGACTTTTTGCATTTAGTGAGTCCTTCGAGGCAGGCAGTAACTGTGAGAAATAGAGTACTAGACTAGATTAATGTCAAATTAATTCAGTTTGTAAATTTCAATTTTGCTACCAATAATTGTTTTCTATCAGTACATGACTAGACGACCTAGAGTTACCTGCTGTCATCATTCCTGTTTTGAGCAGGAAGGTTGGGTTAGAGACCTCTAGAGATGCCTTCCAACATTAATGATTCTTTGATTCTATGATTAAATGGAAGAACACAAACAATTTTGCAGGACTAAAGTTGGAAGAAACCTTTCTATGCTAAAAGGCGTATGTGGCTGAATGTGTTAGAAAAAAACACACCAGAAGAAGGATTTACAAGTGGGGCTTTTTTTCATTAATTCGCTCATAATGGCATGCAAACCACTTTCTGTGGTGTATAACAATCTGTGAGAGACAATTTCTTTCAACCCCAAACTAGATTTAAATAAATTGTAACAGATGTTCATTATATGGCCTTAAAATGAAAGAGGTTAGATTTAGATTAGATACAACGAAGAAATTCTGCTGTGAGGGTGGTGAGATACTGGGGCAGCTTTTCCAGTTACTGATCCGAAAAGTGGAGATGACTGAGATCCAGTGCCAAGAAGTCTTCTCCAGCATAGTTTAGGTATCCAGTGTAGGTAAAGTTCCTATTGACTTTTCACAGCAGAGTTGGTTCTTCTAAGAACGTGTTTTGGTGGGCCAAGTTAAACACCATTTTTCCATGTGGAAGAGGTCTTTAGGCCTGGTCTCATCAGTTGTCTTTGATTTCTGTGTTGAGGTAGGTTTGTTTGGCTTGCAACCACTGAAAGTAGATGCCCAATCTTAATTTAAAAAATGAAGAAAGTAGACCGAAAGAAAATATTCGTAGTTAAGAAGCCAGGAATATAGATGTGAACTTCCCTGATTCATTGAGTTACAAGTGCTGACAGTGATGCAACTGCAGAACATCTTCCTCCAAAGGCAGAGCCATGCCACAGGAACCGAAGGATTTCACCTGGGGAACGACCTCTAGAGGGCAACACAATCATATGAAATGGCAAAGCAATACCGACAGGGGCACCATAAAAACTGCACCCTGATCAATACAGTTGATCCCCCCTTTACATCCTAAACCCTTATTTATATAAAACCTAACTCAAAGGACAGGTGTTACAAAATGACACGTCACCAGATACCCCCTGTATGGTTGCTGTGACCAAATTGTACCTCGTGTGACACTCAATATCATCACCATAAAATACATGACCTTCCACTCTAAAAATGCAACCCTTAGGCTTGAAACAAACACAAATCTCTAAAGGTGCTCAAGTTTTTTATTCTCATGTAGAAGATTAGAATGCCACACTTGGACCTCCAAGCTCTGAGTCTACAACAGCCCCAGACTACTGATCCTCAAGTCATTTTTTCAAAGCATTCCCAAACCCCCCCTCCCTGTGTGACTCAGTATGATAGTTTTTAAAGACACACATATGTGTAAATTAAATCAAAATATTCCCATAGTTATTATCTAAGTATCCCAGTGTCTTTTACCTACTACATCACTACTTTTTTGAAAGACAGTCACTTCACGGAAAGCATCTGCATTTTATATTGGAAAAATAAAACATACAGAACATATTCTCTGTGTTCCACTTGCAAAGAAGCAAATCCTATTAACTGAAACAAGGATTAGTCCTCAAAGTTCTTTGTTAAAGAGGTAATACGATAGATATTTTGGAAAATACCTATAGGAAAAATCTATAGGAAAATATCTACAGGAAAATAAGAGCAGAAATGGTGTATGATTTTTTCTCTTAGAGCACTCTGGAAAGCATTCAATCATTTGCTCCTGCAGCCATTCACCGTGGACTCCAGACTAAAACTTTCATTTTCAAATGTCAATTTCTGCTGTTAAATTAAATGAAAATGTGGATCAGTGTGATACATCATCATCTAAAGTAACTTCCAGGGAAATCACTGGAGTAATGCCATTAGTGCTGCCTGCATTCTCAAAAGCATTTGGGTGAACTGAGGTGGGCTGTGTGCTTTGTTTCAGAGGCTGCCAACTGAGATCTTCCTTCAGCCAAGGCTGTGAACACCCTGCCTGCCACTCAGGGCAGCTCTACCCTAGAACTGGCAAGAGGATGTGCTGTGGCCTGGGCCTGCTCCTAATGCACAGGTCAGGCTGTAATCCCTACTGCAATCCCTACTGCAGTCCCAGCTCACACTGCTGCTGTCCGGAGGGGGACTCGGTTAATGGTGTCTGTACAGCCATACTGGGTGCTTTGGCAAGCTGGTGGTGGTGGAGGGGGATGGAAGGGGTGGCCACTGTACTAGACAGAGCCAGATCCAGTCCAATCCAGCCAGCTCCAAGAGAACTGCAAGACTGAGCACAGCACCCAAGGTGGTGTCACTCTGGTATAACAAATTCCAGAAAGGGTAAAATGCTTCATGGCCATGTGAGGAGTAATGAAAAATGAGTGAGAACCAGCCCTGCAGAGACCAGAGCAGTGAGGAAGGAGGGGCAGGAGGTGTTCAGGTGCTGTAGCAGAGTTTCCTCTACAGCCCATGGTGCAGAACATGGAGAGGCAGCTGTGCCCCTGCAGCCCACGGAGGTCCATGGTGGAACAGAGATCCACCTGCAGCCTCTGGAGGATCCCATGCCGGAGCAGGGGGATATTTTCTGAAGGAATTGCAGTCCAAGGAGACCCCATATTGGAGCATGGAGAAACTGTGAGAAGGTAGAAGCAGCAGAGAAAGGACAGTTACGGAACTGACCGAAAACCCCTCACTTCCCAACCCCTTGTACTGCTCAGGATGGGAGAGTTGGGAGAGTGGTTGTGAATTAAGGAGTGAAGGTTAGCCTGGGGAGAAGTGGGGTGGGGATTGGGGGAAGTTGTTGTTTTAATTTGTCTTCTTTCCCTCCATCCTAATCTGGTTTAATTGACAATATATGAAATTAATTTTGCCCAAATCAAGCCTGGTTTGCCCATCCTGATAAACAGGAAGTGATCTCTATGTGTTTATCAGAACCCAAGAGTTTTCGGTCTTATTTTCTCCTTCATACTCCCAAGAGAGGGGAGTGAGAGAACAGCTGGGCAAATATCTGGCAAACAGCCAAGGTCAACTCATCATAAAAACACTGAGAATAACCATGATTTTTCTAAGGAAGATCAATATAATTTTACTGTTTAATATCTTTGCTGTGCAAGAAGAGCCATGAACTAGAGCATCCAGAGAAAAATATTCTGAAAGGATGCACTTCAAGGACAAACCTATGATGTCTCCAGTCAAGTTTGGTTAGGTCTGTCTCTCAAAAAGGTTTGATTTGAACCCAAAATTCTTGTAGATTTTTACAACATGAAATACACAAATGAATATTTTCAACCTCTCCCCCTCTTTTTTCCTATTTCATTAAGCTCATAGTGCAGTCAGTTGGAGCTAATAGACACTGTCCTCTTCAATTTATCCTGGAATTATCTCAAGGAGAGGCAACTGGATACAGAAGAGTTTTGTAACTGGTGCAATATTACATCTTCTGAACATCACCCATTATATCAGTAGAGAAGAAACACAAATCTTTCACAATCCTTTCTGCTGAATTGAGAAATTCACATACTTGGTACCTAACATGGACTTCACAAGGAGTCCTGAGCTGCCCATATAACAGGATTGTGACTGCAACCTAAGAACATCTCATCCCCATTTTGCAACTGAAGATCAATTACAGGTTTGCTTTAAAACCACTTCAAAGACTTCTAATCTACATTGGTATCATCTGTCTGGAAATCATCCTAAGAAAGCAATGAGAGATCTCCTATTTGCATATACGACCAAACAGACACTATCTCCCAGGAATGCATCTGGAAAATTCTCCAGTGAATTTCACAATCTCAGCACAATCGCCCTCATGCACTGATGCCTTTGGTCGCCAGTGACTCCAACATAATCTGAAACCTTAGGTTGGAGAAATTCGTTCATGCTCTACTAAACACCACGCACTGGCAGTCACCAGAGGTCTCCTCTAATATTAACAAAGAGGGGAGTGACTTCCAGGATGTGTGCAGCAATTTACTGATCAACATTTCCAGGGACCTGCCAAGTAAATGGGAAGTAAAACAGGTGTGAAATTCAACCCAGTAGAGGGCAATAGACCCCAGTGTACATGAACAACACTTCAGCCCTCGGTAAACCAGCTGTTTCCAACCTGAACCTTAGGATCTGCAGAGGCTAAGTAGATGGGGACGGAAGAAAAGAAGTCAGAATTCTGATAAAATCATTAATGAAACTTCCTGGCCCTAAGGAAAAAGCTGTTCTCATTTGCTCTGTCTGATAATCTTTGTTCTTCTCCATAACAACAAAAGTGGCTTCAAACAAAATCATCCTATGACATAAGATACCACCGAATTTGGTAATAAATTCTGCTATTGAGCTGCATCACCTATAAATTGATCAGCGACAGAAATTAAAAGAAACATCTTTTAGTTGAGAGAAAGCCTTACCAGGGTAAAAGTATGAGGCTATGTTGGGATGCCTTGGCTTAGAAAACAGCAATGTTTTTTTCCCTTTTACATGTCATTGTAGTAGAGGTAGGAATGTGAGTTTTATTTCTAACAGATGAGCTCCAAATAGTGTAAAGGTAAATTCAAAGGACCAAAAACTGGCACTCAGGGAATATGAATAAAAGACACTGTCAAACTAATTTTCAGTTAATAGGATAAAAAGAGAGGAGAAAAAAAATTTAAATGACAATGATTATTTCAAGGCCATGGTAGAGCTCATAGAAAATTAGCAGACAATCTTAGGACTTGTTTGAAAGACGGTCTTTCAGAGTTACTTTGAAACGTCCTGATACTGGTTACATCTTCTCATGCTGAAAACTGGACTGCAGCTGTCAGCAAAGGGACAGTTGGGCTGAAATGTGACAGATCCCTCCCCAGTCCATCCCCAAACTGCAGAGCTACTGAGTTTACACTTGGTGCTAAGTTATGCAGCCAGGAAGACCCAAAGGAAAAGTTACGAATGAAAAGTCAGTTGTCAGCAGACAGGAAAACGAAGGCTAAATAACAGAAACAGAAGTGAAAGCTTTTAAGCAGAAAAAAATCACAGGAGAAGGTGTCAGGGATAATGCCATTAGCAGTGACAAATGGAAATCATTGATTAAGAAAGTAGTGAAAGCAGGCAAGGGAAAAATGTCTCTGAGCTTTTATTCAGCAGTTTCAAATCTTTCAAAGATTCCTACCACCCCTTATTTCAAATGCAGAAAATACATTAGGCATAATGAAAGCACTGATCAAATCCTTGTCAGCCTATATAATGAGTTAGATCTTTCAGGAGAATTGCCTGTCTATTGTGATACAAGCCTAATATCTGAATAACAGTGATTTACTCTTATTGTTTTGGCTAGATTGTAAGACTTGGAAAATGCAGTTAGAAGGTGCTGAAGGGGCAGATAGTATTTTATATACATGTGCAGATCAAAGGGCCAACCTAGCCTAGTATTCTGAATCCAGACTTAGTAAACAGAGTCTTATATTTCAGAAGATGATGAACTTATCCCTGATCCATTTTCTGGGAAGTCCACCACATACCAGTCTCTCAGTACTATTCTTTCTCCCTCTGAGTCCATTAAATTCTTCAGCAGAAAGAGCTCAATTGAAATCAATTGAAGTTTTGCCTTTGACTTCAACAGGGCCAAGATTTTCCCCTGTTCCTTTAACAATACTCACAAAAGGACTGATTGCAATCTAAAAAGCTGAATCCTAGACCCCATTTCTGCCACTCACATTTACCTCCTCAGGTAAACCTCATGTCCAGAAACTATTCTTACTTCTGGAGTTCCCACTGCATTCCTCTTCTGTGTGCCTGGCTTCGGGGTTGAAGTACTTCAGAAAATTGACTGTCTTTATATTTTTTAATTTGTCAGAACTGAACATGCTGGAGGTACTAAAAAAATATTAGTGAAAGAATAACTGCAATAATAAGATAGCCAATTTTGTAGTGTAGCACGCTGAGATTCTATTTGGAATTGCTTGCCAAAGAAATTCTAAGAAATTTTTAAATTGCTCATAAATAGATGAAATAGATTTCTGAGAAACAAATCAATGCCAGCTATTTTGAAAAAGACAGAAAATTACCAATAATTGGAGAGATGCAGTCAGCTACTTATAAACCATTTATAATTGGTGTTATAGGGAAATATAATGAACCATGATACCAAATACATTATTTTTTTCCTTTTTCTCCTTTTTTTTAAAGACACAGGAGTTTCACATGTTCTCCTGATACTTAATATCCCCAGTAAAACATAAAATAATTTTTTTCAACTTAAACCAGAATTACGCAATTTCCAGCTAAACCAGGGTGATGTCATTTATCTTTTTTTTCCAAAACAAGCAAGAAAACAATCAAATGTCTTAAATGAGAAGGTGACTGCAGACAGTCTTTGCTAGTTTCATCCACTAATGAAGTGAATAGCGAGTGAATAGCAACAATGTTTGACATTTCTATTGAGTCTTTCATCCCAAATCACCTTAATCAATTTCGTATCCATTTAGACACATCTTTTAACACTTACATATGACTGAAATCAAACCACGGAAATGATGGGGTAATACGCGTCAAAAAAAATCTGTTTTATTTTGAAGTTCAAAAGGGGAAGGATTTTTTTTAACAACTGAAGCTATATGGGAAGATGTTCAAGAGACTGAGCAGACACTGCATTCATGATTACACTTGTATAAGTCATGGCAGAACATTGTTTCTCAACTGGATAAAGTATTTGGGACCTTAGGATTCTTTCCTATTCAGATGAAGATGATGCAAAAGCAGATCCATGTTATGAAGCTTGTTTGATCCAAACTTTAGTACAGGTGAAGTTTTTCCCATTTAGGCTTCTTTTTTTAGCAGATAATAAGCACCTCCTTCTTCCCTCCTTCCCCCATAATCAAAATAAATATTGTCTGGGTGGGGACAATCCATTGCTGCAGCAGCTTGTTTTAAGCCCTGAGTCTTTAAAAATATGTTCATATGCTTAATATGACTAATTCCACTAATAATATAAGATAATTATAGGAAATTTAGTTAAAAGCTAACAATTATCACAAAAAAAATACCTGAACAGCACAAATTTATCTATAGTATATTGGAATATTATGGACAAGGTTAAGAAATTTCTGTTCCTTTGTCTCAAGTTTGTATTTACATTGGTTGAAACAATATCCAAATGTTTTCTGATTATAATAAATAGAAAGGTTGTTTTCTCAGACTAGCTTTGTATCTTTTATGGAAGTTTAACTCCTTGACTTGTGAATCTTTGGGAAACCTAACTTCTACTAATATAGAGAACCAATCTCTTAAATCAACTAGATGTATTCCTCATCTAGAATGATTACATTTTTATTCTCATTAAGTAATATAACACTTTAAATTCTTAGGACATAGCTCTCTTTTCCTGGAAACATTACATTAAAATCTTTACCTGAACCAACATACAAGGACTTGAGAATGTGTACAGTGAGAAGTTTGGCAAAGCCTATGTTTACAGAAACATTTTTCTTTACACCATTCTCTTGGCAAAAGTAAGATGTATCAAAAAAGGTGAGCCTGTATCATGTTCCAGCAAATGAAGATCTGTGTTCACTCAAGTTTGCAGAGCCTCCAGTTTCACTCTTTAGTATATGAGACAGACATGCAGGATTCATTGGGGCACATATCGTGGGGGTTTTTTTCCCTGAATATTCATCTGACTCCGAAAATTGTATTTGCCATCTGGAAAATACTTGGTATGACATAGTCAAATCAAAATTAGCTGATGGAAATGGAAGATGAAACCAGAGCTCACTGCTCAGGCTGATCTACCCAAGATGGCAGTGCTGAAAGGCAGGCGGCAAAGAAGGCCAGGCAGAGTAATTTAAAACACTGACCAAAAAAACCCAGGCTGTTGCATATAAGTTTAATCACATTATTGTTTACATTATTTCAGGTTAAACTGAAATGTGCTTAAACATTTTGGAGAACTGAAAAACTTAGTGACAAGGGATATATTATTAACGATTGCATAGGGGATTTTGAGTGCTTTTATTAGTATCTAATTCTGTTAGCTAGAAAAGCTATGATGGAAAAAAAAACAACTAAAACAAGATTATTTAGATGGGAAGATCAGTCTATTCAGTCTTATGTAACGTTCGAATATCAGAGACACCAAACTTGGAGAATATTATTAATATACTGCAGGGAGTATGGAGAAATAATAAAAAGGGAAAATTCTTTTTCAGTTGAAGAGTATAACATGAAGACACAGGATAAAGAAGTTGAGAAAATTATTCAGATTTAGAGAATAATAATGGTCCCCTAGCAGATGTTAAAGTGAATATGCCCTAATGAATTAATGTACATGAACAACTGCATACACACACAGACACTAATATAGCCCTTACCTCTGAATTCAGTGTTTAGCTCAAAAAGCTTGACTGGATTAAATATAGAACAATGGAACACCATATGAAAAATAAATTCTTTCTGCTGATCTAAGTAATTTCAAATATCTCTAAATCTTCATGTCACAGTATCCATTTCACTTACATTCCACTACTGGCAGCTATGACATTTTGAGAAAATAAGATGTTTTTATAACCATATACTAATATAATAATAAGTTTAAGCAGAACAGTGAATGTTCAGATCCTGCCTTTTTGAGGAGTACATTAGAAGAGCTGGGAAATTACTAGTTCCATCTCTAAACTAGCAAGAGGGAAGGCACACATATAAAAGAGAAACCAGTCAGAAAATTGCAGATTCCAGAGGGAACTGCAAAGCAAACAAAAGTAAAGGGAGGATTGTCAATTTCTATCTGATTTTTGGTAAAGGCTTACAGTCCAGCAAACATCCCTTTGGCCATTATTGGCAGACCTGTTTCCCTTGTGCTCTGCTCTGCCCAGGCTTTATGAATTAAAGAAGGTTGGGAATAATCAATACTTAAATCAAGAAATCTCTAAGGAAACCCATAATCTACATGAAATTGTCTTGATTTACTAAATTACATCAGTTCTTTGGGTTAATAAAATAAGGGTAGACTGTGACTCTAGCAGGTACCCAGTCAGTGGAAGTGAGAAGGTATGGAAAACATTAAAAAAAATCCAAGTGTTATATTCCTTTCCTGTTATCTCAGTAGTGCAATGGGAAAGAGGGATACTCTTTAGCTCAGTATATATCTAAGTTGGTTTTTGATTCTGTTTAAACCAGTTTTAGAAACCTCGCCCAGGATGTTTTATGGAAAGCTACATTTCAAGGTGTTCTGAAGACCTCCCAGTGAATAAACTCTGTAATCCCTTCAGAAATTTTTGCTTTATAAATAAACACTAAAATGCTGTAATCCAAATTGAGAAGCAGGAATCAGTATGTTGGCCTTGTGGTTTCTCTGACTATAAGAAGGTGGACAGATAATTTCTTCTTGCACACACATTAAGATTCATTGGTATGAACTCAGACATAATGATCTGAGATACATATAGTGTGTTTGCTCTATCACTGTTGTATCTTCTTTATTCAGTCTCCAAATCATATTCATTATGGAAGTTATTTAAAATATTCTAGGCCAAGATATTCCACATGTTTCAGTCACACAACTTCAGATACATAAAACAAGAGGTCTGATTTTCAGGAAAAGTAGTTGTTCAATGGCTGAAAAAGCATCTGATATTTATTTTAAAGTAGAGTTCCAAAATATATTCACTTTTAAAGACTATGTCCTTAAAGTATGCGTGGAGCAGTGCTACAGATCTGTAATACCTGGCCACAGCTCCTTCTCTCCTTTATGCTTTGCTTTCAGTGGGACCACAGGGAGTCATACAATTTTAAAATTTACTACAGAGTGGTGGGGATTTTGGTATTCAGGATTCTATAGTTCTTACTTGTTCCTACTTCCTCCCTGTTCCCCAGATTCCTTCTGCCCTTCACAAACCAGAGCCTGCTGTTGGTGGAGCTGAGCAATGTGGGCCAGTCTGTGGGGTGAGGGTGGGAGACACGGGTGTTTGAAGGTACCCAGCAGGAGGATGGGGGAAATTCGGCATCCTCAGGCATGTCTGAGTGGGTGCAGCCCTGCAGTGCCCTGAGCACTCCCAGACCCCCTCCCAACCTCAGACACCTCCCTGCTCTGCTCTCAGAGGTCACCTCAGCAGGTAGAGCTGGTAAGTTGGCTGCTGTGCCAAACCTTCCCATTTCACGGTCCCATAAAGCTCTGCAGAAATTTGATGTCATAAACTGAGGCAGATAAGATGTCAAAGTAAGTCCAATCCTACTATTCCAGTTGTAGCAAAGGTTAGTTCTGCAAGGGCGGCAGGGGGAGGGGGGTGGAATGTGGCTGCTTTACTTGTCTTAGATTAATCCCCTACCCAGTGGCAATAAACAGTTTTGGGAGTTTGGAGTTGGAATTTTCAGAGGCAAATCACTCTGGGAAGGTGGATAAAGCTGGGGACTTTGCTAGTATAAAACTTCTGCATTCTTACTTAAAATGTCTAAATGCAAAATGATGATGAGTTTTGAGTACGTTGCACAAAACAAAAGCACCTGCCCCTCCTCTGCAGCTCGTTCCTCTGTGCAACCTTCTGCGGATACCCAGGACATCAGCGGTCGAGGTGTTCCAATCTCAGGTGTCCAATGAACAATCACAAAACTTAGTGATAAAGTAAATTAGTATTAATTATTATAAAAGTATCAAGGAGAAGAGGAATACCGTGAACTGAAGAGAGCCTGCAACTTTGATCCAAATCACGTTTTGGTGGCTCCATAGGCAAAGCCAGGGATGATATTTGGGAGACTTTCATTGTCAAATAAAAATTAGCACTTTTAGGCTATGCAGAGGTAAATTATGCAGCAATCAGTGATGAGCTGAAAGGGCAGAATGGAATCAAAGGAGAGACTGAGATGGAGAAAGAAGCAGCAAAGGAAAAAACTACAAAGTAAAAAATGTCTACCTAATGAGCACAGGAAAGAAGAGAGGAACCTTTAAACTTTCACCATCCATTCCCTTTATCTCCTTGTCTTCTCTCCTGTAGTGATTTATTTTGGTGAGGAGTCTGCAGTACTCTGTGGAGTACAAGGGCAGTGTAGCAATGGGTTTTCTACTGGCATGGGCAAAGCAAGTTCTTGCACTAAACAGTGGTTTGCTAAGAAAATGTCACACTTGCCCACTCTTTCAGTGCAAGGAAAAGAAGCCTGTTTGTACTTGTGCCACTGAAGGACAGTTGAGCCACAGCCACTGGGGGACAATGGGGCATCCCTAGGAGCTGCTGGCACAGGGAAAGGGCATTGCAGCTGCAGTTTTACTCCTCATCCTGTACATAGACCTTGAGCAAAACAATTCAGTGTTGTTCATAGATGAGAATCTGCTCTAAACCAGGACCAATCCAGCCCCCAAGATTGAAAGTTTCAGAACACTTTGGGCTGATAATAGCTGCCAAGAAAAACCTCACACTGCCTTTTCCCACATCACTGTCTGCTCATTTTACTGCCACATACCGCTGACACAGGTGTTTTTGTCACTGTGCCGGGAACTGGATCAGGGAATTCATGGGGGTTAAAGGCAACTTTCTGGGGCAAGTGGGAGAAAAATATTTGTGCGAGTAGAAGGAAGAGAGTAGGAGTAGGAGAGAGAGCAGGGCAGATAGGAGGGGGCCTGCACCTTTTGGCAGGATCTCCAGCTTGCTATGTTCCTGAAATTGCCAGCTCAGGCAGCTGATGGAGAATGAGAAAAGGCCTTGTCTTACGCAGGGCATGTTCCCAGTAACCAGTGTCTTGTGCAACAGCAGTCAGATCCAACACTTCCCATAGTCCCTGGAACTTTGCTATGCTTGTGCTCTAAACACCTTATGAACTTCTTAGGAATAACCTTGTTTAGTACATGTTTGACATCTATTATATTTTGCTGAGGTTTTTTCTTTTTCTTATAATCACACATTTCACTCTTGCTGCATTAGTACTTTTTCCAGTCCTCATGTTCCAATCTGAAATTCCTGTTTTTTTTTTATATATTTAGGCTTTCTGATGTTCTGCTGCCAAATATCTTCGTCATCTTAGACTGTATGCAGGGTAAAGCCTCCCCTTTTATGCGTGCCAGTAACTCAGGCAGTTCTCCATGTCTCCTCACCAGCAGCATGATCTCTCTCCAGAAAATGGAGAAAGCTGGCTTAAGTGCAAACTTGGGCTGTACAGGTAAATCAGTCTTCATAAATTTTTGTTCTGCTTAATTTGAAACAATTTATGTAGAAAAGTTAATACTGTATTTTCCATGAAAAGTTTTTTAATATACTATTTTGCCTAGCACACAGAGAAGAGGATTTGCATAATATCATGATGAAAAACATCACAGAAATCTATGGCTTTAATGTGAAGGTGACATCAGAGAATGATTGAGTGAATCTTCAAAGACAAGAATTATATGATTTGTTAAAAAGCTGTACCTTGATTTTTTTAACTAAATAATAAGGTAGTTCAGGGTTTGTTTGTAGAGTGGCTTGGATGAGAGTGCTAGCAAGAATACTCATTTAAATGTGGAACACAGACACAAATCAGGCTTTTCTACTGTCAAACCAAAAACTTCCTAGAATGAGAGTTGAAATAAAACTTATTAAGTTCTAAGTAAAGCTCATTAAATTGTGTTGAAACAAGTCCTTTTTAAGAAGTGAAGTTTTCAAAACAGCATCGAAGCATTTTGTATTGAAAGAAATAATCATTGTCCTTTTCTGGGCAAGAAGAACTTGGTTGTCTCAGAAGTGCTGGTAATTTTAACAGCTTGGAATGGACGGCCATGTTCTGTGCTATGAAACTGGAAGCATGGGAATTTTCATTGTTGTCATTTCTTTATTTGTATTACCAGAAACCAAAGATTTGCCCACAAAATTTATAATGTAGGACAACAGAACACAGAACTGTGCTCTGTTTGATCAAGTGCAGACATCTGCTATGTACATATTGTATAGCTCTGTCTACAACCGAGCTAAACAATAGGATCAGCACCCACCCAGTAGCAGGAAACATTTCCTCCTTCCTAAAGCCTATGCCTGTATACAAGATGGATATAAAACTGCTTCTGTCTTTAAAGCTTACCTACACAAATACTGCAGATTGCAGGTATCAAAATGTCAGGTAAAGTGGCTCCAGCCACCCTTATCAGACAAGAGGAACGAGTCGATGGAGGAAATGACAATACCTCAAATGTAAATTAAAAGTGGTCAAGGCCATTTTCTGGTCTTAGGAGACTGGCATCATTCTGCTTGGAAACCTGCTGCTCCCCCAGAGTGAGCCCACACACTGAAGCAGTGTGGCAGGTGGCTCAGGATGTACCCCACAGCTCTTGGCGCTTGCTGTTTCCTCCTGGAAAAATGTCCTTAAGGGAATGGGCACAAGTCATTCCTGCCTCTTCCCCTGAGACCTGGGAATCACCTCCTCTGTGATAATTCCCCAGCTGTGCACAGGACCTGGTTGGAGGCATGTGCTGGCCCCAGTCAAAGCATGCTGGGGACTGCTGTAGGCACTGGAATTTTCAGTCATTATCCAACCCCTGTGCATATTCCCATCTTGATTTATAGAGAATACAGAAGTTTGCCAGAGTTGTGTTAACAAGTGTGACAGCAATGTCAGTGCATCAGCAGTCTAGCATATTATGCTTAATTGTAGAGGTTAATGTATAATTACAAGGGATATATTGCAGTGAGTTATTATGGAAATATAAATAGATGGAAGAACCTTTGTGCTCCAGTTAAGAGCCACGTGTTTAATGGGGTACTTTTTACTTGCATCCAGCTCCATCCTCAGAGGCCTGTGAATTAGAGAGCTGTTGTTATGCTCCACCATTTCCATCACAGATGCGCTTCAGGTTTTTTGGCCTTTGTTTCCAATTGCTCCCTGCTGTATATACTACACTCCTAAGGAAGAAACATACATTAACTGAATTTGTGAGCATTTATAATCACAAAATTATCTAGGCTAAAAAGGATTTCTGGATATCATCCAGTCTGGACCCCTCCAGTAGGTGGCTATGAACATCTAATAAGGTCCTGCTCTGAACATTTAACTGACTCTCTTAAGAAAATGAGGATCATATTTTGCATTTACAGTTGAGTGTCTGAAGTACTGCAATGTGAATGCCACCCTTAGGGAACATTAACTTTGAAAAATCACCTTACCTTTCTGAAACATTTTCACATCTCATACTTTCATAGCCTGAAATCTATTTCTTATCAGATTCCAGAAGTGAGGAAAATACTCAACTTTGATTAAAAGGGAAAGAAAATACTCCCATTTTACTTTCCAAGATTTTTTCTTTTAAAAAATAAGTGCGAAGTATATATCTAGTTCCATTCCTTGAAATGTTCATTTAGAAAGCCTTCCAATCCATTTCTACACTCCTTTATTGTCTTAATTTTGTAAAAGAATGCTACAGTGAGAAGAGAGCTAGCTTTATATTGGGGCTTTCCTTTTTATACTACAAGTCATGAAAGAAATTATTTCATTCAGAAATAAGGCCACAGCAGCTGCATTGCCTTTGCAAAAAAAAAGGAAAAAAAAAATTGTCTGTGGCAGATTGAAGCCATCATCTTTACACAGCTTCGTAACAGAAGGTTTTTTGGGTTTTTAAAACGTATTTCTTTCCTATTCTTTTAAATGATTGTATTTCTTCTCTGGCCAACTCCACTGACACTTTATCAGCACCGATGGAGCTGTTTGGAGGTAGATGACACAACTGTCACTGTATTAATATCACCATTAAGCTGTCAATTCCATAGTAGCATTTGGAGTTGAATCAGACAGTTCCACTGACACTGGAACCAGAACGTGTGAAAGACACTTCTATTCCTTTGGATGCATCTGAGACACTTTCGTTTACAGAAAGGACCCACTGACACTCTTGCTCTGCACACAAGGATTAGTCAGACTCTTCATGGAAACCAAAGGAAGCTGGTGTCGGTACAAACTCTACCTCCATCAGCTTTCAGGTGTCCCAACTACCCAGCCTAACTGCCCATCCCAGTCAAACTTCCAGTGAACACTTGCACTGACATTCTGTTCCTTGATTTCATATCCACACTGTCAACAATCTTATAAAGACAGGTTTGTTTGTGATTTATAATAAATAAGGTTGTAAGATCTCTAGACCAGTTATAATAATAGAATACTCTTGAAAGCACCCCTCCATAAGGAATGAAGCACCCTGCTTATTCATTCTATCAATTTTCTTCTGCATCAGCACCTATTCTGATACTTACTTTTTTTTTTTTTTTAAATTTAAACTTCGTACATTTATAAATACCACTGGAAAAGGGTCAGGACCTGATACTAGCAGACATATTATCTTTTATATTCTCAGGCTGGCTGTACTTGGGACAACACAGTTTTGACCTACGTCAAGATACGACAGTAGTTAAAAGGAAATAATCAAGGACACTGCTGCTAGAACAAGAAGTTCCTATATTCTTGGCACAAATTTAAACCTTATAATAGCATATTAAGAACTGATAACAATGTTGGTGTGCACTTATTTGAGCTGTTTACATGTGGAGCTGCTGTTGTAAGAGGAAGACATTAACAATGTAAGTAAACTATACAAATAGTGGAACCACAAAGGAACACTTGAGGTCATCAGCTCCTACAATTATGAGCTCACTTAAGTATCTGGAGATAGAAATTCACTATTAAACACTGTTTTGAACTCTGACTAAAGGCATACTGCATTGGTCATGGATAGTTTTATAGTTATAACAGAAATTTGGATTAAATCTTGTTATTCTCAAAAGACGTTCTTAAAACAGGGGAAAATATGTCATTTTAAAATTTTAACTCTCTGTACATATATGAACTTTCTGTGTATATGTATATAGAGTTTTTATATATATTATTACCTTGGTATAGAGTGTGTATATGTATGTATATATATATAGTCTTACACAACGCATACTGACCAGCTTTTGCATGTAGCATCTTTTTCAAAATGCATAGTTTATGTCTCCAAACTGGTTGCATTTGAAAGATTTTTTTTTTCTTTACTGCAGTTATTATTTTTATTAATCTCAGGAAATTAAAAAGAGACTGAAAATGCATAGGGTTTTACATCCGAATTCACTGGAAGAATGAGTCACAGAAGTTATTTCTGGCATGGTGCTTTTAAAATTAAACTCTAGAACATTTGTACTTTACCATCACAAACAGATTTTACCATTTTGTATTACTTTAAAACAATATTCTGTATGAGAGTGAACAAACTCTCAACCACGGAGATGATACAAAACCTATGGATAAAGGAAATTAGAGCATAATGGAAATGATGGCTGGGAGCCACACCACCCACAGCTGTTAGCTCATCCAAACAGAAATGCCAGGCTGAGCTGATTTGGTCAGTGCTTCGGTCGGGACCTCTGAGGAAACCTCCAAGGTTGCTGAAGGAAGTGGTGGCAGCAACATTGTAGGTGGTACTCTCTGTTCTTGAGTCACCACTGGGTCAATAACCTGTGTGATGGGAGCCCGCAGAATTCCTTGGAAGAGTTCTGGGCATGATGTGAAACCATGGTCCTGAGTAACAGGAATTATTTCAAGACCACCATGAACTTTGTATGAGGCGTAGAACTGGTGACCCTGGTTACTGATCACATTTCAGTATCAGCCTTTCGTACCCAATTTCTCAAAATTGTTCCAGTATTTCCTCCTCTTCGGGGCAGTAGAATAAAACTGGTAATGCCAGGATGATGGAGTACTGAAAAAGGTTGAAACCCCACTGAAAGAGACTTTTACTCAAATCTTGTCATTAACTTGAATGAGATTTGGATCACATCTAGAGCCCTTAGCACAGAAGGACTGTGACAGGGCTAATGTGTTTTTGAAGGAGCTCTTCCCTTTTCGTGCCTTTCCCATTTGAGCAACACTGCCATTGCCTTTCAGCCATAATCACCAGGCATTACTCAGAGATGCTGTCAGGCCCCATCCTGCTCCCAGAGCAGCTCGACTCCAGACTGCTCTCCTCCCCAACCCCACTATGGTGTAGTGACACTATGACATTACATTCTCCCCAGAAACAATGACACGAATCTGATTTATAACTGGTGGTAAAACTTTATTATTCAAGTTTAGATGTAACAGACATCTTTGCTGCCTGAAGATTGTTTGCATAAGAAATACACCAAGAACATGTTTGTGAGTAGAAATGAACATGCACTATGAAAACCAAAAAACAAAACAAAACAAAAAACCCGAAACAAAACAGAACAAAAAACACATCCATGTGTTGTAAGGACAAAACATTAAGAGCCAGCATTCTAGAGTCAAATCAGGGCTACAAGTTTAATGATGGTTTTTAGCAACATGAAGTCATTCTTTACGAAGTACTTTTTTTTTCTTTTTTTTTTTTTTTTCCTTTTCCTGCTGGTGAATTTTCTATAAGCTAAATTTACAATGGCATTTTGAGATGTTTCCTTTTCTCCTGTTCTCCTACACAGAGCTCAGAGGCCAAAATTATAAGAATGGAAAACTGTGGTAGCTGTTACCATGTTTTTACTTTACTAATTGTAATTTTGTTCTACTAGTAAAGGAATTTTACTAAATGTAACAAAGAATCAAATGAAACTGGTATTTATGTGGCTGTCAGCCATTTCATTATTGTCTTTTATCCTCTTAAAGTAAATTGGGGTGTGTGTGATTACTATACCAGCAGCATCTTACCAACTACCAACTTTCCAGAGCTGGCTGAATAAAATAAAAATTGTGAGGAAGAGGGTACGGAGGAATCCTATTCTGAGGTGAGAAAATTAAGCAAATAATTTTACTTGGCCCATCTTAACTTCAGAGAAAAGTTTAGAAGGGATTTCTCACTTATCTATCACATATGGGATATGCTGACAAATTGCTCACTGCTCTTTGCCAAGCATAACTGTCTCCACAGAAGCAGAAGGAAATATATCTACCCTTCTGGCTGCACAGAAGCGACCTTCTAATCTCCTTGGCTTTCCCTGACCAGTATTAGGAATTAGCATGTTAAGTCAGCCAAGAAAAATCAATACAGGAGCAAAAATGAGAATATATTTAGACATATTGGGCAAAAAGCAGATGGTAGACAACATCCTTAGCACATAAAGCAAGTAGTTATGACTACAAAACAACAGTGTCCAGTCCAAGGGTGGACTTGAAAGTCTGTCCCTGAACTGAGTACTAATCCACAGTTGCCAAATCAGTTTTTCCCATTGCACAATCACTATGTTTCAGCACTGTATACAATTAACATAGTCACTTGTCCTGCTGCCCCTCTAACTACAAAAATAATCTATTGCTCACAGTGTGTCTCAACCTTTTGAGATGTCTCAATTTTCTTTCTCTTAAAAACTGTCACAATAGACAAGGGTGCCTTTTTTAGGCAAAACTAAGATATGTGCATCCAGTGTCAGTCCCCCTTTCTGCATAATCCATGAAAAATTAAGGGAGGAGTTTCATCAGCACGGTGGCAAGTAGGTGCAAAACTTCTTTTGGAAAGCACTCTGAGTTTAGCACTTGAACACAAACTGTGCTCTGGAACATCTTCATCTCCTGCAGCACTGAGGGGGCAGCAGCCACAAAGTGACAGCTTAGAGACAATCTGGTTTGCAGATGATGTCACAGAATGGCTCCATCTATACGGAGAATTACTGGAAACAATGTTCCGCAATCTGATTAGTGACAGGCACCACAAACCCTCCAGTTTTGAAACATCTACTTATTTTGTGGTTCAACTTGAGATCCATTTTAAGATTTTAAACTAGCGTTCCTTTAGTAAGAGAAGTTCACCACCTTGAAGCCACTGACAAATTGAGAACAAAGACTGATTGTTTGAAAGTTCAATTTTTAGTGCTGTAAGTTGATTGAAACAGTGGGTGCAGTAATTACTTGTGTGTGCTAACATTGGTTTCCATCTGAAAGTTATTTAATAAGATTATTCTTTTCCAGCGTCGGGATTTGTTTTTCTTTTTATTAGTATCCATTGTGAGGGGGTCTGGAAGATGGATGGAGTCACCTCTCTTTTGTTAAGAAACAAAACTGTGCTCCCCTTATCCAAATCAAAGAGAACAGGCTACGGCAAAATCCCATTTCTTAAAAAGAAGAAATCTTAGAACATCTCAATATGTCATGGCAAGAACAATGAACTTTTTTTCAAATTTTATTTGCACCATCTAGGTGAGCAATAGTAACATTCAAAATTCTGTCCTGTTCTTTGCACTCATAAGATTTCATTTCTCCTCATCCCCAAACCCTGATATGTGTATTTCCTGTTATTTGCCTCTGCTTCTGAGTTTAGCAAGAAGTGTTATGAAGTTCAGGGTAGTGCTCAAGTCTTACAATGCACATGTCCCTCCTAAATATTTTGCCATAAAGATGCAGCTTCCATCAATGAAGAAGCCAGAACTGGTAGGTCTTAAGTGAAGTAAGTCAAACCAGTAACTACTGAAAATCGGCAGGCAGCTACCTTTGAAGCCAATAAAAATCACTGCTTAGTGAGTATAACATCTTCCTTGGAAAAGCTGGAAAGGACACGCACTGGACCCTGACATAAAGAAACGAGGGCAATCTATTTCAGTCCCCACAGAAAAAAAAAAGAAACAGAAAATACCCAACAAAAATAAATCCACAAAAACCAAGTCAGAACTTATTACTGGAGAACAATAGTAAAAACATAACCAGACTTTGTCACTGGTATCAAGCTGGAGATTCATCTAAAAAATAGAAGAAGAAGAATGTGGCCCAACATCCTTTGCTAACCTAGAACACTACTGAAGGGTTACAGAACTCAACCACGAGCAGATTGAGCAGGACGTTCCATATGCTGCTCACCACTAAAGAAGCAATGGGTGGAGCAGGAAGGAATGCAGCCTAACGCTGAACAATAGCCTGTCTGTGCCTAAAAACTCAGAGAAACTGTGCAATAATGTTTCACCTCTGTGAAAATATAACACCTAAATACTGCCAAGGTCAGCGAGACCTTTGGTGATCAACTGTGTAAGTGCCTCTCATGCTTGGTGATGTTTGTTGCCACCTGCTTTAGGCACATTAGTTCTCAAAAGACTATCAAAGTGCTGAATGTTTAGGCCAGTTCCCTCCTGGTTTTCCTTTTGCCAACCCCTTTAAGACATTTCCTATCACCTCTCCTTTTATTTTCCACCTCCCTGTTTATCTGGTTAAGTATCTTAATAAGTGCACCAAATACTAGAAGGGAGAGTGGTGCAATTCAGGTAAGTTAAATACAAGAACTTTTTTTTTTTTTTTATGATGCTTTAGTTCAATTACATGAAAATCTGAGAAAGGCGGCATGTAAGTGAGATCAGAATAGGACCCTCTACATATAATCTCAAGTGAGGACTTAGTCCAGAGATATTTTTATAGAACATTTTAAAAAATAAAATGCATGAATGGAGAAATAAAAGACAACATAGTATCAGAAGGACATTTTAAACTTCATTCGCTGCAACATTCGTGAACCAGTTGAGCTACACCTGCCATCCAACCATAAGGAACTAAGACCCTGCACTGCGAAAAAGAAACAAACCCAAACAAAACAAAAAAGCAACTGCATAATATTGTAAAAATGGAGTGCAATGCTACTACAGAATGCAATAAAATATCAGTGCTGCATAGTCAAACAGCACTTATCAAAATAATTTCTGAAATGTTTCTTCTGAAACACAGACAAAGCAATAAAAAGAGGATATATGTTTATCATTTTAAGCATAACAATGTGAGTTAAGAGCTTAAGAATACAAAAGTACTTGGAATGAATAGTGCTACCCTTTTTTCCTAAGTAGGCATAAAAATATTTTCATTTCCTTCTTGTTTTCATACCATTAATATCAACAAATTTCATTCATTTCATGTTATCGTTTACAACTTTAATGCACACACACAGAAAAAAAGATACCTACTGCAATAGAAATAGTTGCTTCATTACCTTGTTTGCTACATTTGCAAATGTAAACAGCGAGGCAGAGCCAGAACTGACTCTAATGCATGATGGAATATCTTTGTTGCATACGTACACTGTAGAAAATAATTATTCAATATGTCAGGCACCATTATTTGAAATGTAATACATTAATATTTACTAGAAAAATAAGGTTTTTTTCTATTTGTTCTCCCAACTTCTTTAATGAAATAAGTTAATCTGACAGTGCATCCAGTAGCTTGTAATATCTTCTACATCCCTGTGGCAAAATAATAAACTACTGGTTGGGACACTATAATGAAAATGATTAAAGTCAGTTCTTGTACACCCTTGTAGCAAGCATGGAGGCTCATCTAACAGCACCTTTAACCAATTATTTAATATTTAGTTATTTAGCCCTATTTCCCTGAGCAGTTATGCTGAGGAGCTTTCCCTTCATGGATAGTTTTTAAAAAGCTTTAAGTATTAAAAAGTACTATGAAGACATTTAATGCTACTTAGCAAAAGCTGGTATAAGTCTACTGAAGGGATTGACTGGTATGTATAGCAATGTTAAGCCTGTGGAGAAGTAACCTTAGACTTTAAGGTTTAGAAATGTAATATATTAAAAATATATTAAAATAAAATACAGCAGGTTACCTTGTTCTATGCAAATTAAACCCGGAGTGTGGCTTCTGTATTAGAGACTTCACTTGCACAAAATGGTTCTCCTAGACTAAAGTGTGCCAGAAAGAATGTAGTGATAAAATGGTAGCTAAAAATCAGCTGAGTCTGAGAAACACCTAGATGACACTGCTGCCAAAGCTCTGAGGACAAGATGATCCTAAGGCATGTTGTAGGGCAGAAATTTGCCCAAATTAAAGAAAATGACCTTTTAACATCTGTATATTTAACATGTCTAGTTCTTATATACAATGTGCATATGTTCACTACACCCCTGCAGCAGTATATACATATACACATCTTTGCACTCTTGCAGTTATGTCTCGTACACAACAGCAAAGGTATTAATTGTCCAGTAAAATTTTCTCAAGGTTATTCGGCATGATTCACTGCATTCTGGCTAGCTTTGGTGGGCCGTGTCCCACTGAATTATCTTCCTCCCCTTCTGGCCACCATCCAACTGTTCTTTTTTCTTGGTAACCCACTCATTTAAAAGGAAAAAAAAAAACGGGAAAAAAAAGGGAAAAAAAAGGAAAAAATAAAGAAAAAAAAAGGAAATAACAAGGGATTTAATATTGGATAAGGCATGCTCTCTATATGAAGTGCTTTATAGGTCTTCACAAGACATTACAAGCTATTGAATTCCCATCAAGGAAACCTATTTCTGTATAATTGTGCTAAGTGCTAAGGTTTACTCTTTAGGTTTTCCATTCTTTTCAGCTTGTGCATTGTTCCTGTGTAGGCCCCTCTGGATGTGAGTTGTGAAGTCATACTTGTCCGTGCAAAGATGCTGGCATATGCTGCACTGGAAAGGTCCACTGTCACCATGGCAACTCATATGCAATGCATACATCACTTCATCCAGAAAGACAATGCCACAGTGCACACACTTGGTAGAAAGTTCATCTTGAGTACTTCTATCAACTTTCTCTGTTTTTACTACATTCAAGGGACCTTCATTTTTTACATTTGGTGGTGCCTTACTCTTTTCCTTGGAGGCACCATTTGCAGTTGGCCCAGGTCTGGAATGCTTTATCGCCAAATCTAGAGGAATGTCATTGTCTGATCCGACAGCTGAAAAATGAGGAGGCAGATTAAAGGTGGGATAAGGCACATAGTTTTGGCAAGGATTTGGTAGGCCAGGCACATGACTCAAGTAGTGTGGATTCCCAGGAACAGACAGCTTATATTTACTCCAGAATCTCAGCCAGTCAGCTTCACTCTGAAAGTCATTGTGTACAAACGGAAGTCCAAAAAGTGGGTACTGGTATTTTTCAATAGGGCTTCCAGGTGGAGAATAGTTTGGGTGTTTCGCAGGTCTCATGTATTTTTCTATCGGGCTGCCTCTCTCTGAGCTTCCTTTCCCTTCTGATATCGATGAACTGTTTCCTGGGTCTCCAGTACTTTCCTGAGGACTTTTTATCTGAATGTGCAAAGGTTGCATCCTTTTGTGAATATCCAGAGTTTGGCTGACCAATATTGGCTGCTGAGCAGAATGGCTTTTAGTCAATGAACCTGGGGCCTCATATTTACTGAGGCTGGGAAGCTGAATTTCTCTCTGGTGACCTTCAGGTAAATGATCCTCTGACCTCCTCTCTAAGGGGCTTCCATTGACTTGCTCCTCACTGCTACCCCTCTGCTGTTTGTTTAGCTGCTCAGCCTGAAGTGCCTCCGGGTTAAGGCGCTTTCTTGTTCGTCTCCTAATGATCTGTTCACCATTGTTCTGTTTAATGATGTTTAAAGGCCTGGGAGTCTGCATGGAACACACAGAGAATGAACAAAAGGAAAAAAGAAAGACACATTAAACAAATCTGTGAGACCATGCTCATGCAAATTTATCTTTTCTTTTGTGAAGAGTTATATTACAACAGTGTTACAGGAATGACCAAATTTCAACCCAAATGCTGGTTCATGGCTCCTCATGCTGAAAGTAAACTATAAAATACCTTGTTTTATCAACTTGAGTCAACTGTCTTAGACATCCTGTACCTGTTTACTTAAAAAGACATGAGGTATCCAAGCTGTCAAACCATAATTACCTCTTATTCCTAAGAAGTTCTGGGGGAGATGTGTTGAAAGTGTGTGCTGAGAGCTGGGGGTGAGGTGAGACACGCAAGGCCCTGTGCACTAGTGTTGTTCTATGCACCATGCCACCAGAGCTGCTCTCGGGCAGGGGGTTGCACAGGTCCCACTGGGACAAGAACTGAGCAACACTTACCTTGATACTCACCCTGCTCTGCCACGGACAGAAAACACAAGCACACACAGGGCTTCCTGACCACCACTGCTGTCACCTAGCAAAAGGGCTGCAGGTCCACTGTGTGCTGAGGGGGATGATGGTGGCTGGAAAGGGACTAAGAAAGATGGAGAAGAAAGCCCAGGAAAACTACGCACCAAAAGGTCTACCTGTGCTTTGGTATCAACTCCCCCTCCTTCACCCCCACTGCACTGCCTTCTAAGTGTTACTGATGTTGTGCTACTAAGTCATTAGAGAGAGAAGGCATCCCCAGAAGGCAGGGCAAAAGGGATCTGTAAAGAAATAAGTGTCACAAAGAGGCAGAGGGAAGAAACAAGTCAGGACTTCTGTTTCCATTTGCTACTATCCCACACCAGCTCATGTTAAGCGGCCTGTTTAGAGAAGAAAATACCTTTGTGTGGAAAACAAAAAAATACTCCAAAAAAGGACAGCAATCAGGCTTCCTTTAAAGGCTCTCCAAGAGAAAAGCAATAGTGTCTGAAGGAAAAATAGTGCTGTACCGTCAGTATGTTTCTCTACTGGGCAGATGTTAGAGCAACAAAAACTACCTAAAAGTCATCCAGTTTGGTGGGTTGGCAGGTGACATTCTTCTTCCCAAAGGCACATATAATCCTGTCTTGGTTGGAGACCAGAAAAGTGCCCCCCCACCAGTATTCCACTTACATGTTTATTTAGAAATTTTAACATTGTTTTAAAAAGCAGATTTAATTTTGGCTTACAGTCAATATCCAAAGTAATTTGTACCTTGAATCTAACTAAATTTTTAATATATTCACAACTTCAAGCTAATATGAAAACATTCAGAGCTGGAAGAGCACCCATTCTATTATTTGTAGAGATTTAGTCTCTCTCTTGACTTGCCATATTGCTCTCCTTTCACTTATTTATTTTCCTGCAGTTGGCTTATTCTTAATGGTTAACTACCTTTTAGACAGTGCAGCTATTTTTTAAGATTTTACTATCTATTAAAATGCTGACTCAAAAGTATATACACACTTTGATTTAGATTTTTAATAAGAGAATTTTAAACTTGGCAGAAAAACAGCACCTGAACCAGCCTCCTCACGCAGATCAAAGTTGAGACAAAATCATGTGAGAAAAAATTACAACATTTTCTATGTAAATTCTATTCAGATAAAGATTAGAGTCTGCAGAATCAATAGCCAATTAATATACATAGGCATATACTCTTTATTATAAGGTCTGTGTAATTTCCTCGCCTTTTTATGACAATTGTAACTGAGATGCTGTGTGAGATCTTACTATAATGTTGTTGCTCTTATTAAATGTTTATTTATAAATTACAGACCATTTTTATATGGCTTCCAGATAACCCTCCAATATTTTGGAAATCCGTTTAGCCTTACTCTTCATGCTACAGGTATGAAGTCTGATTATGGAAGTAGTTGAAAGAAACATCTTCCTGCCTGAGATTAGGGACCCTCACACACTTACTTGAGGCTCTGGCTATTCAAAATTATTGTAGGTTTAATCTTAAAATACTTCAGCTTGCCAATAACTGTACTCATCTGATTAAACCAGACTTCAGATGATTAAAATGTACTCTTCAGTGGTGTAAATCTACTCATTTTCCTTATTCATAGTAGTAAGGTGCAGATAAAAATATCCTGTATTTGGTTACAACCAAGGCAAATAAAAAAGTTTAAGCTCATTTCTTGACTTTCAGTGGGGCATTAAATTTAGAATATAGTGGGAACCTTACCAGAACCTTACTTTTAAAATGGCCTATGTCAGAGCCCTAATTATATGTTAGACATAATATATTGAGGATGATCACAAATACTTCTGCCATCTCTGTATCAACTGGCAATTTCCCTACTCCAATTATATGAGTAACTTAAAAAACTGAAACACCAAATTCAACAAATGGTTCATTAAATTATTGTGATTAGATTTCTTAAATGCCATGGGAAAGTAGAGTCTCCTCTAGACTAATTCTAGAAAATATGCTACAATTCTTCACTGAATTAGTCCAAGGATGTTGTCAAGGAATCACCGTGGAACAAAACGTAGTGTTCCATGACCAAGTTAGAGCTATTAAAAAATGAGGTACAGCACCACAATAATAATGGTCAAATTCATGACTCTGGAGAGACAGCAAATGTGAATGTTGTGTATGTGTTAGCAGCAAGACGCATTTCTTTCACTAAAACTATTTTAATAATAGACTCTTGGATTGTTATTATGTATTTCTTAACACAATTTGCATTAAATGAGAGAAATGCAAAAAACGTGCAAGTTTCATGTAGATTACCCCTTAGATAGGTGGAACATTTTTGAAAACACATTGAAAAATTATTCAGGGGTATCATAGAAATAGAAATTTAACTTATAGCAGAAATCACTACCATGTTAACATTTGTCAGTCACTACCACCTAGTAGTATCTGATAGACCACAGATTTTTCTTCTTATTAAATAAAAGTGAAAAAGGGACCTTAGGCTTGAGTTAATGAGGATGGTAGTGCTAGACAGTAATAATCCAATCAAAAGGGAGCTAAAAAATGTGAGAACTACTGCAGGTGAGTTTCACTTAGCAGTGTAGTGTAATTTAGATGAACAGGGGTCTTACTGAATGGAATTCTATTCACTTGTATTTTTATAGTTTTGGACATTTCCCTAATAACTGCATCAGCCTAGACCACTGAATTTAAAACCATACATGACAAACACTTACTGCAATTTTTCATGAACAGACAGGCAGACAGATAAAAGAAACTTTCATCTTTCTGGTGTCAGTCTAAAGAGTATCCCTTTGCATGGGACTGTCTCAAAAGGTGTCCCAAAGGAGAGATTTGTTGGATTATTTCAGACTCCTACTTATAAAGCAGTTGCTATCATACCACAGCAGAATAAGGCTTAATTAAATTCTTTGTGTTTGTTTGGTCAAAGTTCAATTTAAGATATGAATGTCAAACGTCCGCTGAATGGCAGCTTATTGCCATGCTTAAACAGTGGAGCTTAGAGATAGTGCCAGCTTCTTGCTTTTGAGATGCATAAAATAAACTTTGACATTGTATTTCTAATGAATATTGCTGGAAGTCCACTAGTTCATTCCTACTGGTTCATAAGGATGATCCTAGCTGTGCTTGAATTCAAAACTGATTCTTGTAGCTTTTATCTATTCAAAAAGCTTTGCTAATAATCATGGTAAGGTCCAACACTACAGCTGAGGAAAGGATACTTAAAAAAGGGAAAATGGAGTCTGCAAATGGAAGTTCTACAAATAACCAGACTCAAATGTCAAATTAAAAAGCCAAACTGTCCTCAAAATCTTTGTGGATGCTCACCATTGATTAATTTCCTTAAATTAGATATTTTATCTACAACGTTGAGAGGTGTCCAGGAAGATGATACCTGGAGCAAGACCCAGCCAAGATGCTGACCAGAGTCCATCTTCTTAGATGCTATCAGCCTGACTGGGCTGTTCTAGGCCTTAAAAAGAGTTAGTGACCACAGAATGATATACATGGTAGACAGAGCCAACCCTTCCGACTGATGATGGTCAGGCTGCTTTTGAAAATTGGAGATTTTTTTTGTTTTATTAAGTGGGCTGGTTTGGCAGGATCTTGCACAAACAGAATTATTGTATGGGCAGTAGACAAGACCACTGAGAAGCTAATGGCTCAAATTTAATTTCTGAAAAACATTTTAAAAAATGCACACTCTCAGTCACCACATTTATTTTTGAGTTCGGCTTTAAGCCTGAACTGCTACACTGCCCTGGCAAACTCCCAAAGACCACCTCAGTTTCCATTTCTGAAAAATAGTAACACTTTTTAATTTCATGGGAATGTTGTAAAAATTAATTAATTAGTCACCTGACTCTCCTATGTGTGTCTATTAAAGACAGCAAAGGTAATATTTAACCAGTGGGTCTTAACCTGAAAGATTCCAAGCATTTTGGCACTGATCCAAGGGAACACTTAAGCACGGCTTTCCTGGACCTGGACCAGAGCATTCAACATCCTTCAGGATAAAGTCAAGTGTCAAAAAGATGAAAAGCAATATAGACAGACCATGATTATTACTTATTCCCTGACTGATCCTGAGGGATGGTGAATCTTCCCCTCGCCAAGTGATGAACGCCTTCAAGTGAATAGCTTTCTTGTTGAGTTATTTATCTTCCAGCAGACTATAAGAACTGTAGAAAAAAGAACACAATACCCCACACCACCCCAAATCTCCAAGAAATGTACTATCAAGCATACAGGGGGTAAGAGATGTCAAGTATACAAAAACTGTTTCAAGAAATATTTTGATATAGATGTGATGTCTAATTTCAAGAATTTTGGTTTTTATTATAAGGACTCTTGAATTTATAGAGCTTTCATCACAACGTATCATATGCCTTTAGAACGAATTCCCAGAAAAGAAATAATTTTCCCCTTATCTCATATCAAAACAATTAAATGCATCACTGGTGATCTCAAACACATCTACTCACAGCATCCCAGCCTGTTTCATAATGAATCACATCTGATCCCAAAGTGACCATTCTGCAAAACCCTGTTAGGAAATTAACTGCAGGCCAGGGAGTGGTACTAATCACACAACCAGACAAGACCACAGCTGCCCAGCTTAGCTGTGTAGCTCTTTTTTCTACTGCACAAACTGGTAAGTTCTGCCTACCGAGTGAAGCTTCTGGTAGAGGCCACACGCGTTGCATACATATCCACCATTTGCATTCTTTCGCCAGAGAGAGGTCTTTGTGGTCAGGCAATTGGCACAGAAAACACCCGAGCCTCTACGTCTCTGAAATAGGGAAGAAAACGGGAAAAAAAACAGGTCAGAGGTGAGTCACATGAGCTGCGGAGTTAGGACAAATCAACACAGGAGTTTTGTCTCTAGACTGGCAACAATGACAGTATAAAACCACACTGCCCATAATGAGGTCAGGTTCAATTGTGCTTAATAGGCACCACTGATTTTCATTATAATTAACCCCAGAGTGATGGATGAGGTGTGTGAAACACCAAAGCCTTTTCAGAATAACAACTTTAACTTTTTGAACTTCAGGTTTTGTGCATTTAATGATGGTTTCTAAACAGCAAATTCTGTAAAAAATCCTTGAAAGCTGACAGAACATTCTGTAAACTCCTCCTCGTTTCACAACAGATTATTTTTTTTTAGCTTGCTTTATTTGAAAGTGTGATTGGTAACAAGAATTCTGAAACACCACCAGTTCAATTAATTAACAGTTTGTACCTGTGTCATACTAATTCCTTTAACAGAGGTTATATTGAATACATGATATTCAGTTCCAGTCTTTTCCATTTATTCTGAAATCAGTATAAGCTACCATATATTCCTGCAGCCCACTATCGAACAAATAGAAGTACAGTATTCTTTAATGAGACTTCTTCTGACCTTCATTTGAAACCGCAGAAAACATTGTCTCATCAACAGATAGATTTATTTATTTTATATTAGTCAAGTGAAGAAGGGCAGAGTACAACTTCCCTAAATATAAATTGATTTTTAACCAGACTGAGCTGTGCATTCATCAGCTTTCATAATGATCCAGGAATATTTAAAAGTAGGCATGTTTATGAGTATTGCTCATTAAATATTTTCTGTGGAGTAATGATTTCATTAAACTTCTCATTTAAACGAAAGTCAGGCTGTGTTTGTGGGCCCAAACACTAACAAGCAGGAAATGGAATTCTTTTGCTGAAAAGAAAATCGGAATTTTAACTCTGCCCCCTTTTCGCAAAGGGAAAAAAAAAATCAGTAAGAAACCTTCAGCATCGAAGATAAGAATGAGTGAGTACAGTGAAAACAGTCTGGGTGAAAACTAATTTTGTTATAAATTAAAAATTACTAACACTATAAGTAAAAATTTCAGGGTTTCATAAAATCTAAGTAATTTATTTAACTTTAGTTCATACTGTAGAAGACTGGTGTTCATGCCAAAAAAATACAATGGTTATAATTGTACTCTGATACATTTCAAATGGAAAGCTTTCTGCAGACATAATTTTGGCTTCAAGACTGGAACACTTTCTTGGCATTGAAAGGGCATTTGATTCATCGGGTGTTTCACAATGTATCACTAAAAAGACCTGGTGAGCAGCCAGTTCCCTATAGGGTAATTTTTCCATCCAGATGCAAGTGCTATCAGAGGCCCTCGTCAGCTAAACTAATTATGATCTTGCATTTGCTGATGCCTGCTCACTCTAACATTCGACATCCTCCATTAATCATCAATACAAGGAAAATGAATGAAACGTAAAGAAATGAGGGCTGGTAAGCTGCACAGCCATAAAAATCTGAAATGAGTGCAATAATTTAACAAGATTGGGGAAATGTTTTTAGTGAGCACAAAGTCAGGCTAACAATTGCCCTTTTAAACCAAGAACACAATTTCATTTGTACAGCAGGTTGTGCTACTTTAAAGTGATACAATAAAATCAAGACTGTCGTCAAGATAATCCCTCTCTCACGCCCTTACATCATCCCCTGCTTTGTCTCTTAAATCAGTTGCAGTAATATATGACATTTTTCTCAATTTAGCTAAGGGGAGAACTAAATGGTAGTTGATGTCCTTCAGCAAACATCTAACTAGTT
This sequence comes from Ifrita kowaldi, assembly GCA_013398055.1. Taxonomy (NCBI): domain Eukaryota; kingdom Metazoa; phylum Chordata; class Aves; order Passeriformes; family Cinclosomatidae; genus Ifrita; species Ifrita kowaldi. The sequence continues at coordinate 273,380 of VZRS01007047.1, forward strand.
GTGTATATAACATGCAGCTCGCCCCTGGAAAAGTGCGCTCATCTACAAGTACACTGAAGGTCCCAATTCTTTTTGTGGCTGGATATCCTTGACCAGCTTCACCGGGCTGCTGAAGTATTTTCCATAAGAGTACAATAAAAGCCTCACTAGTCTAATCCCAATTTGGTCCACTTGGAGGGTGAGAAGTTTCCAAGCGGAAATGACTGTATATGGCCAGGATTCAGCTCCAACTGCAGAACTGTTCCTTTCCATTCCTACTTCTTGTCTGCTGGCCTATGGTTTCTCGCTGTGGTGTATTAACCAAGTGGAGTCTTAATCTGAGTCAGTCTTTCCACCCTTTTATTTCTGTTTGTGTTCCCTAAGTTTGGGAAATACCCTCTACAAAATCATGAAAGACTACTAAAATATAGAGAGAGCAGTCTAGTTTGTATGCTGCATTTCTACACACATGAAGGGGGGACGGAAGGTAAAGTTATACTGAAATCTTCATTGAATGCAATGGAGCTAGTACATCTATAAAACATTGACAAAAGCAACTCGTTTTTTCTCTCTTTTCTAAAGAAAGATCTGATTCAAACTGATTATTAGTTCCAGTGAAATAGTACAATGACTGCAGCTGACAGCAACTTACAGAATACATAGTAGTGGCTGTATGTATTGAAATCCTACACGTCTGCTTATTCACTACTTACAAATATTTATCCATTTAAAATTTCAAGTAGTTCAAGTAAAACTCCTTCCCTAAATTTAATGCTAAGTATGCAAATTCATCTTTTGTGCTGTTCTAAGTGTTCCATCTTATCTTCCTTTACCTTCTCTTATTTCTGTATTACTTAAGGACCTTTCAAGATAATCAACATCAATTATTTCAATACCAAAGTGTTTCCACATAGCTTACATACACTAATAAATGAAGAATTAAGACATCTCTGGAAAAACCTAAATGCTGCTACTTTGTTGAGCATTTTGGTTATGAAACAGCTATTTATAGTGGGGACACACAGCTTTAGAATGGATTTCCTGCCATGAAACAGGACTGTGGCAGAATTGGACTGAAGATTCTTGACTCTCAGATGCTACTAAACACAGACTGGATCTGCTTGTCAAAATAAACATCAGAAATTTTGATGTCTGCAAGCAAAAAATGGAGGACCTTTTTAAAAGCCTAAAATGTCTATAATCCTATTATCTATTAAACAAATACAGTTTCTTAAAAAGAAAAACAACAAAAATCTAGGCCTTTACTTCCCATATACCAAGTTTTCTAAGTTACTGGCCAGCAGAAATTATCTATTTTTTTTGTTGCTAAATGTTAATTAGCAATTATACTTCTACTGTTAGTGATGATACTTCTGCATGAGTCTGTTTGGCTCTGCATACTCATCACTTGAACTAGTCAATAATACTGGCCAATATTTCTATTTTTCTGGGTAGTCTTGCATAGAAATAGGCACTTGAGCTCAAATCCACCAAAATCTGTGCAACAGCTATTGCCCACAGCCCCCATAAAACCCAGTCACGTGCTCAAGTGCTCTGCTAAGCACCACCCAACCAGCATTTTCAAGAAATACGAGAACTTCTGCTCTCCTTTTAATGTGACCATACCACAGGGAATTTCTTAAACCAGCACAGTAAAGGTAAGACAACATGACTAGTCATGGGATAGTCTGAGCCACAGATAAAAAGGTTTCAGCCTGTGATCAATGCCACGAGCACTAGCTGGAGTTATCAATGAAAATTTCATGTACATCCTTGGAAGAATGAGCCAAAAGGGTCTAAATAACTAAAATATGTATCTAATAAGTCAAGCTTTAATCATCTGGAGCCTTACAGCCACTACATTACAATCCCAAATCCTGAAGGGGCCAGTCCAGAGAAGAGCCTGTCTCTATTTCCATTCCAGTTCTGAGGTCTGGGTGTTTAATATCACAGTTGTCTCAAATCACATTAGGCTGAAACTTGGCATACGTTTTTGTCAGCCCAGATGTAACTTTTTTTTTTTTCTTTCTTGGTACCGAAAACTTTATTTAAATCAGTTCAGCTGTTTATAATTTGGAGATTTGCCAATCTGGGGGGTGGGAACAGAAGGGATTTCAAGTTTTTTAGATAACTTTCTAACAAATCTACAGTCAGAGTGACTTTGCTCTGGGGAAAAAAAAGTATGTACACATTTTAGTATTTTAGTAGTAGCAAAGTAACAAGTGTATTATTATTTTTATGAAGCTAAGTTATGAAAGTTTGTAATTATTCACTGAATATGTCTTGCAGACCTCTCTACTAACTGTTTTCCCTCAGTAAGAACCATGTTGAAAGCATGTAATTGCATAACAACCCTTGATATGCAGAGTATTTACTCACATTTTTTATGGTTTCATATCTTGACCATTTCAAATTGAACAAGTCTGAAACTTCGTATATACAGTGTCAAGCCTGAATGCCTAATTTTTTTTTAACTCCTTAGATGATTTTCACTAGTTACCAATACTTCATTGAAACGAGGCAATTATTAGTAGTGCTTTCTGCTAAGCAATAAACCAGCAGAGAATACGATATAACAAGTGATTCACTCAGGTAAATCTTGCCAGGCTCAGGCCCTTCTTCATAAAAACTGCTTTCGATTTTAAAGGATTCACTCTACAGTTCACATGATTTCAAACTTTGTAGCCATGCAGAAGGATCATTATACTCCATATTATAAAAAAAAGTATTTTATAGCGTACTGTACTTTCAGTTTTAATTTCAGTGGAACTTCATGTAGCAAAATATATTCTGTAAGAGCACAGCCAAAAACACTGCTCAGGAACTGTGACTTTTTAGCTAGCTAGACTAAGCAACGGTGCCTGACACTCTGCTAGTGCCAAATACATCCTGTTTTTAAAATTTCTGCCAGAAGATGCTTTTAGAAACTCAAATAGGCTCCACAAGCAGCAGCCAAGCATTTTTCTTACATCACCCTCTTGGTTTTGGACACAACAAAACTGGTCTTATTGCAGATTACTTTCACTTCCCCAACACAAAACGATGATACGATGAGGACTGAGTGGATTTTTTTACTATCTCTGGCCTCCCTAACGTGCCAGAAACAGAGCACGCTGTAATCACAGCTCCAGAACATGAGGAACAGCAAAATCATAAATGTTGCCCCAGAATAAGCATGTGCCTGACATGTCCAGCAGTGAAGTCGGGGAATACAACCATATATGCCTCAGTGAAAAAAGGCAAAATGCTGGCTCTGGATGTTCTCTGGCAACTCCAGAGGTCCAAAACGGGAGCTCCAGGAAACCTGCATGTGTGGTTCAGTATGAGCCAGGTGACTTGCTGTGGAGAGCAACAATTGTACCTTTAATCATCAGGATGCTACCACACAGTACAGAAAACCAGTATAATGCAGTCATGGTTGCATCTGTCTTTGTTGCGTTTGCACTGCCGTAAGTATGAAAGAGTTTCTTGCTCCATACCTGTTACGCCATTCCTGCTTTGTTCTCCTTACATAAGCAGGTATTTGATTATCTTGAGTTTTGGTGAGGTTTAGATTAATTGAAGTTTAAAACCTGGGCAGCAAGATAGCATCTGGATGTTGGAGTAAGTGCTACTTTCTTCAGTTTAGGATGGGAAAGGTGTCTTTCAGACCTCATTTCTTTTGGTTGCAAAGGCACTCAGACATTTCTGAATGTTTTTAATCAAAACTGCTTTATCTCTCTACTACGAAAACAGACACACTATGTTTCTCTAATGTTTCACATTTTAAAAATTTAGATGCTTTTGCTGTAACTATGTCTAAATTAAAAAGAAACTCATTGGGGTTTTCTTCCCTTTATAACCTGAACAGCTTTTAGGAATACATCAGACTCAGCAAATTTTTGTCCCAGAAGTGAAAAACTGAAACACAAAAAGCTGAGTATTAAAGTAGAAGTTGTTTTCAGCCTTAAGTATGAGTTAACAGATGCCTCTAAGTCAATTTAATGTGCCAAATCCAAACTCTTTATCTAAGACATTTTCAAGAACAATTGCATTAAACAGCTGTATTTGAAAGACACATAAGAAAGACATTAGGAAAGACAAGGTAAAAGAAAGTAAAAATGCCAAAAGTAAAGTCAAAATTATACACTTAATTCACATAGAAAGTTTAGTGGAATTTTTATGCTCTATTGTGACAGCATCTTTTTATGATATATGCTGTATCATAAACTTTTAATGAGAGGAATCAGTGGGGTTTTAGAGAGAGAAAAAACCCAGACAGTAAATTAAACATTACTGCTAGCGCAGCCTTTCAGAATCCTACCCCTGATCCCTTAGGGAGAGTAAGTATTTTAATGTGCATGTAAACTGCAATTATTTTTTTATCAGCAACAAAAATGAAGATGAGTAGGTTTTGTCCCAGCATTTGAAGCTGTATTTTGTAAAGCTACCTTAGAGATAGCGGCATTCGCTACTCAAAAAAAAACCCCAACTCCACCCCAAAACAAAGCAGCAAACTACAGTCTTTTTGCGTCTTATCGAGCAAGAATGATTAAATAAGATACTAGTTTAGGATGATTTGTACCAAAGTAAAAAAATGACTAATCAAAATAAATATCTAAATTAAGAAAAACAGAGGTATGAAAAGACGCCAGTAAATCACTCGTTGTTGAAACTCTTCACTACCGTGCCCTCCTCACCTTTACGTCTTCCCTCAAGTTACAGCTGACCCAACCTTTCCCACTGAGCAGGAAGGGACCTGGCTTTGGACACCACCTCAGTCAGAGTCTAAACTCCATAGGCAGGAATTCACCATTGCTTTCATCTTATGTTAATAGCCACATGCTAGGATCACTTAAAAAATTGTAATACACTTTACAAGGACTTATTAATTTTTCATTCACTTGAGCACTTATCAGTGAAAATTAGGTAGTTCAAATCATATTTCCTTGTCAATTCAAACAGGTATGGAAGGTAATTTCATAGTTTCCCCCTCAAGATCTGCAGTGGCATAAATATGAAATAATAAAACTTTTTCTGCTGTTAAGATTTCCTTGTCACAGTTAGTGGCAGTTAATTTTTAAACACTGCGTGTTAAAAATGTAAGTGATCTTCTGATGGGCCAAATACATACACCAAGACTAAACAGATAGAGATATATTTTTTTATGTGAATTATTATTTGTGTATTTATACTACTTATTTATGATACGATGCATTTGTAATGAACACCGAGAAATATTTTCTGATTAGCTATATGTTAGTCTGGTTTACAAAGAGTTAAATATTTATTTAATCATTCTACACAAAGTATGATTTTTTATATAGACAGTTGCTTTCAACAGTCTTTTACTTGACATAATGTATTTTTATGGTCTTAGACTTCAATTTGCACAAGGTGACCGCCATTAAATCTCTTCCAGTGCTTCAAACAGCAGCCAGCACACTATGGTATGGGCTCATTCTTGTGTATTTTGCCACTGACTACCAGCAGTATGACAAAGACTTCCATGGAGGCAACCCAAAAATCTATTTTTAAGGTTTTATTAAGACCAATAGCAAAAAAGCAAAAAGCAACCTGGAAACCTGCATTTCCCGCACAAGAATGATGTCACTTTGCAGCAACTGAAACCTATTCAAGAGGAACAGAAATTCTGCCTCCAATAATTCACCGAGTCAATTACACAGGAAAGTACTGTAATGGGCTGTCCCCCACCAAACAGCTCACGTACACCACTTCCTTCTCAATTACCAACTTGTCTGCATTGCCATCTGTAAAAACGAACGCATACCTTATGCTGCCAGTTTCTACTCTTGCACTTCCATTAGTGGAACTGGCTGCAGCTGCTCAAGAAGAAAGCCCTGATTGTCTTTGTTTCCCCTCCATGTAGGCACCACTTTTCTCCTTCTCTTCTGTACCTCGGCTCAAGGTAATGCATTATCTTTGTTGAAGTGTGCTCACAACTCTTTAAGCTAAAAGTCTGCCTAAATTTGTGTCCTGTTATCTTTTCACAGTTTATCTAACACAGTAAAAAGCTGCCAACAGCATCTCTCTCAGCATCTTCACTGGAATTATGGAGTTAAGTCTTGCAACAGGTTTTATCAATCCTTTTTAAGTACTGCTGTAAAAATTCTTAAGTTGCTGGATAAACAACTTCACACTTTTCTAAATTAGCTTGACCACCCAGGCAATTTTAAAGCAGTATTTATGTGAAGCATTCAAAAATAAGATTTAAAAAGAAGTCTAATTTAGGAACAATAATAATAATATTATCTGCAAAAAAAGGCTAACTAGACATATTAGTGTGAGTAAGCAGGACAGAGGGAGCTTGGTTTGGGAACTGCGATCCTGGCCCCAAAACCTTTCTCTGCTTGCACTGACTCTTGCAGCAGCTCCGATGCTGAACGGCTGCTTGAAACCTCAGTGCTTGCACAGACAGACCACTGCTCCTTCCCAAACACCATGTGCTTCCAAACAAACTCAGCTTTTCTTAGAGAACAAAACTAAGCCATTATCAGTCTCTTGCACTTTAGTTTCAAATTAGAAACACAATATAAAACAGTATGAAATGCACAAAATTAGACTACTCTTCTGATCAGTAACTGGCTAAAAGTAGTATCCTCAGAACTAAGCATGCTGAAAGAGACATCGAGAAAACTGGAAATGCCTCCAACTTTTTTACTTCTTGGCACAAAGGAAAACTACCCAACCTTTGCTGGCTCAAATGGGGAATCTAAATCAATAGTCAGACTTTGCTATAAATGGACTAACTCTCTGAGATAAAGAGTCATTTATGATGGTGCCTAAGCATGGAATTAGGTGCTTAAGTTTAGGCATCAATAACAGAGGATTTATGTTCAAGAAAGCACTCCATGTACCCTTTCTTTCATGAAGTAATCTTACTCATTAAATGAACAGACAAAACCGGAGCAAAGCTTCCATCCATATTTCCTTAAACACCCTGACTTCGACACGGCAGAAGCAGCAGACTGCTTTTGCAGATCTCAGCTACGAGCCAGTATGTAACTCTGCATGTGATAGTAATTGAGGGTCCCAATCCCGCAAGTGCTCTGCTGCAAGCGTGAGCACAAAGCTGCCGGAGTTCTCAGCTTCTGGCATCTGTTCCCACTTCCACAGAAATCAGATGGGCAAAATTAAGTTTTGAGGAAAAAAGATCACAGACATTTAAAAAACATTCCCTGACCTTATTAAAGTCCACGTGATCTCTATTTATACAGAAAATAGCTCAGAAAGCCAGCATCTGAGAGGAGGAACTCTCATTTGTAGATTTTGGCTGAGGGCTGCCAAAATCAGCAGGGGAAAGGCTCCTCAGGGGTAAAAATTTCAAAAGCCATTAAGAGTCTTAAAAGCCTCAGTCCCACTGACTTTTGATCACATACATCCTTCCAAATTTGCACCCCAAATCTGGAAACTACACTGTAAGAATAATTTTTAATCCAAAGTTACAAAATTAGCATCTAAAGTTTTCAAAGAAGTCTTCAGGACTTAGAGAGGAAATGTCAATTAGGTGTCTACTCCTGGGTGAAAATCAGTGAGGTAAAATTAACCTGTTACTTGTACTTCAAAAAAATTCCCCTTAGGACCATTAATTTTATTTAAAGAAAAAATGTAACGAGAAAATGTTTCATATGGGCAGCTATAGCTCACATACTTGTTCAGCAACTGAAATACCTATAATTGAGTCTCATGCCCCATGAGAGAGCTGTTCCTAGTCTAGGATACAAAGCAGACTATGTCCACCTATTATTTTCAGTACACTTAGGACTGCAGTCTTATTGCAGATCTTGTTACGTGCTGTTGCTAAAATGACTTCCATTCAGAAACATCAACATTTGCCAACCCATACCACACAAATGCAATAGTTATTTCCTATTGTGAGCTTAGGGAGAAACTGTGGTATCCCAGACACCACGGTGTGGTAAATATTGAAAATTAGTGGCCTTTTTATAATGGACATTTACATCTAATCCAATCCGTTCCAAACACTTCCAGATAAAAAGACAATATGCCAGAGCCTGTGTCTAAGTGGTTGGTTCTAACATAATCATCTTATTCTACCCTGTGATCACAGTTTCAGCAAAAACACTTGATGGCTTCCTTTCTGATAGCTGTAGGAAGTAATAATGGACTAGAGCTGTGATCAACTCCAACAACTACCTAAGGAAGTAGCTCCTTATACAGAAAAGAGGAGGGAAAAAAAACCCAAAGACAACCTCTATATTTGTATTTTTTAAAAGCTAACTCATCTGAAAGGGCCAAGAGCCTCCCAGGCTGCACTGGGCAAAGCACTACCAGGAGGTCAAGGGATGTGATCCTTCATTCTTCTCAGCCCTGGTGAGGTCACACCTGTGTGAGTGCTGAGGAGCACTGTGTCCAGTTCTGGGCTCCCCAGTACAAGAAATACCTGGATGTATCAAAGAGAGTCCAACCAAGTGTCACAAAGATGATTAAGGGAGGCAGTCTTACATAAGGAGAGCTTGAGAGAGCTGGGACTGTGCAACCTAAATGAGAAGGCTCAGCGGGATATTATCAGTATGTACCTGATGGGGGAAGGAAAGAAGACAGAGCCATGCTCTTCTCAGTGGTGCTCCGTGAGAGGACAAGAGGCAAAGGCACAAACGGAAATACAGGAAATTTCATGTGAACATAATGGAAAATGTTTGTTACTGTGAAGGCTGTTGAACACAAGAGCAGGTTGCCCTAAGAGGCTATGGAGTGTCTGTCCTTGGAGAAACTCCAAACTGACCGGACACAGAGCTGAGCACCATGTGCTGGCTGACCTTGCTCAGGGCAGTGGGGTTGGATTAGATGACCTCCAGAGCTGCTTCCCAGCCACAACTGTTCTGCGAAGCTTTCTTCAGTGAGAGGCTGTAGATTGCTTGTCACTCTTCTATTAATTTCTAACCATTTTAGCCTTAATTGCTATTCATTTGCATTGCAACAGAAAGTATTTTAAATTTCAAGGCTATAAAAGTATTAATGAGAATAGATCAGACCAAATTTTACAGATTGCTAACTGCACAGCTATTAAAAATGAAGAAACCTACTTTCAAATTCCACTGTAAATAATTTCAGAATGTTTAAAATGAACATTTTAAAGTATCTAATGTAGTTTTTACAAAAATATTTCACTGTTTGCTCTTTCCTATCAAGATGCTAATGCCTACTTGTAAATGAGACTCAACACACAGTGTTGTATAGCTGTCCTTAAAAATACCATTAAGATGAGAAGAAGAGAACAACTGTTCTACATTTTGGAGACATTTCTCCTTAAATAGTGTTTATGTACTGCAAGCATCCCTTCCATAAACAAACCAGGTCTTTGGAACAAGTGAACACAATCTCTGAAGAATCTTTACCAGCTTCTATTTCTGGTACATGATGCATTGGGAATTTTAGGCCAACATGGGCATATGGTATCCTAGTTTGATAGGAAACATTTCATGGAATTCAAGACAGAGCCACAGTACAATGACTGGAGACCTTAAAATCTGTGATACAACACAGGGTTAAAAAAAAAAAAAGGAGAGAAAGAAAAAAACAGAAAAACAAATATTTCCTGATACAATACTAGAGGCAGTAGAGGCATGTAAAAGCACCAGAAAAAGGAAAGTCATAGTAACTGGTGTGCACAAAGGAATACTCTGAATCCCCTGTTAATCAAGCTTAACCTTGTTAACCAAACTGCCTTAACCTCTTTTTTTTTTCTTTAGGAGAAATACCCCATTAGGAAATAATAATTAAAAAAAAAATCCAAAACGAACCAACAAACAGCAAATAGCAAACAATATTTGTCTTAGGAACATTCATGAAGGATTTGGGGCTCTTCGGCCTTTGCAGCCTTAGAGGCTGGTATGCCCTCTGTTCTTTCTCTACTCATTCACATCTGCCCAGAGAGAATACTGCTATTACTGCACAGCAGTGTTTCCAGCGGCCCTAGTCTAATTTTTCTCTTACTGTTAAGAAAGTGGCCCTTAAATTGCTTAAGACACCAGCTTCAGAATCTGCATTGTCGGAATCAGACTGCATTTCACCAAAGGAATTGTTTCTAATGCAAGTGGCAGGGAGAGCTTACTGCTGGGGGCAGTCATTCTCTGAAATGGCACAAGCCTGACAAGAGCACTAAGAGAGAAGCACATAACTTAGCAGGGTTTTCCATCAGGAGTTCTGCATGCCGAGGACAAAATGTACCCACCCTGTCACATACTCAGGCTTTAGTTCAGAGCACTGTGAAGGGCTGAAAAATGGCTTTCAAGAAATCAGGCACCGCCTGAAGTAGAGGCACGGCGAAAACTGTCCTGCCAGCCCACAGCTACCTTATTTTTCACATCCTTTGGAGTCTTCTTAAATGAAGCTGACTGCGCAGAAATGCCTTGTAAAACAAGCCCTCTGCTTCCTTTCTGAAGTGGCATCAGCGAAACAGCTCTGCAGCCTCACTCCCAAGTGGCTGTGGCTGATCCATATGTAACTGTGAAGAAAAAACCACAGGACTGCCTGTACGTGTTCATGCGCTCGTGCACATCTTGGACACAGACTCAAAGACGAACTGATTGGTCCCATTCTACTAGTCAATTTATCAGACTTCAGATAAAAAATGTCAGGAAACAGTTTCCTTTTTACCTTCCACCTGCCAGTATCAGAATTCATCTAATTTTGAAACCAGCCTGCAGAAGGCTGATGTATATAAATTTGAAACAAAAAGAAACCTTTAAATTTAGACATGCTGTATGAAATCATAGTTGCTACTTGTGAACAGTCTATATTCAAAGCCATTTCTGTCTTACTGATAGAACAAAAACTCTGACACTCTTAAGAATTCGCTTTTCAATTTAATATAAGTTTTCTTTACCAGTGAATGTCAAATTGTTTTCACTCCCTTTCTTTATCTTTACCACCTACTGGAATCTTTAGAAGGGAGAAGAAAAAATATATACACCAGAAAGGAGCACATTTATAATGACATGCCTTTTTTCTAGAGGAAAAAATATAACCTTCCACTTTATCAGCATCTTTGCCAAAAGCCCTTTCAGGAACTGAAAAGAGAAGGGACTTTATTTCCTATGTATATTTTATAGGAAACATTTTTTGGTTCTGTGTCATGGACTAGGATTTCACACCTTAGAGCTGGTCATATGGAAATGGACATGACTGTGGAAACTTCATGGCTGTGAAACCCTGATAGTAAAATCAGCAGGAAGATGAGGAAGGTGTGGGAAACACTGAATGATTCATGCAGTAACAACTTCTGGACCCTTTGAAGAGATTTTGAGATGGCTGCCAACACTACCTGACTATGACCAGCATCCTGCACCCTCTAAAGCAGGCTGTAAATCTGGGCATGATACAAAGGGAGTACTGCTCTTTTAAATAATGCCCACACATGTAAGTGGATGTGACATGTATGGATTTTTATACAGAAAGATCTTTCCAAAATCAGGGTGCAATTACCAATGAGTTATACCTCCCAGAAATAATTCCTAGCATATAAATACCAGGCCCTGTTTCCTTTATTAATAACAGTCTGAGTTAATGAGGGAACAGCTTCCAGAAGTTACTATAAGCAGTGCAAAGCTAAGCAACTTAGCCACAACATTCAACAAATCAGTGCTTTGCAACTGACTCTTCCATTGCCAAATCAAAGGCAAATCCTCTCCTACTTCATACTCAGTTAACCTATTGCATAAAGTATACGGAAAGCAGAAGACAGTAGAAAATCTACATAGTTAGTGCTGACTAGATTCCAATCTGTTTTCAACACAGAAGAAAAAAAAAAGATTAAAAACTGACTGCACTGAGGGGTTTTTTTTGTTGTGGTAAGGGTAATTCTTAGCTGATTTTATATGGCCTTGCCATCTATCTTTGGAGCCCTGGCATAGATGTGGCACAGCCAGAGCAGACATGGTAGACTTATGCTGAAGATGACCTGCACAATTTTACATTTCAGGAATGACAGGCCTGAAGCACAGACTGCCTGCACAGCCAGGGCTGTGATTTCTCCTACATTTCAGTGATTAATGGCGTCGTAATGGAATACAAGTTTCCTACAGAATGTTGTAATCTCCCTACAAATTTGGTCTTGTCTGCTATTTACTGGCAGGTTGTAGGAGCAGCAGAGATCAGCACTGCTCAAAGCACTGGGTGCAGTCCCAGGTACAGAGGGGAAGGGGCAGAAGCAGCTGGGCAGCACGTGGTGCAGCTGGGCAGGACTGTCACCATCTGCTGCTGGCACCAGAAGGTCCTGTGAGGGCTCTGAAAGGGTGCTGCTCCCATGGCAGGGACAAAAGAAACACTGGGAAACCATACTTCGGGCAACATAACTCAACAACTGGAACGAGCTATTTTAAAGATGTGTCAGCCTTAAAAATGCCTAATCCCAGCCCTCATTTTGAAGTGTTCCTGTGGGACGTATTTGCACACACACACACACATGCCACCAATAAGCCAAGCAACTCACGCTTTTATGGTTCATTTTTGAATCCAGTGCAGTCTGTGGATCGTGAGCCACACAGTCCCTTCTTACGCAAAAGGTCAAACAGCTACAAAGAGCAGGGTGAGAATGAAATTCCTCTGTTTTTAACAATGGTTACTCACAGAAGGCAAGATGGAGATCCCCTTGTTTATCACAGAACCACATAAGATTACACAGATATTTAAGCAGCAAAGTAGTACCAAAAAAGTGAGAGAAAGAATCTCAACATGTAACTTCAGAAGACGTAACTATGTTCATCAGTGAAGCAATAAGGAATCTAGCACTCACCTAGTAAAGACTCCTAGCCACTACCTCTTCTGAGTTTATCCATTAAACACTGCTGTCCTGGATAGAGTAAATAACTGCCAGGAAATCTGCTCATACCTCAATATTCTGGTATTTTTAAAACACACAACCCCTTTCATGCATGAATATCCCTTAATGTGTCTGCTGGAGATTCTGTGCTTTACACAAACTTGCAAGAAGGGACGTTGGATGATGCTTGCATGATGCTCTTAGGTTCTAACAGATTTTAGTAATAATTCTGATCAACTAGTGCATTCCAGACTTTATTCCAAATCCTTCTTTCTCCATTTCTTCCATCAACCAACTAGTTAATCAGAGAATAGGAAGAAAATGTGTGTGCAATGGATAGCACAGCATTCCAATAAGACACAGAAGTGGACAAATAATATAATAGTTGGGAATATCAAGCAAAGATGTTAACATTAACTAGGTTTACTTTTCACACTATTTAAATATGAAAAATTAAAGTAAGAAGTTTCTTTATTTTAGTCTCAGCCAATTTTGGGCCACACTGAATGTTAAATAAACTATTATTTAATCAAATACAGGCATATTAGTCTCACTCCTGCTGACAACTTCAATTAGAATATTTTTGCTTCATAGAAAAAAAAAGAAAAAAGCACATGATCTTTAAACTACTACGGCTTCTGCACAACATCTGGTTACAATTTTTTATATATTCAACCATCAAACTTCTATCTCCACACAACAGTTTACTCAAGATTTGTTTTAATTATCTTGCATTTCAAACTTCATATGGCTTTGAAAAAGGGGTGAAAAGATCGCTCATGATGCAGACAGATGCAAACTGAAAAGGACTACACATTGAAAGATGATTTTGAAACAGTTTTTAAAAATGAAAAAATCCTTTATATCATTGCCAGGAAACAAGTGCTACTTTAACTGTTTCATTACAAAACACCTCTTGGCTTGTTCATTAACGATTTTAATGGGTTTTAGCTGGATTCTAGGATTAAGGCAACCCTTATTAGCACTTTCATTGGAGCCATACAAGTTGCAAATATGTATTTTCTCTTTTTCTCGACGATGCAACACTGGGAACACTGTATTTCCAAAAGTGCTTATTTAAAACAGAATACATAGCAAAAAAATCATCTGCATGTGATAAAGTAAAAATAAGAATGAATTTTATAGCAGCACCGAAAAGCCTTGCTCATGCAAAATAATAAAAAAAAAGTTGTAATGTATTTTAAGCATGGGAGAAATCTAATTTATTTTCATGAGCCTGTTCACCTGTGCAAAGTTAAGCACATCCACAAGCTTTTCCAAGACTGGACCCAAGACAAAAATTAGGAAACTACCTGGGGTTCTGTTTTTATTAGATGTTAGAGCCTCAGGCAGCAAAAAGGACATAACTATATTTTTCTTAAACAAGTATAGGGGCGCTACATCAAATCAATGAGTTATCACTGCAGACAGAACTGTTTGTCTTGTTGTAGTGTAATCACTGTAAACTGTGGAGGATATGAAACTTCTTACTCATTTATTTGCATTACATACATGGATTAATGGAAAAGCATTATGGAAGCATTATGTTATTTATTTTATGAGGTAACTGCTTTCAAATACAGTAAATTAAACATATTTTTCCTGTTTTTCTATCAGTCAGCACCCATCATTCCAACATAGGATATTCAAAGAAACTTCAGAGTTTTCCTTCTGCAGGTTTCTTCTGATGGCATGCATGGATTAGTTTAGACATGGAAGGTCGTATTTTTTTTTCCTCTTCTTAAAGATGCCCCAAAGAAGCCAGAAGAAGACATAGCTGCAAAAACACAGCTTATAACCATCAACTTATAAACAGTTGTGTTTTACTAACTCCAATTCTCAGACAGAAACTCTCTTGAGTTTTGTACTGGAGCAATACACACAGCCTTTTTAGAATTTATTTTTAATGAGGAAACTTCATTTGAGTATTAAAGAGGGCCAGAAAATACAATTGTATTTTGGTTCTGTGAGAAATTCTGGAATCAAACCCATGATACAGTCATGTCTCTAAACGGGTGACCACCAGTGACTGAAGCATATACAATACACGCATGAAAAAAGCCACCAGCCCTTTTCAGTCCATGGCCAACTACACCAAAATGAGCCTAATCTCTCGAGCCTACTTCAATTAGTCAGGAGAACCTCTGAGCAGGCCACCTCACAGAACTCCAGGCACTGCCTCCACTGGGATTGCAAGAACTGCTAAAACACTTCCCCTCTTACGGGTAATATTTGACACTTTGCTTGTAACCAGAAACAGGAAAATATTGAAGAATGCAAAACTCTAGAACATGAACATCACTGATAAAAATAAGTTACCATTTTCACAAAGCCTTGGTTGGCACAGAGGATGATGACAGAGATGAAGAAACTGTATTTTATTCGAGCCAGCTTCACAATCTCAGGTTCAAAATCCTGCAGCTCCCTAAAAGACATGACTGATTCTCTGGGTTACAGTTGCCACCTCAGCCTCTCAGCAAAGCTGGTTCATGTCGATTAATGTGAGGAGACATGAATTGTCACTGACCTCACTGACAGAGCCTATGAACAAAGGGCTTCAGTATTCCCTGCCACCTTTTATTTCAGGTATGAAGAGCAGGAGCACAATTCAGAACAAGAGGAAGCCAGTGGTAAAACCTATTGCATGTGAGCCTCCTGCACACAATCCCCACCAACAATCCCAGGGTACATTTGGAGTGTGGTGGGAATTCAGACACGTGATTTTGATTAACATTAAAGCAAGTTGTGCAGCCAAATCCCTGTATACTGCTTTGAGAGCTTATTTTAAAATCGAAATATAATTAAGCTTGCAATACAAACCAAATAAGGCAGGGAAATGACACTTCATTAGTAACCTATAGGGTGCAAGCACCATAGGTAACCTGTTGCAATAGTGGAGTACTATAATAAAATCTTTGAAGTGTTTATATACCACCACTCTCAGCTGTTTATGAAAATATAGTAAAGACATACAGACACAATTTTAAAAAAAGGTTAGCTTCTGCAACTATATAAATTATTTCTGTAGATTATTTAGTTGTGGTACTGGATTACAAGATTTTGCATACTCTTCCCAGTGACACTTGGAGACCAGCACATTTGATCTCTTTGTAAATTTATACTAAGGAGCAGCCATGCATAATACAACAGACTGTCAACAGAGGAGAGGAGGAGCTGAGGGGAGTAGGGATGCATATGAGGAGTTTCTGTTTAGTCAAGTTCATAGGTAATAGATTAATGATCGAAAGATTGTTTTCAGTTTTCCCCCTTGCACAAATCTGTATTCCAGATCCGTATAACTGTGAATACCAAATTTGAACTCTAGAGTGAGAAAGGGTGCCATGCATAGTCCTTTGTCCCTAGCACTGCTTTTGCAGATGACTAAAGTGGCATTTCTGTGGTCATTCTCTTATTCCTGCTCTGTAGAAAACTGCCAAACCATTTTTGGTTTGGGTCTTTTGGTTGTTTGGTTCTTTTTGTATGTGTATTATTTCATTATTATTATTGTTACTACTACTACTATTACTATTAACATTAATTCTATTATTTCTGTGGACTGTGCACTGAGGCTTTACATCTTTCTCCATCACTTAAAAGCCAATGCAAGAGGAGTTCTCTGAACTCTCTCATGGAGGCAACAGTAACCTTTTTAGTAAAACTCAGTAGAAGCTAGCAAAGAAGCTAATGGCTACAGATTACAATCTGCAATAACCCCTTTACAGTTTTTGCAATATAGAAAGAATGGGGTGGTTTTGCGTGTGTACATGTGTGCATGAACAAGGCAGGGGAAAGAGAGGAAGTGACAACTGATAGCAGCAATATTCTGCTGTGCTTTACAGAACACAGAGATCTCACAGTAGCAAGTAGGCAATGGTTCTGAGATCGAGCAAATTTCCTTATTATTGCTAAAAGCAAATGCAATTAAAGACACAAAACACAATTCAGTCCTTCATGTAAGATATAGGATTACTATTATAAACCTCAAACATTTTGTGCTGGCATTCTGGACACATGTAATGTTGTTGCTAGCACTAAATTCAACACTTTTAACATATGTACTACAAAACAAAACCTGAGAAAAAGAACTGCTGCTTAATGGAAAAATATTAGAGCAGTAAGTGTTAATCTCTATTACACATCCATTCATTATACTCCTTGCCATACTTCTAGCAAGTTCAGAAGAGAGGACTACTAAGATAAATTCGACTTGAAGTCTGTAATATTACTTTATAAGCACATTTGGTAGACTCACATAAAATGTCCAAGTAAAATCATCTAAATTATGATAAAGATTTTTTTTCCTTTAAAAACTCATTGAGTGTGTCTTATATAGATTGGCTTTTCTTTAACATTATGGTCTCTTTAATAATGGATTAGAAGTACACTGTCTTTTGACATAGTGCAAGAAGCAGGAGTGTGCAGACAGCTCAGAGGATGTAATTTTTTCCCTCTAACATAAAAAGATGTGTGAAGTTACTACGGCTCTTCAAAAAGGCCTAGTAATTGAGCCTGGTTATGGTCTCATTAATGTGCAAGTTTCATTTATCACCTTCTTTCTTTGAGGATTATGTGCATTGATTCATCAAGACTTGTGACACATGGTTTTCATTTGCTCTATTCAGTGCTTCTTTTTAAATCAGTTTGTACTAGATCGTAAGAAGTCTGAAAGTAAATCACACTAGCCTCCTGAAAACAGAAATGAGAAAATTTCAGCTTTTTTTTTTAAAAAAAAGATTTCAATTAAATGCACTTTCATTCTCTTTCCATGCTCTTTACAAGTTTTTCTTTCAAGTGTGTTTAATAACATGCTTGCTGCAGTTAGTCATAACATAAAAAGAGCAAACAAAACAATGTACACTGAACAGGGGAGATGTAGTTGTCTAGTAAGTTCATTATTACAAAAAGCAATTGATTTTAATTCATGTAAATGCAAGTGACAAAAATAACACAGGCAAGGTCTTTCTTGCTGATCTACAATATTCATGATAAGTTGTACAGTTCAATAATGAGATGTCCTCATATAAATTTCCTTCTGCCTTCTTTCTCTGCTTTTCTAAAATATGTATCCCTTCAAGTATTTCCATTCTGCGTGTCACTGGCAAATGCCAAAAGTAGAGAAAGAGAGATCTGATACAGATAAAGCATGACAAAAGTTTCACGGATAATTGCCTTCACATATCCAGTTCAGCTCTCATCTCTCCTAATTAGCCTCATTACCATACCTTAAGACAGACCAGCAGTCACTCAAACTCCCCGTTTTTTCTGTCAAAACTATTGCTGACAGGCAAATGGACAACACATGCACTGAGTGAGTCTATTCTAGACTATTCTTTTACAAGACTAGCCTCCAGCAGAAAACACTAAACAATAGGTCTTCTATAAATGTATAATGAAAGTATACATACAGTGTGTGAATACTCAATAAATTATTGTTCTATTCATTGATCCATCATCTCTTAAAATGAGGACAATAAAAAAAGAAAAATCATTCTCCAGAATATCAAAGAGATCAAACCATTGCAGTACTTCACTATTACTGATAGAGACTTTCAGAACAGCTTCGCCACAGTGACTGAAAAAAAAATCATTGAGTTCTGTAAAGTTTGACTATATTGGTACAGTGCTGCTTTCAGCATACCCACGCTATCTCAGGAAGCTTTTCTGTTTTTACAAACCATGTTCAAATGAAAAAGCTTCATCCCATTGCTCATATTCATTTAAAATTAGCTCATAAAAAGTATCCACAAATAGTTCACAGGGGCACTAGAAATACTGTAATATTAAACTCCACTGAGTATCAAAACATTAAAATGTATAATGAGAAGGCATTGAAACCCTTCACAATGTCCATTTCTTTTTCACTGTTGTTTTAGTCACACATTACATTATGTATGGAGTTCAGATACATGGTACTTTGTTTTCATTTTCTCCATTTCTCTATAAATATCTTTTTGTCTAACATCTAACAATTTTTATATGTTTTTCTAGCACAACCTTCTGGTAGAAGGCGATATTTTTTAGTGATTTGTCGTATTTTCATGTTCACAGTACCATTAACAAAATAAAAATACAGTTTCATAATTTTCATAACAGAAATTTAACACTTGCAATATCACTTATTTAAGAATTGGACATTACACATTTACTGGCCTCTTTCCTCCCCAGTTCCTCAGACACAATCTTCCTTACCATATTATTTTTCTTTTGTACGGTTGTGATACAATCCCTATAGCAAAAAAAACCCCAGAACAACAAAAACCCCCAAACAACAACAACAACAACAAAAAACAAAACCAAAAAGCATGAAAAACAAAAAAAAACCACCAAAAAACCAAACAAACAAAAGACCCCCAACCAAACAAAAAAAAACAACAAAAAAACCCTCAGTGAAATGGACTTTCTGCACTTTGCAGGTTGGGAAAACTAACAGTC